>LR749875.1:890080-1396246 GCA_902729485.2 Mus minutoides | reverse complement strand
AGGGCTCACTTCCCTTCTGCCACATATTGCCAAGTGTAAAACCGGAACCAGAATCCGTAAGGCTCTTGCCTGGGTGCCATTATATCACAGACTGTGATGTGCGTCATGGTAGCTAGTGGGCCCATGCAAGCTCACTTCCTGATCCAGTAGGGGCTTGTGGCTCTTCATGGAACAAGCAGGCTGCAGGCTCGGGGATGCTACCGTCTTCTTTAACACTCCACTCCGACAGCCATTTGGGCTGGTGTCACTCTTTCTCTGGAGTAAAGCTTTCCCACCAGGATGCTAGGATCGACCAAGAAGTCACAGCGTGCAGTTGGTCCCACACTGTCTCAGTTGGTTGCCTGTTAAGCCCCAACACTGGTACTGCGTCACAGATGCCAGCAGGGACCTCTTCAGTGAGGATCAGAAGGCCATGACAGGAGACAGCTGCTCCCTGGGGGCTCAGATAAGACTTTGATATGATTTTGGAATCTCAGGGAATGGATGTGATGAAATCTCCTTCAGATGGCCTCTCTCACAAGATGGGGAGAATCTCTCCACCCCTGACCAGCAAACAAATTAAGAGTCTGCTGCTTCAATCTCAGTGGAAGCAAGAAACAAGGCAGTGTGAGGCCTGTATAGGTGTGAGTGCTCAAACCTATGAGCTCAGCATTTGGAAAGCTAAAGCAGGAGCTTTTCTGAGAGTTTGAGGCCCCCTGGACTATAAGACCCTGTTTTATATGTGTGTGTGTATGCGCGCGCATGCCCAGAATCATATATGTGTGTATTTAAAATCAATTATATATTCAAATATATAAATTATATATTTATTTTAAGGCAAGGAGATGCTTTGTGTGAGTCCTGATGACTAGAGTGGCTAGAGTTCCTGGTTCTACTCCATTTAAGAGAACTGGAAAGAGGAGAGAGAGAGAATCTTCTGGCCTTTTAGTTCTAGTCCAGAGTCTTCATTTCATCAGGGCTAGCTCTGGATTTCCCTTCTGCCACATAAGAGTCCAAGTCTTTCAAGAGGGCTGGGGTGATCTGCATTCCACAATAAGGAGGGGCTAGGAGAGGTCTGGGGTCCAGATTTTCTTCAAAGCATAAAACTAGGCTAGGAAGATGACCCCCCCCCCCAAAAAAATGTCCCAGTCCCAGAAGGATCTTTATGGCTCTCTTGTCCTCTTTTGCTTCTGCAGAAGGGTTTCTCTGACAACCCATGTTAAGAGGCCTCCCGGGTACAGGCATCCTGCTGGATGCTGGCATGCAGCCCAAGAGTGGAACTCCCTGGCTGCTGGCTCTGTGGAGCTTACAGCTAGAGGGAGCTGACTTTTCATCCAGTAACTAGCAGTCCGAAGGGGTTATAGTGATGGGTGTCCATTCCCTGCCTGACCCCGGGTCTCTTGGAGTTAACTTGCTTATTAAAATACTGCTTTGCCCACACGAGTCCCTTCCCACCCAGTGTCCTTCCTCCCTCTCCTCTGACAGCCCTTCTGCAACCCACTGGACACCTAGGCTCAATCCATGTGTGGATTCATACTTGCACGAGCATCTGGAACTTATCCATAAAATGACCAGGGAGGCTGTTCCTTGGGAACATTGTATGTGTTTGCTTAGCAAGAAAATCAAAGTGTGTATGGAGGGGGAAGGTGGCTGTATGGGGGGAAAGGGGGCATAAAGATTGGGGTGCACAGACAAAGATACTGGACCCAGGATCTTGCCCTAGAGTCTTGTACCTACTCAAGGATCCTGACTCTAGTTTAGAACAATGCTAGGCAAATTACTACCCTGGTAACAGGACCATCACAGCTCTGCTAGTCCATTCCAGCCTCAGAAATTCACCATAGCACTTTCCTGTCCCTTTTTAGAGATCTTCTCTTGCCCAGACTGTAGGACGAAGGGGTGAAAGGCAGCGTCCTGGAGGAAGGTGGATTTGCTATGGAGATTCACTAGCAAAGCAGGAAGCAGACCTTGCTGAGGGTGCTTTGCAGGCTGTGATGAGCTCTGCAGCAGATGAGTGGTTGTCTTGGTAACACTAATGAAAAGCAGGCCTCAGAGAGGGCCAAGAACCCCCAGGGACTGAGTTATCTCCCCCTCCCGCAGGCAGCTCTTCTCGCCTCCCCACCAACAACCTCAGATCAAACTCCCCGAATATTTATAAAATCTCTACCAGAAACAGAGAAAGTCCGTGGCCTGGCCAGGCGTCTGCCCACGTCTTCCTGGCTGCTGGGGTGACACCGCCCAAACGTGGCTCATTATTCTGTTTTTCTTCCTTGCCGGAGCAGGACAATGGGGGTGGGGCGAGGAATGTTTGCTCTGTCCTGTTAGACTGACATTGAGTCAGAGCATTTGCTTCAAGTTGGGGTGGGGGGGAAGCAGGAAAGCTGTCACTGCTCTGCTCCTCCCTGCTCTTCAGCTCCCAGGTTGTCTTGTTCGGTCCCATGGATTCCCAAAGTGCCTTGGTTGCTTGCTTCCTCTGTCCCTACCAGCCTCTGCCTGGGGCTTTGCAGCAGCTTCTGAGGGAGAGTAATGTTGGGCAGCTCTGAAAATGGAAAGGGCTGCCTGCAGAAGGAGCTGGCCTCCCTGCCATGGGGAGCAGGCATAGGGCTTATTCACTTTGAAGAAAAGGGAGGTACTCACATGCAGCCAGCAGGGAATTAAAGCTGGTCTGAGAAAATCCAAGTGACCCCCACCCCCACCCCCTACCCCTGTTCATTACTTGTTTTGCCTGGTGGATATTAAAATGCAAAGAAGTTGAGAAACATACAGCGCTCAGAGGGGGAGAGGCCGGGTGCGGCAGCAGGCTTTGTCCTGCTGGTAAATGGAAAGGCACCATTTGCCCAGTTGATGAGAATGTCCTGTGGTTGCCCTTCGTGACAGCCGAGAGCCCCCAGGGATGGTATAGCTCCATGTAGAGTGGCAGCACGGGCTTGTGGGCAGGTCCTAGATTGGGTGGAGAAGTTGAGTATAAATTGAATGTCATACTCAGTTCTGCCAAACTCAGACCTCTAGCCTGGGTAAGTTATGACTCGTCACCTCTCCATCTTTGGAAAACGAGGACTTAAGGTCTCCTCTGTAAATTTTATTCAGGAAGGAGAGATTACAAATGCTATACCAAAAGCACATGCACATCATCCTTCGGGTCAAATGGAAGGCACGAGACGTTAACCTACAGTGTGAGACATGAAGTGTGAGAAGGGATTCATGGATGTGCTTGGCAGAACAGGGATGTGTCTCATTACAGGGAGGCTTCAAACACAACTTCAAACATGAAAGGATTTAGACAGAGATAAGAACAGCCTCTTGAGTGGGGACTAAGACCCAAGTACTGAGGGAAGAGGAAGAACCTATGGAGAAGACCAGCTTATGAGCGGTGGGGAGGACACTGGGAACAGTAGTGAAGGCTGTGTTGTGCCACAGGAGCACCTGTGCAGGAGAGGAGAGACTTGTTCTGCTTGGAGTGACATCCACCAACAGCCCAGCCAGAAGAGGTGAAAGGAAACCAGGTCAGTGATCAGCGAGAGCAAGACTATTGGCCTTTTGCTCATGTGGCCTCAGGGAGACTTGAGTTTCGGTAGCCGGGGGGTGGAGGGGGATCTGAACCTCCAGAGACTTGTCCTTTCCTTACCTCTCTGCCAAGGAGGTCAGCCAAGTGGCACAGGAGGGTGGAAATTAGAGTTATGGAGTAAGAGAGAAAGAAAACAAGCTCCACTCTGTTGGGAGCCTGGGATGGTGACACTTACAGGACACATTAGGGACCTGTGTGGAGGCACGAGGTGGTAGGCTGACATACAGTCCTGGCAGCAGGAGGCATAGAGCACCAGGAAGACCCTTCTAGGAAATTCTTGAGCTCATCTTCTGAATTCCCACTGGCTGACCTCATGCCTTCCAGGCTTTGGCCTTGGTCTGGCTATAAGACTGGCCCATGCTGTGGTCTGTATGTTCCAGCCACAGTCAGAGTATTCTTGGGATGAAGGAATAGATTCACCAAGAATGCACTGCAGGACCTTGCTGTTGGACCTTGCTTTCAGATTCTGAAATTCCCTAGTCAAGTGTCTGAGCTTAAATCAGTTGAATGTAGGGCCCTGATTAATTGAAGTCTGGTCTGCTAAAGCAGATGGGGCATGGTATTGGTGTGTATACTCTTGGGCTTTGGAGGTGGCTAAGAGGCAGTGTGGTAGGGCTAAGACTCAAAGCCTAAGTGTTTACTTACATATTTGGGCTTAAGACCCCTTTTAGGGCTGCTAAGATGGATCATCAGGTGAGGGAGCCTGACACCAAAAGTGAAGACCTGAGTTCTATGGCCAGGACCCACGTGATGGAAGGAAAGAACCAACTCCTTTAAGTTGTTTTCTGACATCTAGATGTGTATTATGCTGCATACACTAAACACACACACACACACAAAATGAATACAAATATAATTTTAAAACTTTAAAGGCCTCTTTTAGTACTAGGTGGGATTAGGGGTGAAGCCAGTCTATGATTAGCTATCTCTAGGCCACCACATACTAACTGGATTTCTTGGGGGATTCCAAATTCTCAATCCAAACTTGGCCTTCAGGACATAATGAAGCTGTCTGTCAAGGCAGGAGAAGAGACTAAAGACTTTACTAGCTTGGTGAATAACTTTCAAATATTTAGACATGTGGGATCTGGCCTCTGTTGGACTCTGTGCTTCAAAATGTCAGAGTGGGTCTGAAGTCCCCAAACCATTTAGACCTTGCTTCCGGTTACACCACTATTGAGTTGTGACTTGTCTCCAAAGAGCTTCACTCTCTCCTAGCAGGTCTATAAGTGTGATAGACAGACTTAATGAGCAGCAAATCCAATGAACTCGAGGTCTTGGCGAACCCAAGATCTGCTTGCACCTTCACCCCATCCTCTGACCCCGAGCCAGGCCCAGGGCCACCTGAAAGCCCTGTGCTCTCCCACTTATGCCCTTTGTGATCGGTGTCCTCCTTGGCAGTGGTTCTCAAACCTTTTCTAATGCTGCGACCCTTTAATATAGCCCCTCATGTTGTGGTAACCCCAACCATAACATTATTTTTGTTGCTACTTCATAACAGCAATTTTGCTACTGTTATGGATCTGTGTTTTCCAATGGTCTCAGGTAGTGACCCCTGTGAGAGGGTCATTAGATCCACAGGTTGAGGACCACTGCTCTATGAGGATACACGTTGTGCTTTACAGAGAAGCAGGGTGAGCTTTCTGAGTGATTGAGGGAACCTGGAAAAGCCCGAGGTCTGCCATAATAACCGATGTCGACCATGTGCTCTGTCTTCTGAGCTCAGGCCTGAAACTTCTTTTCAGGCCCCCAAAGCCTCTTGCTCTGTTTAGTTCTGTTGGTCCTCCTCTGCTGCTGCCACACACAAGCCAAGCTGCAGCAGGCTCTAGAGTAGGTAGAGAGGCCAAGGGGTGGACATTGCAGCACGGCATCTCAGATTTCTACGTAAATGAAATAGTTTCTAGAATATCCGGGAGACGGATAGGGAGGTGATATAAAACAAAGGTACAAAACCGGGGGGGGGGGGGGGGGGGGGGGAGAGGAGGGAGGGAGAGAGAGAGAGGGAGAGAGAGAGAGGGAGAGAGAGAGAGGAGGGACAGAGACAGAGAGGAGGGACAGAGACAGAGACAGAGAGAGGAGGGAGACAGAGAGAGGAGGGCTGGGCCCTTGCCAGAGGCATTTCTCTGTACATTGATTCCCTTCCGTTTTCTTTTCCAGATCCTCTGACAGTGGGTCAGCTGCCATTGTAAGAAACAGTGGGAAATGCCGATTGGGGTAACCTGCTCTGTGCAGGCTGACTTGCAAGTTCCTGGTGTGTTGAAAACCATACAAATAAGAAACTGTACAAATAAGGTTGAATAAAAAACCAGAATATCTAGTGGCATTTGGATTTCAGACATGTTAGGTATCATAGGTCTCTCNACACAGAGTCTACTCACACTAAAACATATACAATGGAATATTTATACTAGAAAACTACATTGTTACCTGAAATTGTTTTTAATTTTTGTGACATCTATAGATCCTGCTCTCAAAGTTAAACACCTTGGGTTGGTGTCCCCACGTATGGTCGGTCAAGGAGAAGCCAGGGCAGTTGGTGCTCCTTTAATCCAGACCTACACTGAGCCCTGAGCAGCAGGAATAGAGGCCTCCTTGAGCTGTCTCAGTCCACTGCCTGTGAAGTGAAGAAGGACTTCCTTAACCTGTGCCGACAGGGCCTCTTTATTTGAGGAGGCAGGGGGATAGCAGGGGTGGAATGGGTCTGGCCGTTTAGAATCAGCTAGACAGGAGACTTGTGGGAGG
The DNA here is from genome assembly GCA_902729485.2 of Mus minutoides. Classification (NCBI taxonomy): domain Eukaryota; kingdom Metazoa; phylum Chordata; class Mammalia; order Rodentia; family Muridae; genus Mus; species Mus minutoides. The sequence goes on along the minus strand of LR749875.1, from coordinate 1,389,960 downwards.
CTCATAAGTAACTTGTTTTCAGACCCTTGAATTTCTGAGGCGAGTAAAGCCATATGTCACAGGGAAGTTGGTGGTAGCCTCACCAACAGGGAGAGTCGGGAGAGCTGGCGTCAGGAGCCAGCCACCCTGAGACCTGCTTGACTTCTGTATTTCCCTCTTCCAGAATGATGGAAGGGACCACGGGGGAGGCTACTAAGTCTGAGAGGGTGAGGCCAAGTGAGTTATTTGATCTAGGGCAGCAGTCAGGGCCGTGGGTTCAGTTTAGAAGTGAGAAGGCAGAGGTCATATAAAGCTAATGGGCAGCAGGGGTGAAGCTAGAGAGGTGATCAGAAGCTGGGGTGCTGCGCTCTCCTCCTACCACCAATGAGTGGCACTGAAGACCGTGCTCAGGAGTCAGGGTGAGTTTGCTGGCCCCAGCACAGGCTGATTCCTTTCAGGCATAGACTTTCTAAACTAAGAACAGGCTCTAAGATGCACAGACAACGGCTCTCCTTCCTTGAGTGAGAGAATCAGAGAGATGGGCAGATCTTGGTTTTTCGAGACAGGGTTTCCCTGTATAGCCCTGGCTGTCCTGGAACTCACTTTGTAGACCAGGCTGGCCTCGAACTCAGAAATCCACCTGCCTCTGCCTCCCGAGTGCTGGGATTAAAGGTGTGCGCCACCACACCCGGCTCCAGTGCTCTTTTACAGTAAGAAGTTTGTATTTGAGTTTTGCCCAGGATTACTGGTACAGAGCTTCTAAAACCCAGGATAATAGACAGTCTGTATGGTTGTAGGGAGCTTCATGGTAGACGCTGATAGCCAGAAAGTCCAAGAGGATGACCTGTGGTTTGAATTGAAGTGCTCCCAACAGGCTCATGTTTTGAAAGCAAGGCGCCATTTTGAAAGCTGTGAGGTTGCTGAGGGATGGGACCTGGCTGGCAGAAATGGGTCACTGAGTCAGGCCTTTGAAAGTTAGTTTAAGCTTTTGGTTCTTTGCGTGCCCTGTCTACTTTCTGGTCTGTACCATAAGAATCAGCTGCTGATTCCTGCTCCTGCAATCCCCCTGACGGAGACTCCACTCCTTCCTTGCCACGACTGACTGAAATCCCTCTGAAGCCAGGAGCAGAAATAAATCTTCCTTCTTTTGTTCTGCTGAGGCAGTTTGGCTACCATGAAAAGAAAAATAACACAGTGGGGTTAAAAGGTGGGGATTGGGGCTGGTGAGATGGCTCAGCGGGTAAGAGCACCCGAATGCTCTTCCGAAGGTGATAGGTTCAAATCCCAGCAACCACATGGTGGCTCACAACCATCCTTAATGAGATCTGGCACCCTCTTCTGGAGTGACTGAGGACAGCTACAGTGTACTTACATATAGTGAATAAAATAAATCTTTTAAAAAAAAAAAAAAAGGTGGGGATTTATGCCGAACTCTTCCCCTCCAAGGGACAAGGGAGGGACTGAAAGTTGGGTTAAGTACTGATGGCAAGTGATTTAAACAATTGTGCTTATTTCTATGGTGTCTCCATAAACTTTGAGTGCTAAAGGTTGGGGAGACTATAGAGTAACACAATGGGGTGCTAGGAGACTGCTGGCATCTGGAGATTCTCATCTGAGGTGGGAAGAATCTGTGGTCTGGAGCCTTTAAACCTGTGGCATCTATTGGGAATTCTGAGCAGTGAGTGTCAGGATTTGACACTCCATTTCCAGGTGGAGCCAGGCATTAAGTGGAGCTTGCTTTCAATCTTGGAACTTGGGAGATCGAGGAAGGCAGATCTCTGTGAGTTCACAGCCGGTCTGGTCTACACAGTGAGTTCCAGGATAGCCAAAGCTACGTAGTGAGACCCAGTTGTGAAAGAATGAATGAATCAATTTTAAACAAAAAGAAGAAGACTTATAGTTGGTGTACAGAGAGTTTGAAAGTTGGTTGGGATGAAGGGAACACTTGCATTTGGGGTCAAGTGTTCTGAAGAAAAACCTGCCCTAGGCATCTAAGGTTTCACATTGGGAAGCAGCCAATATAGGAGGCTATCTGATTGGTAAAAGCAAGGTTGAGGGAGGATATATGTGAAAGGCATAAATGACAATGGAAAGGATCCTTTGTTGGTGAGCAGTTAGGACCCCGGGGGTGGGGGTTGGGGGAGTGGTCAAACAGTGACCAGAGAAGTGGATCATAAAATGCTGAACATGCTTAGGTGGGAGACTGTTGTAGGGAAGGGCACAGGCATACGAGATGTGAAAGGACAGAAAGGATCCATACAGTAGAGGGCTAAGGAAGCTAATCAGAAAGACATGGCCTCAGCTCCCCAAGCCACCAATCACAAAGTCAGCCTCTCTCCCTCTCTCTCTCTCTCTCTCTCTCTCTCTCTCTCTCTCTCTCTCTCTCTCTCTCTCTCTCTCGTCCCTGCGCCTGCCTGAGAGTGTGGTGAAGTGCAGAAGGCAGGTCCCACCATCTGTGCTCAAGATCAAGGGTAGCATAGCAATGACTAACCACGATGTTACTTTGTTTAAAAACTTAAAAGATTTCATTTTTATTTACCTATACATGTAGTGTCTGTCAGGGACCATACACATAAGCATGCAGATGCCTGTGGAGACCAGAAGGGGGCACGGGACTCTCTTGAGCTGGAGTGAAAGGCAGTTGGGAGCCACCCTAGATGAGTGCTGGGAACAAAAGTCAGGTGCTTTGAGAGAAGCAACACTCAGACATGAGTGCTATGTGATCTCTTTAGACCTTCTTCTTCTTCTTCTTTTTTTTCTTTTAAGGTAAAAATCGGGAGAATGGGGAATGAAAATCACACTCACTTCACGTTTCATCGAATAGGCTGCAGGGGAAAGAGAAGGCTTGTCTTTGTTTGCCACCTTTGTAGCTGGTCTTTGCTGCATTGTGGGCCCTCCTTTGTCCCATTCTTTATTCCTCCGGTTTTAACCCCGATCCCTAGATAGGAGAGAAAAAAAGACTGGAGGGGAGAAAGGAGTTAGGAAAGTCCCTGAATCTAATTAACTTTCCTTTTGTTTCTTCTTTGACCACAGCTACTAAGGAACCACAACCAACCTCCCTAAATGGCCTTCCCTGTGCCTCTTGGTGTCCTAGCATTTATAGACCCTCTGAGAAGCCCCCAGAATTCCAAGCGTCACACAATCATGGGAACTAGCTGCAGCTGGCAAAACAACACCTCTGTGAGAGGCAAATCATAGTGAGTGGCTTCGAACAGTCCGAAGCAGTCCCGCATCCCCACACCTGGGTTTAAAACAAAAGCACAGTTTTTAAAAATAATATTTCTGTGTCTTTTAAAGAAACCAAAACGGTCAAAATTGTCACTATGCCTTTTCAAGGCTGGGCCTTCATCTTCAAAATGATAGGTATCAAAGAGACAATCACAGGACAAGGAGGGTCCAGGAGCTTTGTTGCTATTACCCCGTGGAGGAGGCCACAGGTACATGGCAACTGATCTGTATGCCCCCTCTCTCTCCTCGCCCATCGTGTCTCCTCAAGGTTTATTGTAAATGAAGAGACCGGCTAGGCTCTGCTTCTAAGCTAAAAGGTCAAGGCTAGAAAATACTTGGAACCAGAATGAAAATCCTGCTTCCCTCCCATAACTCTTGTCAGCTTGTTAAGCATTTCTGTTTATACAAGTTCTGGAGTGAGCATTGGTCTCTCAGGCTCTGACAAGACCCTGGCCTTCTAAGCTTGCTTTCCAGGGAATCTCAGCAAACCAGAAAAAGAATCTCTCCGTTTCTGCCTTCTTTACCCAGTTTTTTTTTTTTTTTTTTTAAACACAAGACAATTAACTGTTTCTCTTGATGTTGAAATGTTTTCTCTTGAAGATGCCCCAGCAGCAGAAAGCTTAGCTGGGAACACAGGCTCGGGGACGAGAGGAGGCACACCCAGCCGGGCTCACTTCTGACCCTTTGCTGAACTCAGTCTTGCTCCTGTCCAGATCAAGGGCTAAACCAGTCCTCACCGTCAGCACAACAGTGTGGAGAGGAAGACTGCGGCTGCTCTAATTGCTAAGAAGTCTCTTGCCCTCAAAGCTCTGAAGCACCAAAGCCTGAATCCTTCCCGAGAAACACCGACCTCTCTCTCGGGCCCAGTCATGCCCACTGCCCAAGTGCAGCAACCGGGAGAACAGAGACTGTTACTCCGGGAGAACAGAGACTGTTACTCCGGGAGAACAGAGACTGTTACTCCGGGAGAACAGAGACTGTTACTCATCCCCAAGGGCCGTGGAGAAGAGGATGCTCGGAGCCTTGCCTATGAATGAGAGCTTCCATCTCACATGTCCTCAACCTTCTCGTGTTGGGCTTGACTTTCCATCCTCAGTCTTGTGGTTGGCTGAAATGTGGGCATGTGGGTGGTGGGCAGGGACAGGTGCCCGTCTCCCTCTTTCAGACCTTGCCCCCTGCTTGGCTGGGCTGCTTCTGTGTTCCCTGGAGATGACAGCTAGGACCCTAGCCACCAGCTTCTGTTGTTCCCTGGGTTCCTTTGGGGCTTGGCCAGTGTGAGGCAAGGGCAGGACATCAGAAGTTGAGAGAGCATCTCTTCCCCATTTCTGCCTTTGCTGCCATGTTTTGTCCCTGGCAGGAGCTATGCCCCTCCATTCTGTGGCTCTCTCCCAGGCGACATCCTGTAGGATCTCTCAGCTCTCACCAGACCAGCCACATTATTTCTTCCCTTGGCTCCTCTGAGCTCCAGGATGACAGCATCTCCCTGCTATTACCAGTTCCCAGTGGGAATTGGGGGTGGGGACTCAGCATTCCTGACACCTCCCAACCATCTATAAACTGTCCCTCTACTGTCACTTGGAAAAGAATTTCGTTTCTTGCAGAGACCTCATTTGTTTTATCTTTCTATTAAATTGGGAGGGTTTTCTTTTTAAACTGTCTTCCAGGACTGCTGCCTCAGTACTTTGATAGAAGCCGAAGTTGGGCAGCTCCAAATAGGGAGATGCCTCTTAAGAGCTTGGCTCAGTGCTAGGCACACAACAGAGAAAAGTACAATGTATCAGCCATCCCACTGCTAGCCTTGGCCTTGTTTTAAGAGAAATAGTCATTCCAGAGAATTTTCTTGGAAGCTGAGGTTATCAGTGAACTTACTAAAGTGGCCAGAAGACCAAAGACATTGTATCCCCTCCTTTGTTTGTTTGTTTGGTTTTTGAATGTCAGAGTAGATTTGGTTAAGCAATCTTCACTTTCTCCCTGGATCTCTTTACCTTTGGCCCATTTTCCCAGAAGCCCCCCCCCCCCCACACACACACACCTGAGACAAACCCTGGCTAAACCACTGGGCTTCCCTGGCCCAGGAGGTCTTGGCCCACTGTGGTTTTTAACCTGTGGGTCACAATCCTTTTTTGGGGGGGTTTCATATCAGATATTTACACTAGGATTCATAACAGTAACAAGATTAGTTATAAAGTAGAAAGAAAAGTGATTTGATGGTTGGGGTCACCACAACATGAGGAACTGTATTAAAGGTCACAGCATTAGGAAGGTTGAAAACCACTACTCTTGGGCCTGGAGCAGGTGCTGCAATGTTGCCACCACACACACAGAAACAGTCTACCCTTTGTTGTAGTGATGACCGAGGGAGGACTCATGCCCAGGCCTGCTACTGTTGCCATTAGTTCTGTCCCCTGGCTCTTGAGGAGGACCAGTAGAATCACCATGGAGATCCGAATGTCTTTCAGCGGCTGGAGTGAAGCCCTGGGTGCCTTGCATGGTCAGAAAGCAGGAACAGTGACATGTAGAGGCTGGAGAAGGTTTCAGGGCAGAGAGGGCTGTGCAGCCAGCAGCATTGTTACCAACTTACTTAAAGTTTCAAAGCATTAGTCCACTAATATTATCATGGGAAGTGTGGCAGGGAGCATGGCAGCATGTAGGCAGACAGTACTGGAGAAGGAGCTGAGGATTCTACATCTGGATCCATAGGCAGAAGGAAGAGAAAGTCACTGGGTCTGCCTTAGACTTTTTTAGCCTCAAAGCCCACCCCCCAATGACACACTTCCTCCAACTAGGCCACACCTACTCCAATATGGCCACACCTCCTAATCCTTCCCAAGTAGTGCCACTCTCTGATGACTAAGCATTCAAATATATGAACCTTATTCAAACCATCACATCAGGGAAGGCATGTTGACAGCAGCATGAGACAGCTGGCTATGTTGTATCCAGGTGGAAAAGCAGAGAGGTGAAACTTGGTCCTCTACTAACCTCCTCCTTCTTATGCAACAGAACGCCCCAATCTATGGAATGGCTATGGCTACACTGGCAGTAGTCTTACCACCTCAGTTAAATCTCTATGGAAATGCTCCCACAGACAGGCCCAGAGGTTTGTTTTGTAGGTGATTCTGAATCCCGTTAAGCTGGCAATCATGATTAACTATCACAGTAATGCAGAGAGTATTTAGGTAGGGATATTAGCAAAGGCGGGTGTTTTGAGTGACAGTGAACACATCCCCAAGGATATGGTAGGTGAGGAGCATAGGGCAATCCAGGAGGATGAAAAATGGTGAACAAGGACACTGAATGGGGAGCCTGCTTTACAACAGTGAAGAGTTCCACGTGCCTTAGTAGAGGCAGGGAGAGAGAGATATCGGGAGGTGAAGGCAGAGGAGGAGCAGGCCTGACTCACGGGGCTTAAGATCACTGTAGCCTCTGGCTTCCTGTGTGTAAGATGACCCTTGTGGGTCAGGGGGCAGATTTGAAACAAGGAGAGGTGTGCTGGGGTATGCCCAGTCACCCTGGATGGTAAGAACTGACTGTAAATAGTACAGAACAGAAGGACAAATGTGGACATAATACAGGTTGGCACAATGGCACAGTCTGGGCTTGAGTTCATACTCCATATATGACCTAGAGTAAGCGAATCTCTTTGCGTCTGTGTCCTCACCTTTAAAGTGAGTCCATAGAGCTCCGCATAGGCTGAGTGATTGTGTGCACAGGGCCTGGCCCATCACACGTGCTATGTTGTCCCTGTTGTTGTTACTACATCAGGGGTGACTGGAAGCTGAGCCATCAGTGCCATGAGGGGCATCAAGATTGAAGTCATGGTGGTAAGAACGATGGCACAGGCCTGAAATCCAATGATTGGGGGGAGGGAGTGGGGGGGGGCAGAGGCAGTCAGAATTGCAAGGTTAACTTCAGCTAAATATCAGTTCAAGGCCAGCCTGGACTGTATAAGACCCTGTTTTGAAACAAAAGCAAAAATAAAAACCATTGAAGTCTTAAGCTGTAAATTCATTCACAGGAAACACAACTCAGGGATAGAGGGTGGGGGGTGTCAGGAAAAGCTGAAGGTCCTGGAGGAATGGGTGGTCCAGGGTGCGGTAGGAGGGACTGCGGAAGCTCATTCAGAGGCCAGTCTGTGGGAGAGCAGTGGTGGAATGAAGTAACCCAGGCAAAGAAACTAAGAAATAAGAAGTTGGGACGCAGGCAGACCAAAGATCAAGAGATCAAACTCAGGAAGCAGAGAACAAGGACAACCCGGGGCAAGCGCCCAATGCCAACATCTTACTTTAGGTATGTGATGTGGTAGGCTTCTTAACGAGCAGCTTAGGCTTCCAACAACGCAGAAAGCAGGACAGCTGCCGGCATTTTCCAGCTTCGAGATATGAGGTCTGGGACTCATCGGTCAGGGTTCATGGCACAGGGATGGACTACTGCGCAGATGAGAAACTTAAAACCCACGGCAGGCTGAGGAGGTTCCAGGGACTGAGCGATACTTAGCAACACCCGCTAGTGTATTTGGATTAGAGATAGCATCTCCAAAACTTGGCCAGACATCCCTGCTCTTAAGCCAGAGATACTGAGGACTTGAGGAGAAATTCTTGTACGGAATATGAAATGGCAGAGCCCTGGGAGCCCGTGGAAGCATGTGGGCCAGCAACCTTCCCAGAATGGCATACGTGTCAATCACCAGGATTGTGCTCTTATGCTAATTTTGATAGACAATGAAACCATATCCATTCCTGTGTCTGTCTCAGAGGCCCATTCTTCATGTCTGGGGATGTTCACTCTTACTTTGCTCCTTTTGTTATGCCTGATTAGCCGGCTTCTGGGTGAGGAGCTGTGAAGTGGAGTCTCAAAACACATCCAATCAACAGCTAACTCAAGGACCAAGGGTTGACCAGTCCTCTAACCAAATATACAGAGGAAGACTAATGGTCTCTTGAAGATATCTATTCTAGTGTATGAGTATGTTCCCTTACAGGTAGATTTAAAGGTTCTTATTGATTGATCCTGAAATAGGCATAGTGCCCCACATTGGACCTAATATAATCAAAAAGGTTGTTTTCTTTTTCTTTTCTTTTTTTTTTTTTTTAAGATTTATTTATTTCATTTATATGAGCACACTGTCACTGTCTTCAGACACCAGAAGAGGGCATCAGATCCCATTACAGATGGTTGTGAGCCACCATGTGGTTGCTGGGAATTGAACTCAGACCTCTGGAGAGCAAACAGCCAGTGCTCTTAACCACTGAGTCACCTCTCCAGCCCCCAAAGGGTTTTTTAAATGGAAAAGGGAGAGAGAAAAGAAATTGCAGCCAGAGGGAGATGTGCTTGAAGAACAAATGATCAATGACAATGATCATTTGTGACAATGCTGGTGGCTCTGAAGACAGGGGAAGGGGGCTCTGAGTCAAAGAATGTGGGAAACTCCAAGGAGCTGGAAAAGGCAAGAAAGCAATCTCCTTTGGGATCTCCAAAAGGAAATAAGACCCCGGCATCCTGATTCTTAGTTAAGTGAGATCCAATTTGGACTCCTGACCTCCAAATTATAAGAGAATTAATTGGCACCGTCAAACCCCACTAAGTTTTCAGTAGTTTGTTTCAGAAGTGACAGAAAATGAACACCCTGAGCTAGATCTGTGTTCTGTGTGGAGGACCCAGTGCCACGGTACACACTGTTCTCATCCCCATGGCCCAGCTTCACCTCTCATGGTCACCTCCTGTGTCCCTGCCAACCAGAAGATTCATCGTTCCTTGACAGTCCCTGTCCCTGACCTCTGACAATTTCCCAGATGCTTCTTGGAAAGGTCGTTGGATCCTATCTCTATGGAGAGATTCTGGCTTTCAGAGCCTGCTTGTGGGTTGATGGGCTGGCTGTCCAAGGGCAATACCAAGAATGGAACGGGGAAACCTTCGAAACATGAACTAGTGTGACTGCATGTGCGGCTCTCTAGACTTTGAGCCAAGGACTCCACATGCCTGCAGGGCCTCTCCTTTTAGGGTATTGACCACAGTCTTCAATTACAGCTTCATATATGCAAATGTCATTCTCCTATTATATTTGAAGCTTCCTTGAGGCAAAGATTGTGGACTTAAGTATTTATCTTACTAACCTCCAGTGAAGGAGGAGGTAGAATCAGGCACTGGTTCTGATGAGGGTATGGGGTTACCACAGGCTGCTGAGAGCTCTGACTCTACATCCTAGCTCACCCGCAGCCTCCAGACTTAGACTCTCTGACGACAACCTGACCATACTCTATTCCTTTAAACGCAGTATGTATGCAGTGAGCACTTATTGGAGACATATTTTCCATAGTCCACTTTCCATTTTCCACTTTGGTACTTTTTTATATTACTCATGACTTCTAGATCCTTCCAGTGCTTGGTGCCATTAGCCTGTCTTAGACAAGGTGACAAAAATACTTTCCCACAGCAGTGAGAGACCCACCTGCCATATGTCAAAGGATCTTTTGGAGTCTTCATTGTGGGCCTTCTGCTAACCCTAGCTCCTCCCTACGTCCCAGGTGTCCATGCTCTGCTCCAAGCTGAACACTCTGGAAACTTGACGCTTCCACCTGAACTTTCACAAAGAACTACAGGGGACCTGGGTGTGATGACCTAAGAGCCACTAGGGTGGGCTCTCCTGTCTCATTGCCACAGCCTGTCCCATTGCTCTGGGCCACTTTAGGTAAACAAGGGTAAGAAAACAATGTCTATGGGCTACAAAATGAACCTGTCAGGAATGGAATGCTATTGCCAAGTGTTCTCAGAGGGCAAGACAAACAAAGACTTGACTTTAACACCAGGACCCTGGTTCCCAGCCACCCGTCCCCAGCAGACCTGTGAGCAACAGGCCTAGAGCCCCCCACGCAAGAATCCTTTCTACCTGCCCCCCTTCCCTATTCCAGGGTGAGCTTGGCCCGTTTCCTCTGACTGGGTGAGGGGCTTCCTAGGAAACAGCCAGTGGGAGGCAGAGGCTGCTAGGATTCAGGATGCTGGCAGGCCAGGCTCCGTGGAGGCTGTGGCAAGTCCTTTCAGTGGTGGCAGCTCCATCTCCAAGGAGGCAATCACGTCAATAAGGGACGTTCGGCATCTTGCCCTCTCGGCTAGCAGAGGTGTCCCATGGCAACTAGAGCTGTGATCTGCATATGACAGCACATTGCTGCTATTCAGGACTTTTCTTCTCCTGCTTTTTTTTTTTTTTTTTTTGAAACAAGCTTGCCCTATATCCAAGTTCCCTGTGAGCCCCATACAATGAAAACAGCAGTTGACAGGTTCCCTGTAACTTGTGAAATCTGAGTGCATCCAAGGGGAGAAAGAGCGCTCATTACCGAAACACAAAACGAGCCCCTTTCAAGGCACAGCTAGTTGGCCCTTCAGTTTGCTGCTGCTGACCTCGCTGCCCTTCAGAGCACAATGAGCAGAGAGGAAAAGGGAGAGGGGGGCCTTTACTCCTCAGGTTGCCAATTGATCACCCTCCTCACCCCTATGGGGGCTTCGTGGCCCAAACAATTCGGGTGACAGAGGTCAGGGCTCCAGCCCCTTCCTCTGTGGGACCTTAGCTCTCCCTGCAGGGACTTTCCCAGGTGAACAAAGGCAAGCTCCCAAAGTCTCAAACACACTCCAGCTGATGACGCAGAGGGGAAACAGAGACGGGAAATGAAAGGTGCCCAGAACCACAACACTGGACCTCCACCCTCTTAGCCAATCAGACACAAACACTGTTTGTACACTCTGGGATGAGGCCGTATGTCGCCAAGACCCAGCCGAATCCGAGCTTCAACATGGCTAACCAACCCCCCGGCAGCTGGGTTACAGAATTGGGGGATGAAATAACTATTTTAGTCACATTATCCCCACCTGACCCCCCCCCCACACAAAATTAATCATACTTCTAATATCCAGACTATCAGAAGAAGATGAAAAATAAGAGGAAAGGGAAACAGAGAAAGAAGAAATTGGGAAGAATGAGAATGAGAATTGTTACTGTTATAAGGTAAGCTCCCCTCAAAGCTTCCAAGAGAGTTTGTGCTAGTTCCACAGAAGGCTCTAGAGAGACCCAGCTTGACTCCTGGAATGACCACTCTGCTGTGCAGAGAGCAGCAGGGAATAGTTCTCTATGAGAACTACACTTGGTCCAGCTCTCTGAAGAGGAAGAGACCGTTAAGAAGATAGTGCTGGATTCTTTCCTTTTTCCTTCTAGAAACAGCATTTGAAGGTACACACCCGATTTACTTGTGTCAGCGATCTGGCATAGGTTTACCGGAAGCTGGAAGGCAAGGCTTGTATGTTGAGTCTCCTATTTTATCACCAAATAAACAAACAAACAAACAACCCCTATAAAACTGCAGCACTCACAATTCTCCAAATCTGCTTCATACTTTCATTTTGCCAACACCAAACCTTCTGCAATATTCTCCACCCACTCACCCATCTCCACCGACCACGTCACCTGTGCATCAGGTGCGGCATCTGTCACACGTACCTGTGTCTCAGTACTTCTCACTGTGTTACTGTTCACTTAAACAATTTTAAATTTTTACTCTTTTGTGTGTACGGCATGTGTGCAGTAGGTGTGTGAGTGCATGGAGAAAGCAGACCCTAATGTCAATTTTTCTCTACAATCCTGTGTGTGTGTGTGTGTGTGTGTGTGTGTGTGTGTGTGTGTGGTGTTTTGGTTTGTTTGTTTGTTTATTGTTTTATTTTGTTTTGTTTTTTGAACCAGGGTCTTTCAAACCTCAGACCTCACTGAGGCTGGACTAGGGGCTGGGTAGATTGTTCTAGGGATCCACCTGTCTCTGGCTCTGTCCTGGTCGACCGTGTTGGCTTGTCTGTGGGTGGCTGGGGCTATGAATTGAAGTCCTCCTGCTTGTGTGGCAGGCACTTTATCCACTAAGTCATCCCCGAGCACCCTGATTACTGACTTTTTGTGTGTGTCTCAAGAGAGTACAGGGCCAACCACTTTGTTCACCTTGATGTCATTGGTGGTCAGCTGTTGAACAGTTTCCGGAAGAACAGCAATGGTCACCGTGAGTGGGATTGCTTTTGTTTGTTGTTTTATGTTTTTTTTTCCAGTTTAATGCACGAAAGACCTAGGACCAGGCCTTCCATATTGTGAATCACATCATGCGCATGAGACTCCTGAAGGGAAGCACATGACAGCCTTGCTTATGGAATGCCGACCACCGGCCAAGCACAAGGGTCTAAACTAAGCGTCAAAGCCAACACAAGAAACAACAATAGCAGGTCTCAAAGATGTCCTGCTCGTCGGTGTGGCAGGGACCACAGACAGGGAGAGATGTATGGACTACAGCCATTAGGAGAGGCGTGCTGAGAAAAGTAGAGCTTACGCTATCCATGATGACTGTGCCCAACAATGCAAATAATAATGAAAAAAAAAGTATGCAAAACAGAGACTTTTTAGGGCAGTGGAGCTACTCTGTGTGATACGATAAAGGTGAATCTAGATCTTTATGTACTGTCCAGATCCACAGAATGTACAACTTCAAGTCCATGTAAACTGTGGGTGTCAAGCAACAAGGCTGGGCCAGTGTAGGCTCAGGGATTGGGAAAAAAAAAGCATTACATTGGTGGGTGAGGTTGATACAGTGGAGCATAGAGCATGGTAACTCTCTATTTGATGCTCAATTTTACTGCGAGTCTGAAAAGTCTCTAAAAATAGTCTATTAAAATATGGAGAAAGGATGAGCTGATTGGGGATATTAATTAGTAATGTATATTGAAATAAAACTATCTATTGGTAACATCAGCTTGTGTCCAAGATGGTACTAGGGATGGATAAGAATGATCAACATCCCAGAGAGAAGAGACCCAGGTCCATTCTCCACTGCACTGAGGGCACAGGGGATAAAGTGGCGTTATTGTCATCACTATCATTATTGTCACCCAAGTTGGCTTTTCTTCATTTTTACCTTTTGTCATGTGTTTATATGTGTTGGTGTGTGAGTGGTATGTGTATACACACGTGTGTGTGTGTGTGTGTGTGTGTGTGTGTGTGTTAACATGCCTGTGCCTATGCCAACAGCTAGGCTAGCAGCCAGGATTATGCTTCTGTCTCTGTTCATCGAGGTACAAGAGTCAGAGGCATGTGGTCACATCTAGATTTTAATCCTGGTATTGGAGATTCAAATTTAGGTCTTCAAAGACTTCTTATGGACTGAGTCATCTCCCAGTTCCTAAAGCTGGTGTCTTTTCAGCAATTTTTAAAAGATTTATTTATTTATTTATTTATTTATTTATTTATTTTATTTTTTCTTCGAGACAGGGTTTCTCTGTATAGCCTTGGCTGTCCTGGAACTCACTCTGTAGACCAGACTGGCCTCAAACTCAGAAATCCGCCTGCCTCTGCCTCCTGAGTGCTGGGATTAAAGGCATGTGCCACATCGCCCGGCTTGATTTATTTATTTTTATATATTTGAATAATTGTCCCTGTCTTCAGACACACCAGAAGATGGCATTGGATCCCATTACCAGTGGTTGTGAGCTACCATGTGGTTGCTGGGTATTGAGCTCAGGACCTCTGGAAGAAGAGCCAGTACTCATAACCACTGAGCTATCTCGCCAGCTCAGCAATTTTTATTTTATATATATATATATAGTTTTAAGATGGGGTGTCACTATGGAGCCCTTACTGCCCTGGCATTTGTTCAGTAGACCAGGCTGGCCTCTAACTCACAGAGATCCTCCTGTCTCTGCCTCCTGAATGCTGAGATTAAAATGAGATTAAAAGCATGCACACCGCCCCTGGGTTTTGGTAATATTCTAAAAGATAACATTGACCTTGGCATGTCAAGCCATCATGAAAACACATAGGGTAAGAGTAAGAATCAGTCCAGCCCACGGGGACTCGGGACACCAGTGAGCATGCTAGAGATGTAAACAGCGGGAGGGAGGGGCTGCTCTCTTGCTGTGCCCGTGTTCCCTGGCATTGGAACACTGCCACACCGCCGCTCTTGACAATGGCTGCAGGGCTGAGTCACATCAGCCTGAGTGGCAGATCCTACTTTAATGTGAGAAAGAAATTGCCAAAGGTACAGATTTTTTCAGCAGCGGTTCAGATGTGTTTCGAGAGTAGTGGGCACTCTGTCCTGGAAGAATCCAGCCCCTGGAAGCTGAATTTTATGACCCAGGCTCCCAAGGGCTCTCAGATCCTACTACTAGGTGGTTAAAGACTAAAAAGGAGAGTTCTGAGTTCCACCCTTGCCCGACAGTCACAGGAGACCCGTGCTTGATTTTTAAAGTTGTTTGGCACTGTCCTCTGAGTCTTCACCACCACCCAGGGCTTTCTGCTTACAGTCATTTGTTATATTCCAGATATTTCAAAGATGACCAAATACAACATATGAGAAAGTCAAGGGCTAGTTCAAGGGTACGGCATGCCTGGAGTTTTACACTCAAGGGCTGTGTAGTAAGTAGCTCCCCAGCAGAAGTGCTTGCCTTGGATGGAACAAGATCACTATGCTCCCTGGGTTATAATGAGTCTTCCTTGGACTCTGGAACAAATGGCTCTGAAGTCACCTTTTGCCGGAGGAAACATGGTCCTTCTAGGAGGGAACTAGAGTGGCCCCTGATAAGGCAGCGCATCCTGTCTGACTCCCCAGCCACACCCTCACAGCTGGGCCAGCTGTGGTCTCTGCTGACTTCAAAGAAACGGCTTCCCTTGGATCTACATCAAGGACTTAAATGAGAAAAAGGGTCCTCTGACCTTTCTAGTGAAGGATGGGACCACCTTTGTAGGGTGTGTGCGTGCGTGTGTGTATTTTTCCGGTCACTATTATGTTTTCACACACTGGATATAAAATATCAGAAAACAATCACCGGAAATAGTCTTTCACCTATGGCCAGAGACTGGAGTCTGGCCCAGTTTGGGAGAGGCTGTGCTCCCCCTGTTGGAACCAGGGGCCATGTAAGCATACTAGCAAAGGTGGGTGGCCCGGGTTTCATACTTTCATTCTGAGGTACCCTCTACCAAGAACGCATAGCTTCTGATTGGATGTGGCTTCTTGCCCACCATCGTGTTCTCCTTGAGAAATGTCCACCTAGGAGAGGGACCTTGTTCTCAGACCCATAATCTGCCTTGTTCTCAAGGTTTTCCACTTCAGCTGCAGCCCAACCTGACAATCAAGATCATTCCAGGCCTGAAATCCAGCCCTATCCTGGTATCTTGAGAAGGTGCTTTGTGGTGGTTGTGGTCGGCCGTGTGGGGAGACAGTGGGATTTCCACCCATTCTGAGGTTAAGGCTGCTGGGTCTGGACCGTGGGAAGCTGACAAACTCTGTGGCAGTAAGGGCTGGAAATGCTTCCCCAACCCACACCACCCTCAAGCCTTTAGGAAAGAGGGCTGTTCCCACTTGGCCTTGCAGGCCTGAGCTGCAACACCAACCCCAGCAGGCTCTGTTACCAGAAAGTGCTAACAGGGGCTGCCCAAATCTCTGTGAGAGACCTCCCTTGAAAGGAACCTGGCCAGTACCCACTGAGAGGCAGACAACAACCATGAAGGAAGAAATGAGAAGCCTGGAGGTTTATAGAGAGGCTATTTGGCCCTACCCAGCCTCTCTGTGGGCTCTCTCAGCCACTATCCTTAGAGCTTGAGGTTTAAAGAATGCAGGGAAGAGAGAACAGGCCCCAAACTGATTAGGACCCAACTTTCCAAACAGACACAGGTCACCCTCTTCCTGCCCCAAACACCAGGCAGAGCAAATGCTATTAATAACTGCAGCCTCTCTCCAGGCCACGAGGGCTGAGCCTGCTCCTCCAACTCGGCCAGCTGTTCTGAAACAGGTTTGGGAAAGTAATCTTTGGCACGTAATGAAAAGGGTGTGTAAGGGAGGGGGGTGCCCAAGAGTTCTCTATCAGGGCCAATATTATTTTTAATTGCCGAGAATCAGCCTGTGGCCGTTACTCAAGGCTGCAGAGCCTGGGTTTGCCAGGGATCGGAAACCAACTTCAAGAGGAGTTGAAAAGCTCATTCCAAAGACTGTTCATTACCAAGCTGTGGCTTCTTGTGGAAAATCAGGTTATGCTTTGACGTTTGTACAATCCACTCTCCACACCACCTCCCCCCCACACACACACTGTATCCTTGAGAGAGAGAGAGAGAGAGAGAGAGAGAGAGAGAGAGAGAGAGAGAGCGCAGTGAATTCGAGCAATCTGGGAATTTTAGTGTCTGACCCTCCCGCCCCCTCCACCCCACCTAAAGCATGACCGATGGCCCATTTTTCAAGCCAAATCTGTCCCCATGTAGGCAGCTGTCATGGAACCACAGAAAGCACTTGAAGGAGCACAAGCAGTGGCTGGTTCTAATCTGGAGGGGGCAGAAATATGAATTAACAAGGCAGCTACTTATGGAAGAATGTTTTCTTTTCTTCAGCCTCAGCCTGCATATTTTCACAACATGTGTACTCTGTTACCTGTCACTTCCCTGTTTTCTTTGGGTAAATAACTGGGCTCTGGACTTCAGGAAGAAAGAAAGAAACCCAGCCCAGGAGTGTCACTAAGGCAGGCCTGGCTGGCTGAACTAGCCGGGAGGAAGGAGCCTGCGCTGAGGGCCAAGGCAGCTTGTGCACTCAGTCTGGCCGGCCTTGCAGGGGCTGTTCACTGATTTCTGCAGGTACTGGTGTGGGAGAGTGAGAGACCCGGGCACTGAACTGCCCAGCTGGGCCCTGTGCTTGGCAGACCTCAAGGCTGGGGGGAGTAAACAACTGTCCTTCGCTGAGTCAACTGTGAAGGCCTCTCTGAACCCAGCAGAGTCAACAAGGCTCACAAAGGCTCTTCTGCCAACTCTGCCCTTCCACTGGCCAGTGAGGCAGCAGGGATGAGAGAGGCCTCTCTTGTGGTTCCCAGCAGTGAGCCAGGGAGGAATTGGCAGGAGCCAGGGCCTTCTGTGGAACATGGGATAGGCTCTTCCTCCGGATCGAGAAAGTGTTTGGATGTGTTGGTGATGGGGTCCCATAAAGATGTCCAAAGGCTTCTGTTCTTGTCTTCCAGGGATGCTGGGCTTTTCACTTGGAACATTCCCCTGTGGTGTCTGTTACCTACTCCAGAAGAGGAAAAAAAAAGAACACCGGGCCACTAACTGGATGTCTTTCAAAGATGCACTATTGAAGAAGGCATGAGAAGACCTATTTGTGGATTCCTTTAATGAGTGAAGACCTTTTCATGATAGAGTATCAACGGCTCTTTTTGATTTTAATTACATTTTTATTTCTTCGTCTGTGTATGCGTGGGCACACATATAGGCGGTGATCAGGAGACAGCTTGTAGAAGTCAGCTCACTTCTTCCCACCACTGGGTCCCAGTGAGTCAAAGTTGGGGTGGTCAGGGTTTGTGCAACCCCCCTAATCCACCCAGCTATTTCACCGGCTGAGTAACAGCATCTCCTACTTGCTCAGCTCTTCACCGCTGATAATCAGAGAAGAAAATCAGAATTAGAAATGATGGATGACTCATGCCTATAATTGCAACACTTGGGTGACTAAGGCAGGAGGATTATGACTTTCAATCCAATCTGGGGTACATAGCAAGGTCCTGTACCCCCCCAAAATTAAACAATACAGAACCAATAAGATAATACTACCTTATTGCTCTTGATATTATATAGCATGTAAAAGAAGTTAAGTTTGCCATGTGTCACAGCATGCTTGCAGGAGAAACTGAGGCATACCTATTCAGAGACTGAGACTCTCGTAAAGTCCCACAGTGGGCTTAGGAAAGGAAGGGTTAACTGTCTGTTGTCTGGGCGTCTGCATACCTATGTTTCTTTTTTCCATCCACTCAGGAGCCTTTGATTCCAACCTTGAAATTCCCTGTCTCACCTTGTAGATCACACAGCCCTCCAGCCTTCCTGGGACAGATCTTTGGAACTTGAAAGTAGAATTTTCACTTGTACAGATCTGGTCCTCATCTGCTGAGTACCTCTTTATATATCCCTGGAGTGAGCCAAATGTCCACAGGAGGGGTCACTTCGAGGGTCAGGAAGATCAGGATGGTGACTTGGAAGCCATGCCTATCCAAAATTGCAGATGGCAAGGGCCTTTGGGAAAAAAAGGAGACAGAGAGAGACATCAGAGAGAGTGAGAGACACAGAGAATCAGAGATAGACAGTCAGACAGACACACATACAGAGATAGACTGAGAAACAGTCAGACAGAGAAATAGAGAGAGACAGAGAACCAAAAGCTTTCTAGGAGCCGGAGGTAAAGATATTTATAGTTTAAAAAATCGATTCTTCATGTGCTTAAATTGTACAAAGCCAGCTTCAGAGAGTGTCTGGTGGAAGGATGGGAGGAGCTTCCATGATAACCAAGACCACAGCTAATGGGGCCTTGCTCCCCTGGGCCAGGGGAAATGCTTTGTATGTACTACTGATTTTTAATCTTCATAAGAACCCTCTGTTGTAGGTATGCTGTCCTCCTTTACCGGGTGAGGAACCTGAGGCACAGGGTAAATATATAGCTTATTCCCACTCACTCAGAGAGAACCATAAAGCTGGGACCTGAACCTGATACTGCCATATACCAAACGCGGTGTTTGAATTTAGCATGTGCTGCTTCTAAGAGTAAGCCAGAGTTCCTGCCTCAGAATGAAGACATTCATGCTGGCTGGGCTGCTCTCTATGGCTGTCTCATACCCACAAGAAGGCTCTCCTAGCACCGACAGAGTATTTAGGCATCAGATAGTGTGCCCACCTGGAGCCCTGTGCTGTGATTTACCAAATAGCCACACTGAGAGCCTCCGTCATGAGACCGCCCTCCTACTCACACCCCATCCCAGGCCCGGCTGGCTTGTATTTGTATCTGAGCCTGTACCTGAACACTTGTAGCTTTTGCTTCCTCTTACGTATTTCCTCCAAGCGCCCTTGGCAGGCTTTGCAGAGTTGAGAGACCCATGTAAGCATGGCCTGCCTAATTCCTGTTGTATTCCCTACGGACAACCCACATCAGAATCCTGTTAGCTGCCTTATGAATACAGATCCTCTGGCTCTGCCGGAGGCCTCCGTAAGGCCTTCTGCAGTGGGACTGGTTGTCTGCATTTTGGGGCACCTCCTCAAGTGATTCTGATATGCTAATGTCAAGCCGGACTTGATCATTTGAACACCAGCTACACTCTGGTGCCTTAGAGGCTGTAGGAGTGAGCACTGTAAAGATTCCGCTGAGATTTAGGACACCAACACTGGTGCTCTACAGCAGGGATGCTGGGACAAAGGGATGTGAAGAGTAGCAGAGACGGTATAGGAAGCTGGGCAGTATTTCTGCAGGCCGTATGGAACTCCGAGGTGGTCAAAGGCCCTGACAAGACGATTCTACAAAAGAGGTTCTAAGCAGAGGCCTCCGGAGTCTATTTCAAGCATCCAGGAAGCTGCTCTGTTTCCTGCTGGGAAGTAGTATCCCTTTTGTTTTCTCTAGGCGATCCCAGCAAGCAGGATGGAGAAAGAATCAGGCATAGTCAACTAGAGAGGAAGTCAAGAGGCCTCACAAAATGGAGAGAGCGATGGAGACTCAGACAAGTGGATCGTGGAAGCAGGAGGGAGAGAGAGAGAGAGAGAAAGAGAGAGAGAGAGAATACTTGAGCATGTGTATATGTATACACATGTGCATGTGGGTGTGTGCATGCATGCATGTGTGTACTTGGGCATATGTGTGTGTATGTGTGTGCATGTTCATGTGTGTGAGTATATGTATGCATGCATGCATGTTTATGTGTGTGTTGGGATATATTTCTTTTTCCAAAGTTGACTTCAGAGTCCTCAAATTCATCAGTGGACGACATCCCAAGCAGTCTACTACATGCAGAAAATGAAATTAAGCTTTAAGTCGGTCAGTTGGAGTTGAGAAAATGAAACAAACAAAAATCTTCAAATTGAAAAATGAAAGATTTCCCCAGTACCGCCCTAATCACTCCAAAGCAACTGGGCACAAAGTACTTCAACCTTGGCCTGCAGCAAGCCCAGCTCATCTGAAGGGAAACTATTGCTCTTTTTGTGAAAACCTAGAGCATCTAAACATGGTTTGTGGAGTAACTTAGAGGTAAATCTGCCTACTAACTGGAAAAACAGCTCAGGGGAACTGAGAGGAACGGAGCTGCAGTGCGCAGAGCCTTGCTGTGTGAGTAGAAGCATGACCTCCGCGGCAAGAACTGCTGTGGCCTCTGGGCTTGGGCAAGACGCTCAGGATTCTGGGACCTTGACTTCTCACCCTAAAGAAAGCAGGAGCCTGAGCTTGGTAGTTCATACCTATAACTACTTGGGAAGCTGAGGCAGGAGAATTGCCGTTAGTTAAAGATAAGCTTGGTCTATACAGTGAGTTCCAGGCCTGTCTGAACCATAAAATGTGTCTTCTGTTTCAAAACAAACAAACAAACAAACAAACAAACAACCCAACTCAAACCAAACCAATACAAAATCACCCTCCTCCACCCAATACAGAACAAAACTGGGGTTGGGAGCAAGTGCCCAGTTGGTAGTGCTTGTCTTGCAAACCTGAGGTCCTGAGTTTGGACTGCAGAAATCATGTCTTTAAAAAAAAAACGGGGCCTAGGGAGTTGGTTTACCCCCATAGTGATGCCTGTTCTATAACTCCAGTCGTGTGGGATCCAATGTCATTTTCTGGCTTCCATGGGCACCAGGTACACCCATGCCAGGCACATACCCATACACCTAAAATAAAATAAAAATAATGAGGGGGTAGGAAGAGCTGGGTGTGGTGCATGTGCTTGCAATCCCAGCACTGAGGAGACAGAAACAGATGGATCCCTGGGGCTTGCTGGCTGTCCAGTCTAGCCTACCTCTCAAATTCCAGGCCAGTGAAAGAGATCCTTAAAAAAAAAACTCTCAAGGAACAACATCCAAAGTTGTTTTCTGTTGTGCACACACACACACACACACACACACACACACACACACACACACAGCTTGCCTGGGCAGTGACTCAGCCATCTAATGCTGGAGACCTCTTCAGAGGCCCACCTCTTTAGTCTGTGGCAAAGATAGAGCCTTCTCACCATCCCTTCAATGTGAAACCCACAGAGAAAGTTCTGTTGTCTTTCTTTTGAGTAAGAAAATTTGTTATTATTCAGAATTGCTTTTGTGATTTGTATTTATATTATCACATGCCTACTTATATAGTATTATATACTTCAGACTATATGTCAAATGTTTACATAATGCATTTCATGTGTATGTTGTACATATAACATATACTGTCATTAGTATTATATCTATCTATCTATCTATCTATCTATCTATCTATCTATCTATATGCCATGATACTTTATACATGCAAATCACATTTTATAGGTATTTAAATAAATATTCTAGTTATATATAGATTTTTGTGTGAATATATATAGATACTTGTGTAAAAACACTATCAGTAGTATAGTTATAGATAGATATTTGTGTTTGCATATAAAAAGACACTATATAAATCATAGGTAAATGTATTACATACAAACAAGCACATGAACAGAATAACTGGCAGTAATCTAATAGCCATTTTGGTTCTTGTGGTGAGCTAAATTGTATCGCCCTAAAGGATACCCAGAATCAGTAACTCCTTTTACCTGTAGCTATGGCTTTAATTGGTTGTTTGTCTGTTTCTTTTCTGATCCTTCTCTCATACAGTACATTTCAACCACAGTTTCCCCTTCCTCTACTCCTCCCAGCTCCCCTCCCCTCTCCCTACGATCCACTCCCCTTCTGACTCCTTTCAGAAAAGAACAGGCCTCCAAGAGACAACAACCAAACACCCAAATACTACAAAACAAAACACAGCAAGACTGACAGAGCCCGGGACAAGGCAGTTAATTCAACAGAAAGAAAAGAGTCTCTAGAGCAGGCAAAAGAGTTAAAGACACGCCCACCGCACTGTTTGGAATCTCACAGAAGCACCAAGCTGATAGCTATAACGTATATGGAGAGGGCCTGGTACAGACCCTTATAAACTCCTTGCTTGCTGCTTCAGTCTCTGTGAGCCCTAAGCACCCTTGATTGGGTGGGCCATGTTCTCCTGGCGTCCTCCATCCCCTCTGGCCCCTAAAATCTTTTTGCCCCCACCTTCTGTGGGATTCCCCAAGCTCTGAGGGGAGGGACCTGACGGAGACCTCCAATTTAGAGTCTCTCTCCAAATAATATGTGGTGGTGGCTCTCTGTATCTGCTCCCGTCTCTGATGATGGCTGGACGAGGCACAGATCCATTAGCAAAGCGACATATCATTAGGAATAATTTCATTTATCCATTGATTGGTTGAATTTTAAGCCCGTCGTGTTTGGCTCTACCCTAGGACTCTAAGCTATCCAGTCTCTGGTTCCTGTGTGGCCTTAGTTTTAAAATAGAGTCTTTGCAGAGATAGAGTGTAAGCAAGGATGAGGACATATAGGAGTTGATCAGTTCCGACTCCAGTACAGTTGCTGCCCCTAGAAGAGAAAAGACACAGAGACAGAATCCCAGGAAGGGGAGATCATGTGATGACAGGGAGGAGGACACATGATGTGGGTGGCAGAGCCTGGCATAGGCAGAGACCGACAAAGGTGAGGATGGCTGAGGACGTTGCGAGCCATAAGAACCTGGGAAGACTCTTTTCCTGGGCTGCCAGGAGAAGTATAAGTCTTCTGAAACCTTGATTTCCAATTTCTAACTTTTAGATCCATGATGCAATAAGTATCAAACCATCGTTCACTGGATCTTCATTGGGAGCAGCCCTAGGGATTGAATACAACTCATCGCCGAGTGGACCGGCACAAAGCGCCATTGCAGAGCTGGGCTTGCCAGCTGCTCGGTGCCCTCTTTAGCTTTCTCCCTCTCCCATGGGAAGCAAATGGGGTGCAGATATCAGTTTCCAACCCAAACCAAGAGGTTAGGATGGTCGCTACATTTTCTGCTCCTTTGCTTAAGCCTGCCACCACCGTCTCAGCCCAAGCTTGCCCTCCTGGAGCAGAGAGGGAGGCCCCCAAACATCATGACTTCACCAACCCCGCCCAACAACCTCTCAGCACGCCTTGAGCAGCTTTGAGCTCTCAAAGGTGGCTGCTAATTTATGGTCAGTACCCCCGGATCAGAGGCCCTGCTGTCAGAGACTTTTCTTCTTTCTTTTACTTTAATGGTACAGAAGAATTCCTCTCCAGTCCCCTCAAAACATTCACACATCTTTTTAAAATTTGCACTTTTTAAAAAGGCTGGTTTCCTATGGTGAGGGGGGGGGGGAGGCTAGGAAATGCCCAATAAACCATCTGTCTGTCCGCACTCAATTGCAAAGCAGGAAATGCAAAGAGCAGCCAGTACCTTTCCCGTTGTTTTGTATATAGCCAGAGCTATCAAGCCTGCTGCGCTGAGTGCAAAACTCACTCCAGCAAGGCTGCTTGAGTTAGTGTCTGGGCTCTAGACTCAAAGCAGTGGGCTGGAGGTTGCTCCTCTCTGGGCAGCCTCCGTAGGGCTTGCTCTGGGAAGTCTACTCAGTCAGCAACCATTTAGAGACACGAAGTGCATATCACTGTAGTAATCTGTGCAAGATTCAAAGAATTGTAACCCGTGACTGCTCATTTTAAAAAAAGGAATTTACATCTAGCTGATTCTACAGCCCACTCTTTTACATCAAGGTGATGCCCCCTAGGAAGGAAGTGACAGAATGGTCGCATGGGAGGGATGAGGAAGCCAGAAAAAGCCTTTTGTGATGAAGGTTTTGGGTGGAGGCTTGAAATATAGCATGGGAAGAAAGGAGGAAGAGGAAGCACAGATGGAGGGGACATCTGAGATGTCACAGATTAGAAGGCCAGAAAACGCCCAATAAATCACCTGTTGGTCCTGTACATGGCTTATCCAGAGACAGCGAGAAGCCCAGAGGGTATAGACAACAAGACTGCCAGGTGATGGAGAGCCCTTATTCAGGACATCTCTAGAACCTGGCCTAGGACTGTGGTTGGTGACATTATAGGACAGTGACATTGGCAATGCACTTGTAATCTGCATAAATGAAGCTGGCCCTAACTTAGAGATGGCCTCCATTCAGACTTGCATTCAAAATAGCACAAGCCTGCAAAAGTGGCCAGGCCTCCTGTGCTCTCTGGGGATTTCCTATGGAGCACTTCGCAGAAAAACCATTCTCCTAGGCCTCCTGGGACATTTCCTCTTCAGCTGTCACACACTAAAACCATCCATAGTACCCTCTTCTTCTCTCTTTGGCTTCCTGGACACCTCCTCTTCCCTAACCCCTGTGGACTCCCTCTTTGCTAAGAGCTGGCTCTCCCTTACTTCTTTCTCTTCCAAGGGCCTTCCCCTACTCTTGCCATTTAGCAGAGTGGTGCCTTGTCCTGGTCTGAGTGCTCCTGGAATGATCCACATACTCTGACCTGGGATCCTATCAACTGACTGTAGCTTCTAGGAACCACACAAAAGAGACGGGATGCAGAAGAGGCCACAGTAAGTAAGGAGATTGTGTACTCCAAGGAGGGACCAGAGCAAGCCCCAGAAAGAAAGAGACCCCTTAAACAGGAGATGAAAGTCTTCCAGGCATCAAGAGTACCCCAAGGTGGATCTAGCATGTTTAGACTTTATATTTGAAATCTGAGCATTGGGCACAGTACTGGGCACCCAGTGGACTTTCCACATAGATGCACCAGTAACTGAGGGGTGAGGAGGTGGGGGTGGAAGGGCTCCATGCGGCTAGGAGCTGTCCTGGAAACGGTGCCTTGTCTACTTACATTCTATTGGAGAGAACAGACACAACATGAAAATGGGGGTTGCTGTAGATGATGATATGGGAAAGGAAGACAGGATGAACAGCAGGTCAGGTCAGCAGAGGGAGCTGGTCTGGAACTGGACCCCACTGCCCAGGCCCTGCCTCCAGTAGGTAGAAACCAGGCTTTCTTAGTTTTAGTTTTCTCTTCAGCAAAATGGGAGAGTAGCTTGAAGAATCTCTATGCCAGGAAACTGGACTTTACCCTAAAGCATTGGTGAACTCTGCCTTGTTATAGAGAGCACCCTTCTTCCCATGGCAGCATAAAGTTAACTCAGGGCTGTGTCCAGCTTACGTAGAGTCTGTCTGTAAGGCCAAGCTCAGGGACAAAGTTAATTTCTTCGGTAAGTCACAGGGGCTTTGTGCTAATGTGCTACAGCGGTCTGATTTGGGGTGGGGAAGGATTTCATGCTGCTCATTCATGCCAACCCCTCTGACCTTTGGCTGGCTCTGTCAAGGCCACTTCCCACATCTGAAATAATCTTACTCTCCTGCGTCCATCCACCTCTGCTTTTGTCTCCCAGGAGAGAGTCTCTGTGCCAATGTGTGACCTGGACTGGGTTCGCAGTGCTGCCAGACACTGCGTCTTTTGGTTAAGCCCTTGCTTGCTCTCTTGCTTCCTGAAATATGAGTGGGTAACCTCTCTACCTCTCCAAGCCCTCACATTCCTCTCCTTGCTCACAATGGTGTTCTCAGCTGCAGGGGGGGGGGGGGGTTGAGTTCAACAATATGAGAGCTCTCTGCCGGGACATTCCTTGTGCACACTTCACAATGTGCTCCACCCTTCTCCAGGGTCAGAGCCAAGGCCGTCTCCCCAGTGGAGGAGATGACTTCTTTTTGGGCTGGCTGTTAAATTATACTTTCTAAAGAAATCATCTGAATGACCTAAAAAGATTTATGATTAAGGAAGTTGGTTGCTATATACAGCCTATAAAAGTATGAACTGGGAAGTAGCTGTTACATCTAACAAAAAAAAAGGATTGGTCAAATAGACGAGGGGCTGGGATGGTTTTGTATGCATTACGACTGCAGTTTTGCTAGAAGCGAAGCAGAATCTGTAACAACAAGCATAAATATGCGTGAAAACAAAATGCTAAAATTAAACATTGTTTATCTTTAGGCGAGGAGATTCTGAGTAATTTTAACTTATTCTTAGTACTTTGCTATCATATGGATTTTCTGCTGCTAGACTGTGGTATTATATGATTAAAACAAAGGTTTAAAGAAAAAGAAAATGGGACAATATTTCTCCATGGGAGATCCACATGTGATTCCGTCCCTTTCGGTGTTCCTTTAAGAGCAACCTTCCTTGGGGTGGCACTGGGCAGACATCTGCACAGTACCTCATTATGCGTAAGGGTGACGTGTAAAGAAAACCATAACCAATCAACATCACAGTGGGAACCGAGGCGTGCAGAATGGAAACGCCCCAAAGGGAACATACTATTACTGACTTCCCCCCATTCGGAACAGGTGTTTAAGGGAATGCGCTAAATTCGCTTCAGATAATTTATTTTTTGAGGGTACTGTGATTGTTGAATTTTCCTGTCTTTGTTTTCCTGGGAACTTTCAGCCAGCAGAAACTGTTCAGCCATGGATGCTGCACTCTAGTCCTTTGAATCTATTTCATGGAAGCTTTCCCGTGTGTAACAACTGAGGAGGCAGCTAGTTATCTGCTATCAGCTTGCAGCAGTGGATACAGTGGTGTCTCCCCACCAGGAGCTTGGGAAATGTTTGATTGTCAGGAGTGAGTGAGGGAAATGTGCTATTGGTTGGGGGCTAAGGAGTGGCGCTGGGCAGGGTTGCTAACTCTTCTGCAGCATGTGGGGAAGTCTTAGAGAAAGAACTGACCTACCCCAGATGTGAACACCAGGGGAGGGGCGCTCATCTACCTTGTAGACTAGAGGAGATGGAATCCCCAAGACCCCAGCTCTTCCTTGGCTGCAGCGCAGCAGTATCCCACACCACCAAGCTGAGATGCAAGGTTACTGGACCTCTCAGGCTTTCCAGAGAAGCTATAAATCTAGATGGTGATGCACAATTTCCTGATTTAGGAAAAAAAAGTACACTGTACAAGCCAAACAAAACATATGCAAGGGCCAGAATTAGCCTTGGGTTGCTAAGTCACAATTCCAACTTAGGAAAAGTCTCAGTCCTTGTCTTTATGAAGAATATAGCAGGGCTTTTATGAATTCAAATTCTAGAGTAGACAGACCTGGGTTCAAATCATGGATCTATTTATTTATTACTCATTACCCATATCCCCGTCCACTGAGGATTCTTCAATCCCCACTTCTTATTCCATAAAATCGGAACTAAGGGTAGCACTTGTCAGCTCAAGATGTGCCTGGCACACGGAAAATGCTTATAAAGTAGAGCACGCACTAGCATTACTTTTATTAAGGACCTCACAGTCTGGCATAAACACTTGCTACATACAGATATACAGGTGCTCAGAGGTTATTAAATACATGTGAGAGAAAGCCCTTAGCTTGGAGATAGTTTCACTCTGGAAAGAGAGGTTAATCTTGGACATAAATATGAGTTTGTTGGCTAGATAACTGGGATTGACATCAGACACATGGGAGACTGAGGCAGCCAGGCTTGCGAAGGAGCTGGGGGTATGTGATTCTCACTTAGAGGTGAAAGAAGAATGGTCTGAGGGAAGGCCAGGAGGTAGATGATAAAACACTAATAAATGTGGCAAGGGCTCTGTGAGCGTTCAGCGGAGTGGCAAATTTCCCTCTAGAGCATCATACTAGGCACAAGGCTGGAATGGTCATGGGGAAGCAGGTCATGGGGCACAGCTATGCCAAAGCATGAGTGTTTAGTATGTTGGCGGAAGAATGGGGGAAAAAAAGGAAGTGAGCCAGTAAAAACCAGTGATCTGGGGTCAAGAACAAGGAAGGATGGAAGCAGACCTGTGGACGGAGCCAGCCTAGCACAAGGAGAGTCCCGGGGATGGGTAGGGACTTTACCAGGACAAATCTGTAAAGTAATGGCATGTACTGTCAAATATGACCACAAGCAGAAACAAACTTCATTTAGAAGCAATTATTTTAATTATATCAACTTCTGTTATGTGACCAGAGTATCAGTAAGGTGAAAGACAGCATGTAGCAGCCACCTCCAGGGATCCACAGAGGTCTCTTTAATGTCTCTAATGACATGAAAGACTTTCATTGTCAGTGTCAATGGTGGTAGTAGCATGGGAAGCTATGGAAGCAGTGCTTGCATTGAGATGGTTAGATGGTTTGGAATCCCTGTGTTACACAGTCTACTCATACTCTCGATGCCGCATTCATTGTCTGTGTAAGCTCTTCTTCATCTTGATCACCACAGCTCTTTGTCAGGAGTTTTGAAATGTTTCTCAGATAATTTGCTGTTCATTCTCCCATCTCTCCAGAGAGCCTACCCTCACCTTACCTTTGGCTCTTCAGAGCATTCATCTATCTATGCTGGGGTTATTGATAAACCGGGCCTGAACAAAGTTTGTAGAGTTTTGACTCATCTGAGCTGGCTGAGAGGGAATCCCATATCACAATAAAGGAGAGAGACACTGAGAAAATCCCGGGGAACAATATTTCCAGGGAAATTGCAAATCCACCAAAAAGAACAAACTGTCTCCAGGCATTACAACAACATCCACTCACACTCCAAACAGGCCAAGTGCTGTTTATGCTGGAAGGCGCACCCGTTTTTAAAAGTAGACCTGGCACACCTCCTCTAGGAAAGATTTCATTGGCTGGGATTCTGATGACCTTTCTAAGGTGGGGCACTAAGACCATCGTTCTGGAGTGCCCTGGGTTCCACAAAATGTCTCCCAAATGAGTCCTGCCAGTGAAGTCTCACTGACATGTAGTCTTAGTGTAAAAGAATCCATGAATAATCACTTACACTCTGTACAGATCATCACTGTAGACAGCTGTTGGAAGGGGGAAATCGTACACTGAAGTCCTGTTACTGCCATAGGAAAGGGTCACTTATCTTAAAAAGTGAGTAGCCAGGCAGTGGTAGCACACGCCTTTCATCCCAGCACTCGGGAGGCAGAGGCAAACTCTTGTGTTTGAGGCCAGCCTGGTCTGCAGAGCGAGTTCCAGGACAGCCAGAGCTACACAGCGAAACCTTGTTTCATAAAACAAAAGCAAAAACAAAAAAGTGAGTAAAATTCTCTCATGACCATATTGTTAGGCAAAAAATAAATAAATAAATAAAGCAAATAAAAGCAACTGTGTGGTACCTGGCACCCCTAGGACTAGGGGTGTCCTGTAACTGTCACAGAAGAGCACCCTGTGACTGTGTAAGGAAGGGAAGGAACTGCACAGAAGGCAGAGCCCTGTGACTGTTCAGGAGGGAGCACCCTCTGACTGTTTACAGAAGGGAGCACCCTGTAACGGCATAGACATGAGAAGGGAATCGAGGCCTCCTCCTTCACCCTCAGAAGAGTTCTGTTCCCTTCCTGCATCAGGATGACCCCTGCATCGGAATCCTCTATTCCTTCCCCTCTCCCAGTCCAAAACAGATGCTGGTGACAGCTGGGGAATGCATAGCAATAAAGAGTTATTGGACAATGGTCCAGAGCCAGCCAAAGTGTGACTAGGTTCCCTTTTGGTGGCAAGTTGCCTGTCACCAGAGGCAACCAAACACGAGCCCAACACCTCTCAGCAGGGAGAAGAGCAGGATTCCACCCGAGTTTCTCCAGGACTTAGGAGCAAAGACGCAAAGACATACCTACTAGGCCTGTTCTTTCTTCTGGATCCTTCTATTAAAATGTGTCTGGCCCATAGATTACACCCTGGATATGAACTAACCATACTTTAGTAAGGACATGTGATTCACTGGTGTGAGGGTTTAGGTTCAGATAAATCAGTCTTCCCTTCCCTCAATGTTCATGGGTTCTTGTCTAACCAAGCCATGGTTCAAGAACCTTGAATTTAATACAGATTCTGAGGAAATGTCACAGGTGTCCAGGAACATCCCTGGTGGCACTTTGAAGGGATAACTTCTGGAGCTCAAAATTCCCAGCTTCCCCAACTTCTAGAGCCTAAACCATTGGCCTCAGAGGTTGCCAGGAGATCTGAATTTTTAGACAACTCGGACATCCTGAAATCAAGTGCAGATGAGGTCTTAAGCACTGGAAGAGGTGTCAGAGGGTAGCTAACAACTTTGAGAATTCCCAAAAGTCCCCCAGAAGTGACAGCCCCCAATTGGGGAGCTCAGGAGAGAAAAGACAGAAAAGGGAACAAGCTCACAGGGGCCAGAGGCTTCAGGGTCTCCTTGTTACCCATGGAATGCCCCCATCATGGGCCTGGGTGGGAGGATAATCCTCCTGTCTCAGGCCCTGTGTGTTGTTTTGCCCCACCATGCTCATTACCACCTG
Source organism: Mus minutoides (assembly GCA_902729485.2). NCBI lineage: Eukaryota > Metazoa > Chordata > Mammalia > Rodentia > Muridae > Mus > Mus minutoides. The sequence continues at coordinate 1,359,626 of LR749875.1, read as the reverse complement.
CACCTCTGGATCCTCAGCTGCTTTAAGGTGTTAGCCAACCTTGTACCTAGATCACCCCCCAGTCCCCTCTCTCTTCCCCTCTGTTGTGAACACAGGATGGGACCTGAGGAGGTCAGGGCTCTGGCAAAAGGGAGGGGCAGAAGCAGCTCAAAGCTGCAGGGAGTAAATCAAACTGCTCTCTTCCTTGGGCTGTCTGACTGGCCTTGCAAGCCTTTCCAATCAGGGAGTCTAAAGTTACCATATTGACAGCATCTGCAGCCAAGCTCAGCTCTAAAGGAGATGAATAGCAGTGACGCAGGAGCCCAGTGGAGGTAAGTGGCTGGGCTGGGCTTGGCTGGGCTGGGGGAGGAGAAGGGGGAGTCCTGGAGGAAGAGGGGGAAGAGGACAATCTCAGCAGGGGTTCTGGGCACTAGAGAAGTGGGGTGCAAGATGGGAAGCAGGCCAGCAGCCTCCTAGACCAAGAGAAGCAAGGAGGAGAGAGAGAAAAACGCGTCTGGCTTCAGAGAGTTCTTAAAAAGATGTTCCAGGATTCTTCTGTCTCCAGGAAGTTTCACTGAGCCTCCAAAGCAGGACCCTAAAAGTTGAGTTTCTGTGTGTATGTTGTGGTGGGGTCTCCATTGGATTTTGCTTTGGATTCGTTTAGTAAAGTGACCGCATCTTGTATGTCTCCTTCCTACGTGGTCCTGACTGGCCCATGCAGAAATGGAAAAGGACTCCACTGATAGTAATGGCCTGGAGGTCAGAGTGATTTAGCGGTGGACAATGAGACCAGGGAGGCTGAGGAGTGTTCCATGTCAGGGTGTCTCAATATGCTTTGCTCCGGCCTGGCCTGTTCTTTCTTAGGGAAGAAGCATATCCTGGAAAATTACACAAGACAGATGACCCTGTCCCTCAGAGAGCATCAGCTAGAAGGGACCTGCGTATTCCAAGGAGGAGGAAGATTAGAGGACCAGGCTGCTTCACCTCCCTTCATGATTCACTACAGATGCATGCCTTCAGGGCTCTGTGGAGTGAGTGGGTGCCTAGCCCAGCTAACTCTCCCCACTTGAGCTAAAGCATCTCCACGGCGATAGGTTTTCTGTACCATCCTCTCTATAAGTTTTCATACCGTTTTTCTGTCTACATCAGCCACTACAGTTAGTGCAGACGTCATTGTGACAAGAAGGAAGGCAATTGGAGATATCTCTAGAGATGGCCTGGATGTGCCAGGGGTTTCTGAGGAAGGAGGCTAGCTGAAGGAGAGACCTAGATCAGCACTAACATGAGGACCAACCCCAGCATCTAAAACTCTAAAACCTGAACCCAGACCTCTATATATGGGCTGTTCACCTATCTAGCCCATGAGTGCTGTTCTAGGTAGGAGGTAGTAAGAGACAGGAGCTAAAGGTGTGGTCAAGCTAAGGCTTTCCTTACATAGGTAGAACATCCAGCACTCATCCACATCTGGAAATGGTGGGTGAAGCAAGTCCTGATGGACGCAGCTGGCTTGTCTCATGGCCCAGAATTCCTAAGTTCTCCCCGGTAACTGTAACCTGCAAAGAACTGGGCAGACTGTTCTCCCAGAGTGACAGCTCCTATACCCACTGACCTTTGCCCTGACCTGTTGTCAACAGTAGCTGGAAGTCCTCCTTTTTCCTCCTCCTACCTCTTAGATCTCTCCCTCTGTCTCCTCCCCAGTGTCTCTTGCTGCTGCCCCATCAAACGGTGTCTTCTCTAGGTCTGGGCTTCTGTTTTCTCTTTCAGAGATGTTTGCTCTTCTTGAGTGACCTTATTACTCTGCTGGCTTCATTTATCACCCATGCTCTACGACCTCAGGCCCAGCCATCTTCCTGAATTTCTCACCTCTATTTCCAAATGCCTACAGGACACCTTGATTGCGTGGTCCCTCCAATCACACATGTCCAAAACACATTAGTTATCATGACCCTGCCTCCCGTGACAATCGCCTCATCATGCTCCTCCCCTATCTCTTTTATGTCAGTTGACAAAATTGCTATCCCACAGATACCCAAGTGGAAACCTTAAAACCACTCTTTTGTTTTGTTTTGGTTTGGTTTGGTTTTTCAAGACAGGGTTTCTCTGCAGCCCTGGATGTCCTGAAACTCACTCTGTAGACCAGGCTGGCCTCTAACTCAGAAATTCGCCTGCCTCTGTCTCCCAGGTCCTGGGATTAAAGGCCTGCACCACCATGCCCGGCTTAATACCACTCTCTCACTGCCCTTTTCATCTGTGCCAACATCGACCTGGATTTGGCTTTTAACACACACACACACACACACACACACACACACCGGCTATGGCAGATTCTCTCCCTCCTCTGGGATCTGGCCATTCTTGGTTCTCCCTCTATAAATGGAAGACAACTGTTCAAACACAGTAGCTGTTTGCGCTAGTCTTTGTGTTCAGAACAAGTATGGGTGGGGTGTTTTGTGTTTTATCTGTGAACTGGGTGTGTGCCTAGCTAGTGCTCACAGAAGCCAGAAGAGGGAGTTGGATTCCATGGAACTGGAGTTACAGGCCCATGTAAAGCCACCTTGTGGGTACTAAGACTCAAACTCGGGTCCTCTTGTAAAACAGACAGTGCTCTTAACCTCTGAGCCATCTCTCCAGCTCCACAGACAGTTTCATATATCCCAGGTGCTGACCTCAGACCCACTGTAGAACCACAGATGACCTTGGAATTTCTGATTGTCTTGCTTCTACCCCCTCCCAAACCCTGGGGTTATATGTGTGCTTGCACCACACGTGGTTTCTGTTGTGCTGGGAATTCAACACAGGTCCTCATGCGTGCTAGGCAAGCACTCTACCTACTAAGCCACATGAGCCCTTTCCTTGCGATTCTTTTCTATATTCCATATCCCACTTCATGTTGAACCCCAAGCCTATGTGGATAACAAATGGATAACTGATATTTTGGAAATCAATGTGGGGTCCTTAAAGGAGAATAAAGACCTTGGGGTGACCCCTTCTGTCCTCATGTTTACTCTGGTGGCTCCTTTTCTCAAATCTCCGAGTTTCTCACACTGTTTCTGCCCCCTGGCGTCTCCTGTCCAGATACATAGACAACACACCAAGGGCAAGGCATTCTGGTTCCATTCCAAGACAATGACTGGCACACAGTAGGGCCCTGAAAGAGACCAGCTGATTATCAGGGGCATGAGGCCAAAGGGAAGTGACCGCATTATGCTGCTACCATATCCAGTGGCCAAGCTGTTTGGATGGAAAAAGGAATTTTGAAGGCACACACCTCTTGCTCAAGAAAAACGGCTTTTGTCCCCGTGTCTTGCCCTTTAAAATACCCCTGTACAGCCAAAGAAGAGAACCAAGAGGCAGACTCATGCCCGTGGGATCTGATGGTCAATGGTCTGCTCTTATCATCCTAAGTCAGCGGGCTAGAGCCAGTCCTAAGTCTTAGCTTCTCTTTTCAAATGATCTGTGCAGACCCAATTCTATTTCTATCCCAACAACAAGGTATTTATTTCTTTTCAAGGATCTCAACTGAAGCCTAGCTTCTCAGTTGTTCCCACATCCCGTTCCTGGAATTCCCTAATTTCTATTCCCCGAGACAAGGATAATTGAATACAGGGCTTTGTTGGTCTTTGGCAAACACACTTAGAATCACTGCTGGCTTTGACAGGATGGGGGAAAGGTGGACAGGTAACCAACCGTAAGAAATTCCAATAAAAGTTCTGATTAAAGGTAAGCTTCAAATTAAGAGTTAGATTTTGTGTGTGCGAGAGAGAGTTGTTTCAGGCTAGGTGCCTGCTCTCTGAATGCTCTGGGCATGTGCCAGTGTGCTTGGCGTCCCCTGTCATTGTTGACTCTTGCAAATTTCACACATGCTCACCTCATCTTCCTTTCTTTTTACAATCTCCCCAGAAAGCACCCCACCTCTGACCTGAGCATTTCATTAGTCCTCCCTCCTTAGAGGCCATTTGGGATTTTTTTTTTTTTTTCTTGACAGTCGTTTTATTCACTCTGGCTCAGACCTGCCAGCCCGGCTTTTCTCAGCCAAGCCTCCAAAGGAAACATGATCTGCTTGCTGCGTCAGATCTCTTGGAAATAGATACGACTGGCTTGGAGTCACTCCACGCAGGGCTGTAAAATTGCTCTCCTCCTTCTAAGTGGGTTGGGTCAAGCCCAAGCTGAGGCAAGAGGTTTCCAAGGAACACAGAGCACAGGCTGTAGTAAGTGGCAGTGATGGAGTCGGTGGCTCGCTCACTTCGGAGTCAGTATTAACCTTCCATCGTGAAGGTGACCTCCATGGTTAAGCACAAGCAAGACATTGGGGTCTTCGCTGGGGTGCCTGAATCATTTTACAAGGGTGATGAGGGTTCAGGCTTGCTGTGAATCTCTTCGTTCAAGCCAAGTTCTAGTGTAAAGTTTTGTTATTTCCAAGAAGGTTAGTCAATTTGATTTCAAGATGTATGTGTCTTGTGCAAAGTTTGTTAAGGCATCTATTCTTCTGTTGGGCCACACTAACAAATACCATCAAGGTTCTGATACTCATTCCAAGGTTTCCTTGGAATTCCAAGTGTGATTAATATATTGCTTGGCTCCTCTTTTCTTTTTCATTTTAAATTGTATTTTATACATCTGGATGGTTTGCCTGCATGTATGTGCACCATGTACACAGAATAAGAAGGCCAGAAGACAGCATTGGATTCCCCCAGGAACTAGAATTATAGGCGTTGTGAGCCATGATGTGGGTGCTGGAACTTAAACCCAGTCCTCTGGAAGAACAACAAGTTCTCTTAACTGAAGAGCCGTTTCCAGTCCCTGGCTTCTTTCCTCACTGTTGTTTCATTCTGATGCCTGGGAGTCTGCCTGGTCTAATGAGTAGGGCTCTTGGGTGGGAGTCCCAGGCCTCAGCAATGTCAATCAAAGCAAGTCCTTCAATGTGAGTCCATTGCCTCATCTATGAAATGCGATTTGTGCTCTGCGCTTTGACCATCACAAAGCACTCTATAAAGACAGGGAAAGGTTGTTCTCAGCTGTAGCTATGGGATTGAAAATCAGGTGATTCTGGGGGTTTTATGGAAGCTGTGAGTTAAAACATGAAGGGCAGACAAACATGACAGGCCGGGAGGCACGATGATGACTACGCCGTTAGAAACACGTTGCAAACTCTCTAAGCTCATCTGTCAGGATTTTCATATAATCTTTCATTTTAGACAATAGAATTAAGTTACTAAATCTCATGCCTGGTGAAACAATTTGCTCCACCCCACCCCCTTTTTTCCTGCCAGGGACACAGAGACAATTCTCGTTGCTTAATTTTCTCTGGAATGATAAGGCACTCACTGACAGGTCGAAGAAATGATTCCATCCGAGTCTATCCTGGTGAACCAAGGTTTGTGGGTTACAAGAGCATATGAAGTGGCCTCCATGCAAAGGGAAGGACTTTAAGTAGGGATGTAAAGTGGGAGGCATGCGAAGCAGGGACTTGGGGACAGAGGAAAGGGGTAGACAGAATCTCTGGGATTGGTCTGGTTATCTGTCTCTTCTCCTAGTGAATCTTTAACGGCCTCATTCCTGTTCTCATAGACCTAGTTACCATTATATCTGCTCTGAAACGTGTCATGGTCTCACCAAGCCCGGAGGAAACTGTTTCTCTGTGACTATCCTGGTATTCAACCACTTGCCTTTGCCAAACAGCTTCTTGGTCCTAGAGTCTGAGCTTAGAAATAGCCAACCATGGAGAAGAAGGCAGAGGGGAGCAGAAGAGTCACAATAGAGCAGTGGTTGGTAGAATGTGATCCAAGGGCCAAGTCCAGCTTCTGTTCTACTTTTGTAATGTAAGTTTGATTAGAACCAAGCTCATTTGTCTGCATGCTGGCAAAGGCTGTTTTTGCACTACCGTGGCAGAACTGAGTTGCTCTGACAGAGACAGTGAGTGTCATGACTCAACTTGATTGCCAGGTTGGTCGGATTGAAAGGATTTAAGAAATCAATAAAGGAAACTTCAGGGTGCTTCCCTCTGCAAGGATGATCCAGGCAACAGTAGATAAGGAGACAGACTTGCCACGACTGTGGTGACACCATCTCAGCTGGGTGGGTGCTCACAGGGAATCAAAAACAAGGAAAAGACTCAGGAGGCAGAATTAAGAGCATCATCTTGGGTTTGAGGCCAGTCCACTCTGCGCTCTTAGTTCCAGCCAGAGAATCATAACAAGATCCTGTCTCAATAAAAACAAAACCAGGGTCTGTTACGGTGACTTACACTCTAATCCCGGCCATTAGGAGGCAGAGTCGGGAGGATCTCTGCAAGTTCTAGGCCAGCCTGGTCTACACAGTGAGTTCTAGATCAGCCAAACAAGACCCTGTTTCAAAAAAACAAAACAAAGTAAAGCAAAATAAAAGACAAATGTGAGATAGGGGCAGGGAAGGTAACTCTGTCTCAGCTTCCTGGCTGCCTTGAGGCAAGCTGCTATTCATTGTCCTGCCTTCTATGCCAGGATGGATTGAAACTCTGAACACTCTGAACAAAATAAACGTCTCCTCCCTTAAATTGTCCGGGTCAAGATTTTGTCACAGTAACATGAAGTCTGACTAACACAGACAGCCTGACTCTCAAAGCTTAAAATATTTGCTTTCTCATCTTTTAAAGAACACATTTGCTGAGCTTGGGCTTAAGGGAAACAAATCTTACAAAAGTTTAATTTGGATTAAAGTAGGAACAGGAGAAACACACCCCAGTTGACTGGAATAGTGAGCACAAAGAGACAGAGGCAGTAGAGGATATTTTATATAAGACAAGCAATGAGCTGTCTTTTTATCTGTGGACATGGCTGACATGTTGGTGGCCGTAGTGATGTTCAATCTCTTTGTGACTTCAAGATCTATAAGAGGTATCTCAAGACATTTTCTTACATTCACAAGACTATATGAGGTCAAGACAGAAGCAGGGTTTTCAGCCCATGCCCTTCCCAAGGGATGGTGAAGTTCAGGTTGCACATTCCAAGAGTCAACAGGTTAGCAAAATAACTCAGGTTCACAGAAAGCAATACAACCTCCACCTTGAACAAGGACAGCAGAGAAAGGTTCATAGCACTGAGAATGGTGACTGTCACCCCAGCAAAGTAGTCATCACTAGTTTAAAACTGGAGAAAGACCACAAAAAGACACATGAGTGGAAAGACAAATCTTGACTGGTAAGAATGGAAAAGGGCAAAACATAAGAAGAAAAAAGACCCGAGAAGATACAAGAATAAAGTAACTGTATATACAATTTCCATTGGAAACTGCTAACATTAAACAGAAGAAAAAACAGGAAGTTGAACTTCGTTAAGAGGAACGACTGGAGATGAGGATGAAGGATGGGCTGTGGCTGAGCAGGGAATCTCCCTTTAAATTGACACTAACATGTTAGAAATCCATCAATGGAGCAGGGCATTTTCTTCCCCATTGGTAATTTCTTTCTCACCCAAGAAATGTTTATGTGGCCTCCAGTATATAGATATATAAAAGTGCTATATATTTCAAACATTGACTGATAATAAAAAAAGTATAAAGATTGATTTTAAAACAGTTCTTTAGTGACTAAGGGGATGGCTTCATTGATAAGGTTCTTGTCTTGCAAGCAGAAGGACTTGAGTAAAACTGCTGCCGTGGTGGTGTGCTCAGACTCTCCTATTGGGGAGGTAGAAGCAGAGGAATGCCTGGGGCTTGCCAGCCAGCTGCTTTAACCCAATTTGTGAGCTCCAAACCAATGGAAGACTTGGTCTCAAGGGAGATAGACAGGATTCTTTTTGTTTTGTTTTGTTTTGTTTTGTTTGTTTGTTTGTTTGTTTGTTTGAGACAGGGTTTCTCTGTATAGCCCTGGCTGTCCTGGAACTCACTTTGTAGACCAGGCTGGCCTCGAACTCAGAAATCCACCTGCCAGTATTCTTGAGGCTATCTGAAGTGGTCCTCGGGCTTTCCTTTGCATGCATATGGACATGTACACATAAACACAAATACACACATTTGAAAATTCTCTGATAGACATGTAATTTTACCATTTATTAGAGATTATATCACATTGCATATTAATGATATGGACATGCTTATTTACATAGACATTAAATTTTGGCTGAATATTTGATACTGTGGGATATAGAGCATTTTGAACATATTTCATAGTTGATTAATTTGGTTTTATGGTTGCCAGTACTGAGGATGTCATTTTACATACATACATGCATACATACATACATACATACATATACACACACACATACACACACACACACACACACACACACACACACACACACGCACGCACACATATATAATGCAAAATTCTAGATGCTCATTCAGGGTCATCTTAGAAATTATTAGAAATTCTAATCCAACCCAAAATTCATTTAACATTTAAAAAAAATGAAACTCAAGGCATCAACTCAAAACAGCAATTAAAAAAAATTAAACATCCTTACAGTCTGAAGGATGGTGGTAGAAAATATAAACAAAACATTGTCTTCTGTAATGAAACCATTATGTTTAACATGAGCAGAACACAATATGTGTAGTGAGGCACTATAGTTCTTTTTTTTTTTAAAGAGAAGCTTTTTTTTTAAAGATTTATTTTATTTATTATATGTAAGTACACTGTAGCTGTCTTCAGACACTCCAGAAGAGGGTGCCAGATCTCGTTACGGATGGTTGTGAGCCACCATGTGGATGCTGGGATTTGAACTTATCACCTTCGGAAGAGCAGTCGGGTGCTCTTACCCGCTGAGCCATCTCACCAGCCCCTATAGTTCATTTTTTAAAAAATATTTTGTAAAAATTTATTTATAATATATAAGTACACTGTCGCTGTTTTCAGATACACCAGAAGAGGGGATCCGATCTCATTACAGATGGTTATGAGCCACCGTGTGGCTGTTGGGATTTGAACTCAGGACCTTCAGAAGAGCACTCAGTGCTCTTAATGGCTGAGCCATCTCTCTGGCCCGACACTATAGCTCATTGCACACTCCTGCATGTGAGCAGGGGTGCTTCACTCGTTGTTGCACTGGGCAGCCCGGTGGCACGCATGGGACAAAGTGAGCATGCGTGTGTGCATGTGTGCGTGTGTTCAGAGGAAGGCTGCAATGAAGCACTGCCAGAGGCCCTTTGGATTTATGGTGTCCTTTTAAGGATTTACTCTCCTTTCAATTACGTGTATTATGTGTGTCTGTGTGTGGGTATGTGCTTGCGAGTGCCAATACCCACAAAGGCATCAGATGGATCCCCTGGAGCTGAAGTTACAGAAGGATGTGAGCTGCCTGATGTGAGTATTGAGAACAGAGCTCTGGTCCCCTGCCAGAGCAGTTTAGATGGCTGCAAAGAAAAAGTGTTAAGACCGAGTCTACAGACCAGAACCAAGGTGGACCCTGGAGGCTAGAGAGACATGCCACCACAACCTCTGCCAGCCATGTTTAAGTATTTGGAGTTCTTGGAACAGAATCACCAATACCAAGAGCTGTCATCCCAAATCCCACTCTGCATTCTCTCTGTTCTTTGGGACAAGGCCTCAATATTTGCACCGCTCTCAGAGCTTTGCAGGCAGGGAGTAGGACGGTAGGTGACATTCAAATTCAGGGATGAGAAAATCTGTCCCAGGAATGCCGCATTCCATCTTGACTCAACTTTCCCACCGATCTACATGAGTCCTCAAAGCAATGGGGTATGCCTTCAGCAAGGAGGGGCAGGGTTCCCACTGGTATGCAAGACCCCTGGTAGCACAGGGTGGAGCTGGGAATGGAAAAAAAAAAGCCTTGAAGGCCCAGAACTCTGCTCTCAGCACACTACCCCACCTCTGTCAGACCTGAATTGCCCTCACTTGGTCAGAAACCCCCAGTTGTCCCAAATTCTAATTTTTTACCTGCCTTCCAGATTGCAGGAGGGACATGGAATTGTTGCAGCCACAGAGAGCCCTGCTGGGCTTATGTAGTTGAGGCTGATGGCTTGGCACGTTCTCAGAACCCCTGGCTGTATAGAACACGGCTTCTGAGAAGGCGGGTATTTCTCTTTGGAAAGGAGCTCGGTGGGCCATTTATCTGTTTCATCTCTTTATTTAGACATCCATTCAGTGCCATGGAGAACCCATCATCTATGTTCTTCCAAGTCTTCAAGGGAAGGGACTGGGTGTAGTGGATGTGCCTGTAATCCTAGCACTCAGGGGTGTTCCTGGCCAGCCTGGGCTACATAGCAAGACCGTTGTCCCTAAACAGCAGAAGCAGCTAGCCTGAATTAAGTAGGAGAAGAACCTGCATAATTTACATGGGGTGAAGCCGAGAGCCCCAAAGGATGCACCAGCTGTGGTCTGGAGCCCAGGCCTAAAATCCTGGACCCATCAAAGAATGGTTCCCTTTTTGTGCTCCGCAAAAGAGCACGGGCTCTTCTTTTCTGCCTATCTCTTTGAAGAACGTGGGAGGGGGGGGGATGAAAACAAAAACAAATGACAGCGACCACAATCACTTTTTTGCGACCACAGATGGAGTCTGGAGAAGGAAAGCGCGCTCTGCCTGGCTTTCACAATCCCACATCATCTGGCCTCACTCTCGGATGGAATCTTATTCCCCGCATGGAGTCTTCATTCCGACCACGTCTGTTTCCTGCTCGCAAACACGCCACCCAAATCCACTCTTTGCTCTTGGTTGAGATCCTCCCCCAGCCTTGGCTCTCGCAAGCCTGCATCGGTTTCCAAAGTGTCCTTCACTGCCACCAACTCCGACCCCGACCCCAACTTCCTCTTCTAGAGAACGGCGCAGTGAGTTAGAGCTCTCTGGTATGCTTCTGTGTTTCAGGGCTCCGTCACTGACTTTTTCGGAGGACATGCTGTCACAGATTGCCACAGAAGTAAACAAATGAGCGATCAGATTGGAGAATAAATATCTCATGTTTCCATATGACGTGTGTGATCTTGGAAGGACAGCAAGAGGATCAAGCTGAGGGAGCAGGGATCCATTACTGGCTGTTCTGCCTCCCGGGAGCCAGGGGTTATCCCAACGAGCTGGCTTCGTTCCAGTTCTGGAAAGTTTTGCTCTGTTTCGTTCTTTGTGAAACAGGGGATTGAACTCGGGGCTTTGTGCATGGTGGGCAAATGCTCTGCGCAGAGCTCAAGTTCTGACAAGCCCCCCAGTGCTGAGGTTCTGTCTGCAGGGGTCTCAGACTCTTGGACCCCAAATGAAATGTAAGAGGCTCAGAATTCTGTTTGAGTAGGTAACTTGAATCTTGAATCCACTCAACCTTTTATTGAGAGAGAGAGAGAGAGAGAGAGAGAGAGAGAGAGAGAGAGAAAACGCTAAAAGAGAACTGATGAGATTGTTCAGTGGGTAAAGGCACTTTGCCAAGAAGCCTGATGACCTGAGTTTGATCCCTGGAACCCACAGGATGGAAGGAAAGACTTATGCAAGTTGTTCACTGACCTATGCAAGTACATTGTGAAATTATATACATACACAGATGTGTGCTATTACACACAGACATACACGCACACACATTCTCTCTCTCCTCTTTCTTACACACACACACACACACACACACACACACACCTTTAAAATTTTAAAAAGAGGAAAGATAAATGCCAACGGTAGGATTCGTAGGATTCACTCATGGCTGGAAGCATTTTGGTAGGGGCAGAGCCTGGTCAGCTTTGCCCAGCGGATTCTCTGTCAGTGATGCTTTGGTGCAGCTGCTGGTGACAGATGCCAGCACCAAAGACACATCCCGCCTATCTATCACAGGGCCTAAAGGAAGTACCAACAAGAACTCGGTGCCCACACTCTTCTTACTGCAGCGGTCAAAAGCACCAAGCCTCCGGGGCTTAGTCAACAGCAGTGTGGAGGATATGGGACTCCCGTTTAACACATGGACCACAGTTTAACATCTTTTCGCCCAGAGCGGGGAAAAGGTCCTTCTTTCTCACTCCTTCCGTCAAATTAAAACAATGGAAATGGGTTCTCATTATCCCGATGATTAAGTCCCATTCAGCCAGCTGACAGCACCCAAAGAATGATTTTCCTGTGTTGCACAGTGCGCTGCCCTCCATGGCCCCATTCATAGGCCGCTGTGTGCATTTAATCACCCTGGGCCAAGCCCAGCTAATGAAATGCTGGGGCCTTGCCCTGCCCTGACCCTGCTGCTATTTCTATCTGAGCTCAGCACGTCCTTTGCTTGACAGTTGCAACAGAACAAGCATATTTTTTCTCTCCCATCTACGGAGTGTAAAGAGCCTATTTTGGCAGCCTGTGGGGCTGGGGACCCCGCTGGAAAGCCAGTGAACGCCCCTGGAGGTTAGCGCGCAAAGCTGTTTTCCAGACCGAGAGTAGGAGGGGGTGGGGTGCTGGGGACCGGGCCTGTGGAGGAAGGGCTAAGGGTTCTTTTGGGGGGCAGAAAGGGAAGATGAGCCTAGAAGCAAATGGCCTTGCAGTGGGGAGAGCTGATCTAGCCTGACGCAAACCTGAACAAAAGCTCTTTGTTGGTTATCAAAAATCTGCCTCCCTCACTGGGGTCAGAGCGAGGAATCCATGCGGCCTGGTTTCCAGTTCACATGGTTCTGTGAAAGGAGAGGACCCCTGCAGAGAGGCTGCTCTCTTGAAATTCTTAGCTGTTGTTTTAATGAGTCCCCAAGACTCAGAAGTTAGGGACTGCTTTGCCAAAATTACAGGCATTTATCCCATCCTGAAGTTTTAAGAACTTACACTTGGCTGATGGGAAAACCAGCCGCCAACTTTCTTTGAGGCGTGTCGGAAAGAAGAGGTGGGAACCAGGTGTTTAATGTGGCAGCCCAGTGGCTTTATATAGAAGGGACATATCTAAATGGAGGTCTTAAATCAGGGGTGACAAACTCAAACGCCCTAGTGGCCAGAGAGGCCAGAGGTCACCAAAATGAGTGAAGGGAGACAGGTGGGAACTGTGACCAATTAGGAGACAGCCCACTCCTGGTATTTGCTGCTCGACTCCAGCCTTTCTGCATGTGCATAGGTAGGCCTGCAACTGTGGGATTCACTGGGACTCACAAACTCACCCTTCCCCTCCTTATATAAAACTATCCTGTTGGAGACTAATTCAAGATGTAGAGCAAGAAAAACAATGTACCAACCACACCTACCCTTAACGTTTTCAGGGCCTGGGGGAAAAGGACAAAGGGAGTCTGCATATTGTGTGTTCAAATACTTAACAGATAGAAAACAAGTCCATGATCTGTTAAGCAAAGAAGGTTCTGTCTGTCTACCATGGGGTGGGGAGTGGGGATGCCTTCCTACAACCTGGAAGGCAGGTGTGAAATTAGAATTTGGGACAACCGGGGGTTTCTGACAGAGTGAGGGCAATTTGTGTCTGACAGAAGTTGGGCTGTACACTGAGAACCGAGTTCTGGGCTTCAACGCTTCTTTTCCCATTCCCAGCTCCGTCCTGTGTTATCAGGGGTCTTGCATACCAGTGGGAACCCTATCCACAGATCTAGCTCTGCCTGTCCCCTTACACCTGTAAATAGCCACTCTTGGCTTGGGGTCATATGCAGAAGAAGTGCCCTGAAAGGAACTTACAAATGGACTTGGTTACATCTGAGAGGACTCTAGAGTGTTCAGGAGGAACATGTTCTCGGTCAGGCATTTCTCTCTGGTTCATGGCACTGGAGAGCACCATGGTGAGAGGTCTTTTAAGGTTGGGTTTCAAGTAGCTAAGCTCTAAGTAAGTATTGGTCCCAACTTGAAGACATCTCTAATTTCCCTCGTTAAATGCCTAGAGGCAGTGGTGTCTTGACCTTGCTTGGCCTGGTGTTACGATTAAGCTATGTGATCTTGGGTAAAGTACAGGAGTCTTGATGGACAAATTTCTACTTGATAACATGGGATAAAATGGTGCTTTGTCAACCAGTTCAGTTGAGAAGCAGAAGGTAGTTATATCTCTGAAAATACCTTGAAAACTAATGGCAGAGAAATAGAGGATCGCCAAGAAAACAACTGCCAGGCATAAAGATTTATCAAAGGATCTAAGTACAAAGAGCTCACTGAAACTATCTCCACATAGCCTTTTGTTAATCCCAGGTATGGGCCAAGTCTAGAAGATCTGCAATGGCCTGTCCTCCCTCCCTCCCTCCCTCCCTCCCTCCCTCCCTCCCTCCTTCCCTTCCTCCCTCCCTCTCTCCCTTCCTCCCCTCCCTTCCTGCGGTGGTGGTTTGAATAGGAATGGCCCCATAGATTCATGTGTTTGAATGCTCAGCCTATAGGAAGTGGCTCTATTAGGAGGTGTGGCCTTGTTTGAGGAAGTGTGTCACTGTTGGGGTGGACTTTGAGGGCTCATATGCTCAAGCTGTGCCTAATGGGGCAGTCTTTTCCTGCTGCCTTTGGTTCACGACATAGAACTCTCAGCTTTTTCTCCAGCACCATGTCTGCCTGTATACCACCATGTTTCCCAGCCATATTGATAATGGACTAAATCCCTAAAACTATAAGCTAGCCTCAATTAAGTGTTTTCTTTTATAAGAGTTGCCATGGTCATGGTGTCTCTTCATAGCAATAAAACCTAAACCAAGATACTCCCTTTCTTCTTTCCTGGTGCTGGGAATTGAATTGAGTTCAGGGCCTTGCCCTTGGTAGGTGGGCACTCTATTACTAAGCTATATTTCCACTCCCAACAATATCTTTCATGGAAGGTTTTGCCTGCCTTCCACTCGTTTCTTAGGCTAGATCCTCTCTTGCATTGGCAGAACCAAATCTCAGATCCAGCGCTGGGGAGATGACTCAGTTGGTAAAGTGCATGCTGCTCAAACAGGAGACTCTGAATTCAGATCCCCAGCACCCACTAAAATCTCAGCTGTGGTGGTCCATGTTTATAATCCCAGCACTGGGGAGTGCAGAGACAGAGCCAAGCAGATTGGGGGGGGCCCTACCAAGGCAACCAAAATGGTGAGGTCGGGTTCAGTGAGAGAGTCTGCCTCAAAACCAACCAACCAACCAACCAACCAAACAAATAAATAAATATGGAAGCTGGATGTAGTAGCACACTGGCTTCCATATGCACACACACACACACACACACACACACACACACACACAGCAAGGGGGGGGGTGTGAGCAAGCACTGGATCCTTACAGGTTTTAGAGACTTGTGCCTCTTTTCCACAGGTACTAACCTATAATCAACATCAAGAAAGGATCGGGGCTATGACTGTGACGCTGTAGAAAGGTTAGGCCTAGGTTCTAAATGAATGAAGGTCCATGGGCAAGTAGCTACACGGGTGCTGGGTGGGTGGGTGGGATCTATTTAAAAGATAAAGCAAGGCTGGTGAGACGGCAACCACATGGTGGCTCACAACCATCTGTAATGAGATCTGGCTCCCTCTTCTGCAGTGTCTGAGGACAGCTACAGTGTACTTACATATAATAAAATAAAAGATAAAGCAAATACTGGAACTTTCCATAAGGGTCTAAGCCAATGACTAGACAGTAAAGATTTACAGAAGGTAAACTCCTCACCGCAGAGGGAGAGCACTTTTTATGAAAGGAGATGTGGACCACCTGGAACCCTGGTGTGATACTAAATGTTAAAGTTGCTTTCAAAGGTGTTGTGTGAGACTATCCTACCTAAGCATGCTGGCCCAATACACAGAGGTATCCTTTGAGTTATAGCAATCTAGGCCTGACTCTAAAAGTGAAGTTGCAAAGAGAATTTTTTTAAAATGTATTAAATATTGTGGAGGATTTTTTTTAACTCTGATTTTTACATGTATGCTTGCTTAAAAGCTACTTATATTCCTCTGATTTAATTGTCATCTATGAGACTTTCTGCCTCCATCTGTTAACCTATGCCTGGTCCTGGAAGCTTCCAGCCTCTGTACAATCTTATCTAGGCGTAGAATGTTTTCTTCCTCTAAGACTTCCTGCTGAATAAGCTCACCCTGTCTTGTTCTTTCTGAACTCTGGTCGGCTGGTTTAATTCAGCTGTTCTGGCTCAAATTCCTCTTCAAGCTGACTGATTCAATCTGTCTTCTTTCAGTTTCTTACTGAATTGCTCTGTTTGGCCTCATACTAACTTTGGCAACTTGTTCTAATCTTCTGGCTCCTCATTCTCTGGTTTGTTCTGTCTTTACCTGTGTCTAGTTTGTTCTATTTTCAACTTCTCTGTGTCTCCTGGTAAAACTGATCCCTGTTCCTTTCTCTCTGCTCTGCTCCCTTAACCTCTCTCTCTTCTTATGAGAGTTGGGCATAGCTTTGATATTCTGTCAAATCTTTCTCTGACTCATCACTTTGTCTGCCACTCACTTAGACATCACTTTCAAACATGGGTGCTTCTTTCTACCAACTAACTGTACCTGCCTTGTTTAAGATTAAAGCTAGTTCACAGTGTGATCAAATGTCCTGCAGCCTGCATGTTTTGCCTGCATGTATGTTTGCGTACCACAACGTGCCCACAGAGGCCAGAAGAGGACTTCAGATTCCCTAGAATTGGTGTTACAGATGGATGTGAGCCACAATATGGGTCCTGGCAATTAAACCCAGGTCCCCTGAAAAGAGGAGGGGTATTTTTAATTGCTGAGTTATCTTTTCACCCTGCCCACTGAGTTTAATGTGTATGCTTGTCTACTTGTGGGTGTGTTGACTATATATGGGCAGTACTTGCAGAGGCTAGAAGGTGGTTTGAACCCCTGGAGCTGGAAGTTAAGGTGTTGTAGCTGCCTGGGTATTGGAAGCTAAGCTTGGGTCCTCTAGGAGAACAGCAAGTGCTCTTAGCCACTGCTCCATCCTTTTAGTCTGAAAATGAGTCTGTCTGTCTGTCTGTCTGTCTATTTGTTCAACTCAAATCTCCACTGGGGATCTGGGTATCGGGGGAGTGGTTGCTAATTTTTCACCTGTATGGTCAGACTGTGGATGTTGCTTGTTATCAGAAGGTTTGTGATCCACATTAGCTCAATCAGATGCCCCAATCAATTCAATGGAAAGTGAATTTATGG
Source organism: Mus minutoides (assembly GCA_902729485.2). Taxonomy (NCBI): domain Eukaryota; kingdom Metazoa; phylum Chordata; class Mammalia; order Rodentia; family Muridae; genus Mus; species Mus minutoides. Next base: position 1,342,699 of record LR749875.1, on the reverse strand, counting down.
TGGAGGAATAAGGGAATGGCTCTATTGAGAATTCTATCATGCTCAAGTGGATTATCCTGACACTCTTGTGTGATCCTTATTGAAGTTCTTGCTTCCTGGCTTCTGAAAGTTCGCTTATCTCCTTCTCCCCTTCTCTTCCCTCCCTACTTTTCCTTTCATTCCTTTCCTTATAGTTCTGGGGATTGACTTCAAGACCCCAAGGAGACTAGGTAAGTGCTCTCTCACTGATCTACACTCCCTGTTCATGTGCCCCCCCCCCAGACTGGTTCTCCAAGCCCCCAGTCCTTTCCACCTTCTTTTTGGGGGAATTTCTGTTGCATTCACCCTAAGAACTGGCTCCTAACTGGACCCAGAACAGCAAGGACTGACCTCCAGTGCTGCTTACCAGATGCTGTTGACGGTTCCTTCATGCAGCCAGCCCCAGTGTGAGCACATCTCACTGAGGACCATGACACCATCCCAGGCTTCCCCCACCCAGCCACACATATTTGTTTCCTTTCTTCATTTTCTTGGAATGTTGAGACACTCGTTTCATTCTTTACTTCATCCTATGAGCTATTCATAAAAACCTGGCCAGAAGACTCACAACACTTCAAAGGGCACTCCCAGGGTGAGTTTGTAGTTGGAATCTATATACAGTGAGTCAGCCTGGGACTCCTAAAGCCTGCTGTCAAGTATCTGTATCAATATCACATGCTTGGAAAGCATGCTCCAGGGCTGGAGAGACAGTTAAGAGCACGTGCTGCTTTTGCAGAGAACCCAGGTTCAATTCCCAGCACTCACATGTTGGTTAACAACCATCTGTAAATTACAGGAATCCAGTGTACCCTTCTGACCTCCTCAGGTGCCAGGCACATACACATATGCAGACAAAACACTCATACACATAAAATAAATAATCTAACAAATAAAATGAATGGGCTTCAATGTTTCCAACTTTCCTTCAGAGAAGTTAGTGGGAAAGGCAAAGGGTTTTCCAGGAGTCAAAGGCGAGATTAGGAACTGAAAATAATGAAAGGGGTAAATGTGCGTGCACGTGCATGTGTGTGCAGGAGAAAGAAAATCTGATGCCAGAAAGTACCTGGGTCACCAGAACAGATTAATCAGAATATAGGTGTCTTAGGGTTTTACTGCTGTGAATAGACACCATGACCAAGGCAAGTATTATAAAAAAAACAAAAACAAAAACAAAAAACAACAACAAAAAAACCCCAACATTTAATTGGGGCTGGCTTACAGGTTCAGTCAGAGGTTCAGTCCATTATCATCAAGGTGAGAGCATGGCAGTATCCAGGCAGACATAGTGCAGGCAGAACTGAGAGTTCTACATCTTCATCCAAAGGCTGCTAGTGAAAGACTGACTTCCAGGCAACTAGGGTGAGGATCTTGTGCCCACACCCACAGTGACACACCAGGTCACACCTATTTCGACAAGGCCACACCTCCAAATGTTGCCACTCCCTGGTCCAAGAATATACAAACCATCACAAAAGGCATGAGAACCAGCAAAATCTCAAAGGGAATCTGAGGCTAGCCTGAGATATAAAAACCTTATCACAGACAGACAAACTGACAAACTCTTATAGGACCTCAAGGTAGGCAAAGAGAGACAGAGAGAGCACGTGCAAGAAAGAGAAAGAGAGAGAGAGAGAGAGAGACTGAAAGTTACCAGAAGCCAGGTATGGTATATTACCTGTAATACCAATATATGAAACTCTGAGCAGAAGGTTTGTCCTAAGTGTCAGGCCAGCATGGGCTACAAAAACAGATAGATAGATAGATAGATAGATAGATAGATAGATAGATAGATAGATAGATAAGATAAAAAAGAAATTTAAAAGGTAGCCAATGATACTGGATATGGTCTACCGGTCATGGGGAGTGGGGGTAGGGGTGGGGGTGGAGGTGGGGGGAGGATTCTCCAGAGAGAGTGGAAAACCAGGTATTAGAAGGGTAGATGATATCTGGATATTTCTCCTTGATTAGAAAAATAAAGAACTGTGAACTTTACAAAGCAAATCAGAAGCTAGGCGTAGTAGTCTATGCCTTTAAACCCAGCCCTTGGGAGGCAAAGGTAGGTGGTTCTCTGTGAGTTCCTGGCCAGCTAGGGCTACACAGTGAAACTGTCTCAAAAAAAAAAAAAAAAAACCCACCAAAAACCAAAAACCAAACAAACAAAAATACAGTGGGAGGGCGCTAAGCCCACATACAGAGTGACAGTCACATTAGTTTTGCTAAGGGTTTGTGCATATTGTTTATAATTTCAAAGATAAACTCTTTGTTTTACTGATTCTTTACGTTGTCTTTGTGTCTGTGTGTGCTCATATTCATGTGGATATAGATACACACGAAAGCATGTATTTGTAGAGGGTAGCTGTTGTTATCAGAGTATCTTACTTAGTCACTTGTTAGTCACAGTTATTTACTTAATTCATTACTTATGTGTTTTGAAACATGGCCTCTCACTAAACATGTAAGTCACCAGCTTGTCTCTGCTGGCTTGCCAGTGGGCTCTGGGAGTCTGACTGTCTCTGCCCCTTTCATCATTCTGGTGATTCTAAGTCAGGTTTGCCTGCTTGCAGAATAGGTACTTTTGTCAACCAAACCATCATTCCAGTCCCTTCTGATTGTTTTTTTTTTTTTAATTTTTGTTTATATTTCATTAATTGTTGTCCTGAAATTATTTCTTTTGGATTTTAATTTGTTTTGTGTTTCCAAGACTCCAGGGCACACATCATTAAGATATTTACTTTAGGGCCCTCTATTTTTTTTTTTTTTTTTTTTTTTTTTTAGTGCAGGCACTTGTAGGTATAAATCTCCTCTTAAGACTGCTTCCATGGTATCCCATAGGTTTCTATGTGTTGTGTTTTAATTTTTGTTTGAGTCTATGAAAGTTTTGCTTCCCTTCATGACTTCTCCAGCGACACAGTTCTCACCCAGTAGCTTAGTCCCCACGCATTTGTATTTGTTTATAGCTCTCCTTGTGTCCATGTTATGCCATGGAAGACAGAATACATGAAGTTATTTCATTTTTCATACTTGTTGAGGATTGTTTTGGGTCCCAAGATAAGATTTGTTTTAGTGGGTGTACTGGCTGGTTTGAGGTGTCAACTTGGCACAGGCTGGAGTTATCACAGAGAAAGGAGCTTCAGTTGGGGAGATGCCTTCATGAGATCCAACTGTAAGGCATTTTCTCAATTAGTGATCAAGGGGGAAGGGCCCCTTGTGGGTGGGACCATCTCTGGGTTCGTAGTCTTGGGTTCTATAAGAGAGCAGGCTGAGCAAGCCAGGGGAATCAAGCCAGTAAAGAACATTCCCTCCATGGCCTCTGCATCAGCTTCTGCTTCCTGACCCGCTTAAGTTCCAGTTCTGACTTCCTTGGTGATGAACAGCTGTATGGAAGTGTAAGCTGAATAAACCCTTTCCTCCCCAACTTGCTTCTTGGTCATGATGTTTGTGCAGGAATAGAAACCCTGACTAAGAAAGACAGTGGGCAACTCCATGGGCTGTTTGATTATGGTGTCATTAAACTCAAATGTTTCTCTGATGATTTTGTTGTTGGAGTGACTTGTCATTGATGAGGATGTGGCTCTAAAGTCACCGACTACTACTGAGTTGGACTTTATATCTAGTAGCCTTTGGTTTATGACATTGGATGCTCTTGTTTGGTACATATACGTTTACAATGGTTCCTTGATGATTTGTTCCCTCAGTTAGCATGAGGTAACCTTCTCTATCACATCTGATTCTTTTTAGTTTGAGGTCTGTCGTTGATTAGTGTCACCAGTGTGTTTCCTCATTCCATTTGCTTGGAATGCGTCTTCCGAGCCTTCCATCCTAAGGTGAATCTGTCTTTGATAATCAAGTAGATTATTTGGAGATAACAAACAAACATGCTTTTTAATCACATCTGCTAGTCTCGTGCCATTTGACTGCAGAATAGAGGCTATTTACGTTCAGAATTATCATTAAAATGTTTTTATTAGTTTCTGCCATGTTATTGGTTTCGTGGGGTTTGTTTTTTCCTCTCAGTTGTTCAACCACCATGATTTATTCTTTCCTGGAGCCTCTTGGGTGCGTTTATTTTTTTCTCTTCAGTCTAAAGAATTCCTTCCACTGTCTTCTGCAGAGCTGGCTTAGTGGTCATAAATTTTTTTAGCCTGCTTTTATCATGGACAGTTTTTCTTTCTCCTTCAATTATGTCAGTTATCTCTGTTGTGTATAATATTATAGGTCAGCAGATGTGGTCTTTCAGAACTTGAAATATATCATCCTAGGCCTTTCTGTTTTTCCCAGTTTCTGATGTATAATCTGCTGTTATTCTCATGATATGGGGTGAGTTAATGGTTTTCTCTTGTAGCATCAATAACCTTACTTTGCTCTGTATATTTGGTTCTCAAGCTATAATATAGTGTGGGAGATTTCTTTCCTGGTTTAATGTACTCAGTGTTCTAAAAGTCTCTAGAACCTGGATGAGCCCCTCTTTCACCGGATTTGGGGAGTTCTCTGCTATAATTTCATTGAAAATGTTTTTTATGCATTGACATGGCTGCTCTCTCTTTCTTTTATGTCCATAATTCAGGAAGTTGGTTCTTTTCCATAGTGTGTCCCAAAGAACTTCCATGTCCCATTCATGTATTTGTATTAATACATTAATTTGATCTTGAATGGCTGATCCAACTGACTGAATCTGTCTACCTTGTCTTCAGCTCTTGGTCTTCCATCTACTCCATGCTCCATTTTATTTAGGAGGATTTCACTAAGTTTTTTATTTGATTTAAGTTTTCATTTCTAGGATCTCAGCTTGGCTTCTTTTTCTTCCTTCCTTCCTTCCTTCCTTCCTTCCTTCCTTCCTCCCTCCCTCTTTCTTTCTTTCTTTCTTTCTTTCTTTCTTTCTTTCTTCCTTCCTCTCTCTTTCTTTCTTTCTTTCTTTCTTTTTTTCTTCCTTCCTTCCTCTTTCTTTCTTTCTTTCTTTCTTTCTTTCTTTCTTTCTTTCTTTCTTTCTTTCTTCCTTCCTCTCTCTTTCTTTCTTTCTTTTTTTCTTCCTTCCTTCCTTCCTCTTTCTTTCTTTCTTTCTTTCTTTCTTTCTTTCTTTCTTTCTTTCTTTCTTTCTTCCTTCCTTCCTTCCTTCCTTCCCTCCCCTCTCTCTTTCTTTCTTTCTTTCTTTCTTTCTTTCTTTCTTTCTTTCTTTCTTTCTTTCTTCCTTCCTTCCTTCCTCTCTCTCTCTCTCTTTCTTTCTTTCTTTCTTTCTTTCTTTCTCTTTTTCCTCTTTCATTCTCTCTTTCTTTCTTTTAACAAGATAGTTCTGTGTGGCCCTAAATGACCTTGACTCACTATATAGACCAAGTTGTTCTATAAATCATGGAGTTTCCCCAGCTTTTGCCCCCACGGTCCTGAAATTAAAGGCGTGTGCCATAACGCCCAGCTTCAGCTGGAATTTTCTTCAGTATTCTCTGTGTTGAATTCCATTTTTATATCTTGTATTGACTTCCTTGTTTTATTCAGATGTCTTGTGCTCTCTTTGAATTCATTCAGGAGAGTTTGTTTTTGTTTGTTTTGTTTTCCACTTTGATTCTTTGAACATATTTATAGTCATTATTTTAAAGTTTGGTCTAAATTTTGCCTGTCACCCTCATTGAGGTCCACCACCATGAGGCTGATGATGGAAAGGAAATACGTTGTCTTGGTTTTTCATGGCTTTGCACTAGGATTTATGCATCTGGAGTTAGGTCATTAGTTGAATTTTTAACATTTAAGTCACTTTTTTTCTCTTTCAGTGGAAGTGTTTACAATATTCAAGAAGGACTAGGTTTTGGTAGGGTTGAAGTGTCATATATTTGGCTGGTTTTGGGGACCCCAGGCTTGATCTACAGTCTTCCCTGAGAGAAGAATATTGTTTGCAACAACGGTCTGTATGCAGCAGTACACCCACTATGAAATTACAGTAATGGTCAACTAAAACAGCATCACTCCTTACACCCCATTTGTACTGTGTGTGCTAATGTATTAGTTACTGTGTGTGTGAATGTGTCTTCACTAGGGTTTATATTGCTGAGATGAAGCACCATGACCAAAAACCAAGTTGAAGAGGAAAGGATTTATTTAGCATACACTTCCATATCACAGTTCATCATCAAAGGAAGCCAGGACAGGAACTCAAGCAAGGCAGGAACCTGGAGGCAGGAGATGCTACAGAAATCATGGAGGATGGCTACTTACTGGTTTCTCCTCATGGTTTGCTCAGTCTGCTTTCTTATAGAACCTGGGACCACCAGCACATGGGGTGACATCACCAACCGTCTGAACCCTCCCCCATCAATCACTAAATAAGAAAATACCCTACAGGTGTGCCTACAGCCTGATCTTATGCATGCATTTTCTTAATTGAGTTTTCCCCCAACATAACTATCCCACCCATAACCAAAAATAAGCTTTTCTTCCCACAGAGTAGGTGACAAAGCCTTTTGAGATGCACTTGGTATTTTAGTGTCCCATAGCTTAAATATGATCATATAGCTTTATAATACTTTGCCACTGACACATCTTAATTGATGGTGCATTACATAGTTAGGTAGAAGAAGGGAAGCAGATACCTGCTTAGGGTATGTATGTATATACATATACAAATATATTCTTCACAAAATAGCACAGAAAAACACATGGCAATTCCAATTCTCATCTGTAACTGGTCACATGGCCTCTTCCTCTTACTTCCTCTACCCTCAGAAAGTGCCTCAGCAGATCTTAGTTCTTTACTGGAGGGATGATACACACCTTTATACCTGAAAGGTCTTGGCCATTTACCATCCTGCCAGCAGAACACAGGCCATGGAAACAAAAAGCAAAAGCATTGCTAGTGGACCACTGAGAGTGTTGATAGGTGATACTGTTTCTAATCCCACTCCCTGATTCCTGAGCCTGGGAATCCTGACTATTGAAGGAAAAGTACCATGTATTGGGCATTGATCCCTAATATTAATATATATATAGCTTCTGGAGAACCCTGCTCCAGACATCCAGACTATTGACACCTAGTTGGTCCTGTGTCTCTGTCTTTAAAAGGTCATTCCAGTTCTCACACACAGCAAGTTCTTTATATGCCAGCCATCTCCTTAGCCTCTCTGATTGAGTATATACTAAAACAAATATGAGGAGGGAAAGCACATCACACTAAGCAACAAACTAGAAGAATTAGTTTTGAACAGAGAAAAGCTTTCTGTTGTTCTAGAATCAGCTGTTAACTTGTTCTCCTTCCTCTAATTTACCCACCAGCTTCTTCATTATGGATCTTTGGACTAATTAAGGCATCTATGCAGAAATCTAAAACAATTTAGAAAACTTTCAGTTTTTTGGAGGCTTAGGTGGCACTATTAATGTAGTTTACAATGAGGGTAACAAACAGATGAAGAGATTGCAACCTCTGGAAAGTGTTCTATATAGATGAAAACATTACTTAGTAGATATTTTAGGATATCCTTTTCTTCTACAATAAAACTTAGTTTTTTAAAAGGGGAGAGTCTAGAGATATATTTAAGTGAATAAGAGAACTTCCTGCATAAGCATGTGGCTCTGAGTTTAGATGCCAGCACCCATGTCAGAAGCTAGGTGTACCTGTAACCCTGTGCTAAGCAAGGTTAGAGACAGGAGGATGACTGGAAATTGCTGGCCACCATTCTAACACTAGGTTCAGTGAAAGATCCTGTCTTCTGCCTCAAAGAAATAAGGCAGAGAGTGGTAGAAGGCACAGGTATCCTCCTTTGGCCTCCACATATGTGTCTATAGACTGTTCACTCTCTCTCTCTCTCTCTCTCTCTCTCTCTCTCTCTCTCTCATACACACACACACACACACACACACACACACACACACACACAGAGCCCAGAAACTGGCCATAAAAAGTTACTTAGAATGACAGCTACAGTTAGAAATGTTTGTGATAAATTCCAGAGGACAGTGAAAATGTATCTTCAAGGATCTAAGGCAATCTTAAATTCGCTAAATCTGCTAAACTAGTGTCTTATACCCAGCTAAACTAGCATTTTAAAAAGCAAGTTAAAAACAGAAGCAATTTTAGAAATTAAAAAAAAAGAAGTTATTTTTAAAAAGTCTTGAATATTCACAATATAGACCACTAGAAGCTGGGTAATAAGAAGAAAAACAAGTCTCAAGGCAAGGTATAGAAGTTAAGAAATTATCGTAGACTACAAAATCTATTACAAGCACTTCTGATATCAACAGACTACAAACACAAAGCTGAAGTTTAAAATGAAGATTGGGAAAATCTGAAGGGAGAGATAATGCTCATTGGGTGGTGTAGGTAAGTGTGCTTACCTTGTTCACCCAAAATCCTTCAATTCCAAAAGCATTTATAGTTAACTTACATTTTGTCACACTAAGTACAGAATTTTGTCTCTGAGGTTTCCTCCCAGATGCCCACCATGCCTCCCACCTGTCCCTGACTGGTCTAGGTATTCTCAGTCATAGGGATTTTAACAGACTGGCCATGAACTCTCATAAGAATCCAGGTAAAACTCTTGTTTATTTTGTTTATTCTTTTTGATTTATGTCCAATTTTCAAAGTGTACTTGAGACAGTTTACAATAAAAGACATATGTACAATAAGTTGGTTGAATAAGAAAGAGAAATTTAAATCATAGAGAGCGAAAAAGAGAATAATTAAGCCAGAAACCTGAGTTAATTGCTATTGTAATTGAGCATTAAATTTGTTCAAGGTTTTCTGGCAGCTAACAGGGAAAAAGAGGAAATACAAAGGGTAACTTGATGGCTGCAATTTGCCCTTAACTTCTTTACCAGGCTACAGGGCTAGAGAGCTCTTGGGTTACACTCCATTCTGGGGAGCGTAAAGTGGGAGGCAGTCTGCACAGGTCTGCTACAGTGTGTCCTATGCAGGTCGCTACAGTGTGTCCTATCCACAGCCCATCTTTCCTTTTTCTTAACTGTAGCATCAGGTGGGACAGCTTTGAGTTGAAAACCTGACTAGAGCCAGGACTCTCAGATTAAAGACTTAAAAAAAAATTAGGGGGTAGAGATTCAGACAGTATAGCAGTTGAGATGCATACTGTCCTCTCTCAGAGCCCAAGTTTGGTTCCCAGTACCCGAAGCAGGCAGCTCACGTTTGCCTGTGACTCCAGCTCTAGAGGATCTTGCACCATTTGCTAGCCTCTACAGGCACCTGCACTCACATGCACACAGTCCCACACGGACACACATAGTTGAAAATCAAATAAAATCTGAAGAAAATGTTTTTGAAATGTTCATGTATAACAATATGTATTTGGGGCTGGGGCAACGGCTCAGTCTATAAAATGAATGCCTACTGTGCTAGCATGAGAACCTGAGTTCATATCCCCAGGGTCTATTTAACTGCCAGGTGTAGTAGTATCTACGTGTAACCTCAGCATGGATGGAACAGAGCCAGGCAGATCCTGGAGCTGTTCGGCCACCTAGTCGAGCCAAATAGAAAGCTGGGTTCAGTAAGAAACTGTCTCAAAAAATAAGATATCAAGAGAGGAAGACATCATCCCCTGCCTCCATGCATGTAAATCCATACTCATCCCTACATGCACACACACATGTACATGACCACACATAAACACAGAATAGTACATTTGAAACACCTCCTCATGGAGGATTTGGAAAATATAGAAAAGTATAAAGGAGAAAAGATAAGTTATCTGACAATCTCATTTGAAAACAATTGTGATGAATTATTAATAAGTTAACTTCCATTTTTAATGTAAACTTATATTGTCTCATTTTTTTAAAAGATTTATTTATTATTATATCTAAGTACACTGTAGCTGTCTTCAGATGCACCAGAAGAGGGCATCAGATCTCATTACAGATGGTTGTGAGCCACCATATGGTTGCTGGGATCAGAACTCAGGACCTTCGGAAGAACAGTCCGCGCTCTTAACCACTGAGCCATCTCTCCAGCTCTGGCTCATTTCTTGCTATTTCCTATCTAGATGATTCTATAAGCTTGTGCTCTTTGACTCGAATCATTTTTATTTATGGTAACTGCCTAGCTTCATCAAAAGTCTGTCTTTTCCAACAGGCGAGAGGAGGCCTTCCCTGGGTGCAGAGTTATGTAATTTGTCTAAATCACACAGCACTAAAGGACGAGCAAACCCACAAACTTGGGTGTGCCTGTGGAGCACATCCACTTCAGCAGATGTTCAGTCGCTCAGAGACACAGTCCCTCCTGCTACCTGTGACCCTTGGGAACAGGAGTGTCCGATGGTGGCTGAGCCCAGTCAGGGTCAGGGGCTCCAGCCAACCAGGACAGAGAAAGAAGGAGCTCACTCTGCCCCTTCTCTTCCCTCCCTCCTCCCTTCTCCACATGCAAGAGGCCAAGAAACTAAACTGCCTAGACTTCAGGCTAGCTCGTAGATACCAGTGGGTTTTTGCGTTGATGAAATAATTTAATCCAAACCTTCCTTTTCCATGGGGATCAGATTACGAGAAGGTCACAAAACCTGGTTCTGTTCTCAGTCCCGACAGTGCCAGAGAGGGTGTCAAATTCTGTTGTTGTTGCTCATACTGTGGTTTATAGTTGGAACTGTGTGCAGACACGGCTTTCTTCTCTCCTGGGCACTCTTGATTCGTGCTGAAACGTCTCTCGTGTACAAGTCAGGACTGGAGCATCCTGAGCAGCTCTCAGAAGAGCCACTTCCTTGGGCAGATCCAGGCCACAGAGTTGCTGGGGAACATTGGTTGCCACCCACTAAACGGACAAGCCTGTTGCGAACAGTCCAAAACCAGCAAATGACCCAGGAGTTAGGGCCACCCTGGGATGAAAGTAGGAGGGTCTTTTCCCCTGTCCTTTACGACCTTGGGGGGGCCCTATGAGCTAAGCTCCAGGAGTCCAGTAGTTGAAGTGCCACGGACTCTTGGTTGGCCCCGCAGAGAGATCGATCCGAGATGAACGTTTGCTGAGCGAGCCAGGCACTCTGCCGCACTTGGGGTAAGTCAAGCTGGTGTGCCAGGGGGTGAGTCAGCGACCAAAATGCCTTCTCTTCATTGCATAACTCTAAACACAGGCTTTGCCTTCCCGATAATCACTCTCCTGGCGGTGGCACAGCGGGGCTTATTTCCTGAAGACGTGCGTGGGAAAAAAAAAGTTTTCCAGGCAGACTTAGACACTCAGGCTTCCATGCTGTAAGGAACAGTACTTCCTTCCTCTCCAGCGATGGTGATATGATTCACACAGCAAAGCGTGAAGATGACTTTTCTGATGCACCAAATGGCAGCTGGCTATAGCGACTCAGGCTTGTGGCTGAGTCTAGGGCTACATATTTGGACCCTGTCTCAAAACAAACTGATAAACCAGCAAACAAGTATCAAGGATGAAGAACGAGAGCAATAAAAGGAAACGCATCAAGTGCTGAACACGTGGTACATCCTTCTCTCTCCCTGGCTATGAGGACTCACATATTCTGCCCGTTATACAGGTGAGAAAACTGAGGCCTGAGGTTAGATGATTTCTCTCTTTTTCAGTACTAGGAACTGAACCTTGGACCTCATGCTTGCCAGGAACTGAGCTGTATCCCCAGTCCTAAACGATGTTCCCAGTGTTACAGAGTTTGTAAGAGTCTGAGCCAAAGCTCCAGAAATTCTACTTCCTTTTCCTTTTTCTTTTATGTATATGAGTACCTTATGGTATATGTTTATTTTACTTTATGTATGTGAGTGTTTTGTCTGCATTTATGCATGTGTACCACATGCTGGCTGGTGCCCTTGGAGGTCAGAAGGTGGTGCTGGATTTCCTAGACCTGGCGTTACGGTTGTAAACCACCCTGTGGGCGCTGGGAATTGAACTGGAGTCCTCTGCAAGAGCAATAAAGTGTTCTCAACCACTGAGCCACCTCTCTAGCCCCACGTTCTAGTTTCTTAACAGCTTGAAAGTTCATGTGACAGATGTGATGGGATTGGGAGAAATCACAAACCCAAAGTATTCTCCATCAGATGGCTTGTCGGACCCATGGAAGGTTCCTCTTAGGGACTAACGCATGTCATGCCACACTTCAGCCTTGCTGACTCCATAGAAATCATGGCTGGCTTCCAGGAAGGGGAGAAAATTGTTCCTGCTCCTGTGTCCAGCATTGTTTGGTATTTGGGTGAGTGTGAACACCTAGTTATGATGCCATTGGAGATGGGGAATGACACTGCAGAGAGGACTCAACATGCCGTCCAGACAGGAAACATGACTCACCAAGAAGAGACCCCAGGTGGGGAGGCTCTGGGTGGCCGGATTGCTCATAATTTGGTGAGACTAGGCAAAAAAGACCACAAGGACCTCCAGGAAACCACTGTGGTAATTGTCATGGCTGCAAGTCCCCAAGACAGGGGACCTGCCAGAGGCTTTCCCAGGACCTTAGATTAGAGATCTATGATATTGTAAAATAGTTTCCCACTGCTGCTCTAGTGAGTTTCCATACAGTGCCTTATGACAATGCAGATTTGTTATTTTATACTTCTGGAGGTCAAAAGTTGGGTATAGGTTATAATAAAGCCACTGTCAGAGCCTCCCTTCTTTCTGGGGATTCAGGAAGCAAAATCCACTGTCTTGCCTTGGATATGAAAGTTGTCCACATCCCATGGCTCATGGCTCCTCTGCTCTCAAGACAGCAACGGCTCATTGTGTCGTTCTTATACTGCGTGATTCTCTCCTGCTGTTAATGAAGCACTTACGCCATCCACTATCATCTTTGCATTCTCAAGTCAACCAGGTTGAATCTTAATGTCATCTCCCACCTTGATTCTTTCTCATCATATGACATATGGATTAGGGTGATGACATCACTGGGCAGCCATTACTCTGCCTAGCACAGGCCTCAAGTGGAAAAGCCAAGACTCCCTTGTCTTAGTTAGGGATTCATTGCTGTGAAGAAATGCCATGACAAAGGCAACTCTTATAAAGGACAACTTTTAATTGGGGCTGGTTCAGAGGTTCAGTCCATTATCAACATGGTGGGAAGCATGCAGGCAGATATGGTGCTGGAGGAGTCGAGAGTTCTACATCTTGATCTGAAGGCAGCAAGGAAGGAGGTCTGAATCACGCTGGCCAGACTATGAGACCTCACAGCCCCACCTCCACAGTGACATGCCACACCTCCTCCAACAAGGCCACACCTCCTAATAGTGCTACTTCCTATGGGCCAAGCATATTCAAACCACCACACCCCTTTTCTGGTCCTCTTGGTCTAGTAGAGAATAGGCTGAATAAGGGGTGACCTCTGCCAGGCATATTGGGAACCTGCTTCAGAGAAAACACCAGGGAAGTTTGTTTCAGAGAGTGTCTCACTGTGGGCAACTCATAATCCTCCTGCCTCAGTATCCAAGTACTGGTATTATGGATGTGTGCCACCACACCTGGCACATGATTTGTCCCAAAGAGCTATAGACACACCTTCCTCCTCCTGTGTAGCCATTTCTGTTGTCTTTGTCATCTTCATCTTTTTACTTTGTGTGGTGAGGACCAAACCCAGGGCCTCACGCTCTCGTAGGTGCACACTGCCCTGCAGAAGACAGCCCTTGGTCCTTGCACTTGTATCTTGGAAAACTGGCAACACCCCAAGACTAGAGCTGCAATATGTCTGGTCCTCATTTGAACCTAGTACCGAAGGGTCTTATGTGTGACCTGGTTGACAGAATCTGGGCTCCTCCTGAGCAATGACCACGTGAAACAGATGAAAAGATGAACGTTCCCCACAGTTAAAGCAGTTCTGAAATCTAGAACATTCCCTAAACTATGTGTCTTGGATCACTTAGGAATTCTATTTAAAGCCAGCTGTAGCCTGTGGGGCCCTTCACCTACAACCCAGAGCCATCCTCTCAGTCCTCTCGCTTCATCTTGACACATCCCTGTGAGGAGTGAGGAGCCCCCTGCTTCATCTCAGTTGGGGTTTATGGGGGTCCATGTATTTTTCTTTCTACTCTGCTTTGGTCATCCCCCAGTGTTGCTCTATGGGAGACTTAAAGGGTTTAATTTTAAAACCAAAGCATATTTTAGAACTTTGGTATGTCTAAGTCCCTTCCGGATCATGACAGCTGTTCTCTGTGGACCCCTCACTCCATGTGTCCTTGGCCAGGTTACTGACCTTTCTCTGTTCCCCTCCCATCTGCAATAAGGCTAATGACAGCCCTCCCCATATAGGGCTGCAGAGAACAGAGGGTGCACCAGGCAACAAACCAAGAAAAGCCGTGAATATCTTAGCCGCCATTCTTGTCCAGAAAGAGGCACAGCGTGAACCTCCTCTCTCAACCAACAAGCCTATTTTGTTGTTTTTGTTTGTTTTCTTTAACTTGGTTCTGAGACAGGGGCTCACTATATATAGCCTTGGCTGGCCCAGAACCTACTTAATAGACCAGACTGGCCTTGAACTCACAGAGATCCACCTGCCTCTGCCTCCCAAGCACTGTGATAAAAAGTATTTGCCACCAAAGCCAGCTTTACAGACCACCAGAATGTTGCATTTATGCCACCCAAGCAAACGCATTTTTAAGCAATGTGTCACCTTGTTCTTTCTATAGGGATAATATTCCTTCAAGGACCATGAGGGAAGACATGGAGGCACAGTAAATAATAAGGTGACAGGCAAATTGGAGAGCCTGGCACTCGGTGTCAGGGACAAGATAAAGCCTATCTGTACAGGCTGAAGTGGGGACATTTGGCAGAGTGGTTTTTCTGTGGGCTATTTGGTGCCTACTGTTTACCCAGATCCTAACCCAAACTCAAACTGGAACTTCCTGGATGGCGCCACCTTGCCTTGACAATCTGAATTTATTAACTCAAAATGCCTCCCAGATCCTGGCCAAGACCTCTCTAACCTGGCTTCCAACACTCCATGCTCCGACTCACTGGCCTGCACGGTCACAGCTTTGAATGGGACTGTCCTTGAGATCCATAAAGAAGTACTTCCCCCAGATCCCTCACCAGCCCAAGGCCTCTTGCAACCTTCATGGGATGGGGTGGGGTGGGGGGTTAGGGGAGCAGGGTTATCCTGGTTTCCCCTGGCAGCAATGGTTACTCAAGCTGCCTTTGGACAGCCAGAAGAGTTCCAGAGCCCACAGACCTTGCTTCTCAGTGGCACACACAGACTTCTCCAAGGTGCTTCCCTGCAGGAGAGCTCTCTGTGAGCTAGGTCCTTACACCAGAGTCTCTGCTGAGGAAAAGCCTTGGACGCGGGGTTAGGAAAGCTGTCAGAGACTGTTTTGCACAACATCAAACACATTCCAGGCCTTATCTAATCAGGGAGCCTTCTTCAACAGCCATGCAGAGGCTGTTCCTACAAAACATTCCCCAGGCAGGGCGAGGGCCTTGATTCTAAAGGCAGAGTAATGGCTCTTTTGGCACAGGCAAAGCTGGCTGGCAGCTGGGGCTTTGAGGTAACCTCTGACCCTCTCCCACAGTCCCTCCCAAGTCCCACCGCACCACTCTAAGCCGCCCTCAAATCCCAGGCTCTAATTGGTTCTGGTTTGTTTTGCCTTTCTCTTCTGTCCAGTGCTTCAAAAGGCACTTCAATAATTGTTTGAGGCACGAAAAAGGCAGGGTTCGGCTTTCCTAACTGGAATTGGAGGTAATTACTGTCTTCCATATTCGAGCCGGTACATGCTGCGAATCACATGGCTCTGGGTTGCTTTCCAGCAGGGTGGCCAGGCCTCGGAGCTACAAGGAGGATTATAGAACTTCACAAAGGCTCTGCTTCAGAGAGAGAAGAATCCACAGGTCTCAGAAGTGCTAGAGGAGTTGTCTATACTCTTCTGCTGTCCGATGGAGACTGCCGAGAGGTTTGGTCTGAAGAGATTTCATCTCTACCCTGGGAGTTTGGGGGTCTGAAGAGACTTCATCTCTACCCTGGAAGTTTGGGGGTTTGCTTTTTTTATTTTGTTTTCTCTCAAGAGGCAGGAACTGACCCCCAACACATAACCCCCTTCTCGTTTGAAATCAGTAACCTCATGCTCGACCTAGGCTGCCCAACTTTAGAACAGAACTCAATGTAATGAGGCTCAGACCCACCTCCGAGAACCAGAATAAGGATTCGTTTTGTGCATGCAAAACAGCAAACCCAAATGTGGAGTCTCTGAATCACCCCCCTTCTGCTCCACATGTGGACCCAGAGGGCCTTGTTTAATCGATCAGCTGACTCACAGGACCTCATGCACAATGAGAGCGGTTGCTGACCCAACCTCAGAGGGTGTGTGAGGTCCACATGAGGTTAGCCTATGTGAAGTGACCTGTCTGGGATCTGTGTATACCAAATGTTCAATAAATGTCAGCTAACATTTACTGTCAGGGCGGGCTTCTGATGCCAAAGGAGCCAGTCTGAACAGAGCCACCATGAAACAGTATAAGGAAGCAGGAAGGGGTAGGGTGCCAGGCCCACTGCGAAGTGTCTTCCCTCCGAAGGGAATTGTCTTAAACATCTGAAGTTACCTCAATCTCAGCCTGACTCTTGCTCGTTCATCATCCTGAATGATCTCATCCAGGTGGAGGCTGCTGGCCCCGCTGGGCTGCTGGCCCTTCCCTTTCCAACGTCCTCCTCAGAACTCTCCATGTCCTCTAACCTTGACTCCAGGTCAGTAAAGCCAATCAAACCCCATGTCCTGGCAAGGGCTCGGTGGAAATCCCCTCTGAGCAGGTGACCTTTCCAGGTCGCACACTCTGCTTTCATAGTCCTGAGGACAATGCACAGGCACATACTTATCTGTGAACTTGTCTCATATCTATTTCTAGATAAACTAAAGTTCATGTGAATGAGGCCAAGATTCTCTGTCCTTTCTTCTTTAACACAGATGACTGTTTGCCTGTGAACTTTCCTTATTCTGTTTATGCAGGTCTGAGTGATCGAATAGAGATCTAGCAGGTCCTTTCTGTATATTTGCTGAATGAATGACTTCTTTCTCTGTCTCTCTGTCTCCCTCCTTCCCTTCCCTTCCCTTCCCTCCCTCTCTGTGCAGTTATGGTACTGGGAATTGAACTCAGGACCTTGATCACTTTAGGCAAATGTTCTACCACAAGCTACAATTCTTAGCCCTCAATCCATGATTTCAAAGCAGAGACAGTTCCTGTAGTCAGGAAGAGTTTCTGGGCACAGAGAGGCTGAAAAACACTTGAGATCACATCTTGTTTTTCTCAAGTGGGGCCATTTGGCTTTGTCTGCCTTGCGTTTGATGAAGTTTCATGTTTAATAACAGCCCTGAATGGTTAGGATAAACACACCAGGCACAATCAGGAACTAGTTGCAAGCTTAAAGGCCTGAAGCAGGGCGTGCCTACAGTGTGTGCACAAACATGGTTGACTCTCAGTTATCCGCTCCAGCACATAATCTAATAGCCAGTAATCTAATAGTTTACAATTTAATATCCTACAGCCCTGAAAGTTTTACATGTGGTTTTGGACTATGTTTCTGAATTTGCATTGGATGTAGGCGGCTCTGATAGTCTAAGAATTCACTGGAGCGCCTATGTCTATCACCATTGCCTCGGTGGCCTGGAAAAAAACCCTCCTGGGCTCCCAGCACACGCAGAAAAAAAAATACTGCATTAAGTTTGGGGGTCGGGGGAGCATAGTACCCTTCAGTCACAGAAGCTGGCCATCCAAACCCCAGCTCCTCCATCTGCCAGCTCTGCCTTTGTTCCCTTATCACTATCTACCCCCCCCCAAGACTGTTTCAAAACATAGTTGAGCTTTCAGAAAAAAAAAAAAAAAAAAAAAGAGTCTGAACTGCCCCATTAGGTGAGTACACAAACCAGTTTAAAGCAGAATGGGCTCCTTGAACACTTTCTGTCTCACAACTGGGGAAAGGTTTGTTTCTTCTCTTTTTCTTTTTAAGTTTTTAAATTATGTGTGTGTGTGTGTGTGTGTGTGTGTGTGTGCTTCTGTGAGTATATGTGTACAGACATGTACATGTTCAAATGTATGTGCTATAGACTATTCTCTCTTCCAACCATGTGGGTCTGGGAATTTGGGTCTTTCTTTAGGCTTGGAAAAAAGCACTCTTATTGACTGAGACATTTACCACTCTTTTATCTCCCATTTTTCATCCTTATCATTTTCTGCCTTAATGTACCTTCTCTTCCTGGCTCAGTGGAAGGGTAGTCAACAGGTCTTTGCTTTGAAAACCATGCCCGGTGGTTAAAGTTCTTGATTCTGCCCGTACACTTCAGAAAGGACCACTGTCCTGAGCAGCCTGGTGTTGAGCTAGCTGAGGGGACCCTGTTGCCATACTGGCTGAACTCCTGGCCCAAACCGTGAGGACTTTCTCCTTGATGGGACATATGTCTATCTGGGCATGTGTTTATGCTGACTTGGGTCAAAAATCTCAAGGCTGCAAAGTGGAGACATCCTGAGATCCAATGCAGAGCCAATTGTTGTCAGTGAGTAGCTGGAAACCCAGAATTCCCACCTCTTTTTCCTGTCATGAAGTTATATCTCGAGGTAAAACAGCTGCCGGTTCTCAAGCCAACTGGGACGGACGCCAGCTGTTTATTCCAGATGCCAAGAGCCAGATGCACACCCACTCTCCTCTCCCACTCCCTAAGCCTGAAGTCTCAAATTTTATTGAATTTATTAATAGCCTTAAGGGTTGGCTAAAAGAGCTTTCCCTACAGGCTCTGCCTCCAGAGAAACAGACCTCCTTAGTTCTGGATGGCCAGGAAATCTACATGTTAAATAACAACACTCCCATCCCAGCTCATCTCCCTAGAATTCCAGTGTAATCCCTCAGAGAATTATATCTGGAGAGATAGATACTTGCTAAGGTGGAGGTACTGGTAGTCTGGTAAATGCGCGGCAATCAGCGAGTGTGGGAGTCTGATTTGCAGCCTGCCAGTCTCTGTGGTTGTAAATATTCTCACCATGATCAGTCCAAGCTATCACATCACCATGATTATGAAAGTGGGACAAGGTGTGTGCACGCCCGTAGTTCCAGCACACCATAGGGTGGTGACTCTTCATGGAAGCTTCTGGATGGCTCTGAATGCTGGTTCCTGGGCTCTTAGTATAGGACGCCTACCCTCTGAATCTTTCCTTACATCCTTAACGTCTGCTGATGGCTTGCTTTGTGACTGGCTCCCAGTGCTCTCATGGGGGTCCAGATCAGAAAAAGAGGGAGAAGGAAGAGGAAGAAGGGGAGAGAATTCAATGAGCGTGGGATGCTGGCTTCAGTACCCTGCTCATTTGGTTCACCTGGCTTTTAGAAGGAAGGATACCCTTAAACACCTGCTTCTGGCCCCATTTGATAAACTCTCTGGTCTTCTCGCATCAACTTGATCCTGTTGACCTGGATGATGATGAAAAGACTGGATGCCGGGGACCTGAAAGGATGGAAGGGGATGGAGGAGGTCCACGGGGTGCACATATGACCCAAGGTCACTGGCCGCTTAAGGCCTTCCCTTTGTTTCCCAGATCTGGCCTCCTGTTTGAAGGTTTTGGTGATCTCCTCCCGCCCCCAACCAGGCGAACAGATGTGGAAAGGTCTCCAGTTCCCAGGGCTCAGGACACAGCTGCCTGCTGCCCCCCCCTCCACGCCTGTAAACCCGGGTCTGCCCTCAGACAGAAGAGCCACACAGTCACTAACCAAAGGGCCAAGACCAGTCAGGTGTAGGGTGGTGCAAGCCTGCTCTGCACTTCTGTCAGCTAAACTACACAAGAATGAAGAAATGGCATCTCCTGCTCTGTGCTAGTAATATCCAGGCATTGTAGAAGAGGAAAGGACCCCCGCCCCCGCCCTTGCACACAACCCGTGGGTCTGCTGCTCTCTAGACACATCTTGCACATTCTGTTGGCATGAATACCTTGCCAGCCCTGGCCTGGAGCAGGAGGGAACCCTGAAATGGGTCTTTTCAGCCGAGCTTTGCTGCCCATCAGAGGAAGGGGCGCTGCATAGGAGGGGGGCAGGTGTTAGCCTCCTCATCCGCTATATATTCAACCCTGATCATCCTCGGAACTTCCCAGAGACTTATCAATGGGATAACAGAAACATAAAGATTACCCTAATTGACCTTAAATAAAGAACCAGTCTCATATCTAATCTAACCACTGGAATACACTGCTCTTTAGTGATAGTTTCCTAGCTCATTGGAGAGGTGGCCTTTACAGCTGTGAACAAAGGTTTGGGTCATGCATGTCGTAGCACCTAGCAGTTGCCTTAAAATGGGACACATAACGCAGTGCCACATGTTTCTGAAAGCGGTGGCTCTCATGGTGAGTCCGGGGGACCTTTGCAGCCCGTGAGATACTATCAGAGTGTCTGCAAGGCTACAGGTCTTTTCATAAAAACAGCAAGATGCTATTTCCTTTCTTACCATGTTGACATTTAGGGTAAAATCGCTGTGGGCAGACTGTTCTGGCCACCATGGTAGTCTTCAGTGCTACAAACGTTGGGCGTAGTTGAGTGGAAGCCAGTTGCATTTCAGAATGTTCTAGATGAAGCAGCTATAAAAGCCTGCCTGCAGCTCACTTGTTTACCATCTGCATAATGAGTTGAGATGGGGGCATGGGGCCCTGCTAGCACATCGCCCTGTGAGCTGCGTGGGGCCCTGCATGTGAGCCACTTCCGCAGAATGCAAAAGTCCAGATAAGCGTGGGTATTCAGAGAAGGTTACGTGGCAGGCATTTTCTGAAAAACAAAAGGAAAACAAGGAAGCAAACAAACAAACATGCAAAACCAACCACCCGACATTGCCACACAAAGACAACTGACAATACTGGTGGCCAAAATAGAAGCTTTGAGCAAAACTTAGAAGTTATGGAACCGCCTGCCACCATGATCTTGACACCTCCCCCCAACACTGACAGACGTTTCTGATTAAATCAACGGTGCTGTTAAGAAACACAAAAGTTTTTGTTTTCATCACGGAATATATCGAACTGGGAAGATCTGCACAGTTTAATGAAGCAATGTTTTCCAAATGACCCATGCACAGCATTACCATGCACGCCCCAAAGACCTAGTCCAAGTACAAGCTGGACCTAGTGATTTTAATGTACTCAAGAACACAGAGTTCACGGATTTGGTTTCACATTCCACATTGCAAATAACCGTTAGTAAACTGCTATTAGTTGACTACAGAATCAAGTCAGAGAAGATGTGTAATTATCTGAAAAGGCCATTAAAGTATTCCTCCCTTTTCCAACAACGTGTCTGTGGAGGAAGGCTCTGCTTCACTGCAGAAGTAGATACTCGGACCCAGCTGTCTTCTATTAAGCCAGACATTGAAGAGATTTGCAAAAAAATTAAAAAAAAAAAAAAACAACCATTCACATGGGGCCCTCACCCTTCTCACCACGCTTTGTTTTGTTTTGGTAAGCAGTTATTTTTACAATGAAAGGTTTATTTTAAAAAATTTTTTTTAAATGAATTAATGTTAACAAATGACTAAATATTAAAATGTATCCATTTAAATGAATAAATATAGTTTATTGCAATGCAATAATGCACTGACATTGTTTTCTGTTTTAATTCATAATACAATAAGAATCATTTAATTATTAATTGTTGCAGAACGAAGCATCGTCAGCCCATTAGAGGAATGCAACAATGCTCCTTGGTTGTCTCCCATAGCTTCCGAGGCTCAGGTATGCCCTGGGTGGGTCACGGTCTCTCCAAGTTGAAGCTATCTGAAGGCTGAACAGGGGTTAGAGGATCTGCCCGGAGATGGCTGACTCTGCAGCCTGGGACTGCTGGTGGCAGGTCTTGGTTTTTCTCCATGAGTATTTCCGGTGGACTCAACTCACAAGTGACTGGTCTTCTTCAGAGTGACAGAAAAGACCAGTTAGGGACCTGTGGGCCCTTTTATGACCTTCCCTCTGAAGTCACTCTTTATTTGTGACAAGGGCTGGCCCTGGGCGAGCAAACCCAAGCATGGCCTCTAGTGGATGAGAATCAGGAGACTGTTACTCCAGGATTTAACAATAGATGCAATCTACAGAAACAAAGACTCTTTGGAATCTCCAATAAAACTCAAGAGCACAATGCAGTTGTTAGAGCATGCTAGTCTGAAGAAACCGGTCTGTATCCTTAAAATCTTTGCTGTTTACCTACTTCTTTATTAATCTCCCTTTGTTGATAATGATGCCATCATTTAGGCAAAGCTGCTCATTCACTCACCCTCTATGAGCTAGGCTACTTAGTTTAGGCCCTGCCTCTCTTGAATTAAAAATAACCTTTCATTATAAAAACAACTGCTTATACTTACTGAAACAAATCAAAACTTAGTGGAAGACTGACAAATTTTATATATATATATATATATATATATATATATATATATATATATATATATATTTCTTTAATGTCTGGCTTAGTAGCATTCTATTAAAGACTCCTTTGTGAGTCTCCAAGTTTTTATTTTTTAAAAATTTATGTGTACGTGTGTGCCTGTGCGAATTTTATGTGTACCATATGTGTGCAGGTACCTACTGAGTCCAGAAGAGGGCATCAGACCCCCCTGGGACTGGAGTTATAGGTAGTTGTGAGCCACCAGATGTGGCTGCTATAAACTGAAGCCAGACCCTTTGTATTGGCAGTATATGCTCGTAACTGCTGAAAACATCCCTCCAGCCCCAAACTCCCTTACTCTGTCATTGTTCCCACTGTGCCGGGACTGATTCAAACTGAAGTTCCGGCAGCCACCATGCAGGGTACTATGCACTATGTGATCAGAGTGAGCTACCCGGATCTCCCCTTGGGAGCTTTTACTCTTCTCTTTACTCTACTCGTCTTACTGTTGGTTTCTTCTTGTTTAGTTGTTTGTTGTTTGTTTGGTTGTTTGGTTGGGGTTTTTTTTGCATGGCAATAGCGAGGTTGGTATCATTAGTCGTTCTCAGGTCAGGCTCCCCGGATAGTCATGGTCACCAAGAGTTGGGTCACTAATGGGCAAAGAGTGGAATGACTGAGGCAGAAGGAGGGGTCTGAGTATTGACAGAGGCAAATGATTTGGCATCTCGGTGGCTGAGGTAGTAACTTTTACTCTGAACGCAGTGGGAGCTTGTTGAGCCTGGGTAGGTGGGTTTGGGAGACACCGGAGGTAGTCTGACTGTTACGATGAAAGTACATTTTAGAGCATCTGGAAGCTGGGAGGTGTTAGGAAGTGTCTGTAGCAGTCTGCTGGGGAAGAGACGCAGGTGGCTGAGACCAGGATGTGGCAGTGAGACTCTAAGGACCGGTTAGAGGTTAGATTCCGGCTTTGTTTTGACAATGGAGCCAACAGGACTTAATGGCACCTTGGAAGTGGGGTGACTGGAAAGGACAGATTTCAAGGATGTCTCCAGGGTTTTGATCTGAATAGCTAGAAGCCTGGAGTTGCATTACTTGAGAAAGCCCTAGTTTGAAAGGAGAGATTTCAAAAGTTTCACTGAACTGGTTTGCGAGTTTGGTTGTTTGCCCGAGCTTTCCGAGAGACCCCAGCTGCCTTTGCTCCTGCCGTTCCAACCATGCTTCCCCAGGGCAGAGACTGCCTGCTTCTTGGAAAAACCAAAGCAAGTCATTTACTGTGTGAAATTTTTGTTTCAGGGAGTGTGAGAATGTTAGTCTTGGGCCTCTAACTCCTTTCCCTTGTCCTTATCGGAAATGAAAGAAAACAAGCAGTGGAGATAGGATCTCCGTTGAACAATTCTGGAGGGTAATTGGGAGTTGGAAAACAAATCTCCCCGAAATGCTTGGAGCAGGTGGAGAGAATTTCACCCCCAGCTCTTAAGCCACACATTATCCTGCCCCGCAAATGACTTCCTTCCAGCCCCAGGCAAACCCCAACTTCTACCCTCTAGATGCCTGTCTTCAATAGAGCTCTAACAACAAAATCCACCATGAGAAAGGGGAGCCCGATCTGCATAGATACAGGAAGGGCTGCCTGAGAACATCTTTCTAGAATGGTGCTCCCCAGAGGGACACCCGAGGTGGAACTTTGGGCTTTTGTTTTTGAGGTGTGAGTGTGTGTGTGTGTGTGTGTGTGTGTGTGCACATTTTATGGCCAAAGGTTATCCTCAGGTGTCGTTTCTCAGATATCTACTTTGGTCTTTGAGACAGGGTCTCTCTCATTGGTCTGGAATTCACAAAATAGGATCGGCTGGCCAGCCAGCAAAAAGCAGGATATATTTGTTCTCGTCTCTCCTGCGCTGGCACACACCACCATGCCTGGCATTTTTACTTGGTTTCTGGGAGTCAAACTCAGGTCTGCCTGCATGTGTAGCAAGCATCTTACCAACTGAGCCATAGCTGCAGCCCTAACTTTTTTCAGAGTGTTGTGAGGGGCTGAAAACCTGGCTTGAACCAAGTGATTTTTATTGTCGCGCCCTCCATCAAAAGATATATATTTTCTTGATTAGAATTGTCTATTGTTTCATTAGAACTTCATAGCACGAATCATGGTCAAGCCCTTTGCCATGACTAGGACCTCCAGACTCCTTTATTGAACCACAACGTATTAACCTTTCCACTAAAACAAAGCAGTGGCCAGTGCTGCCAAATTCTGGCTTAGGTCAGTCAACGAAGGGTTGACAGAACAGTTCTCGAGGGTCTGGGATTACTAAGAAAAATAAGGATTGTGTTATACTTTGGGAAATGGATGAGAGGTACCAGAGTACCTCTTATTCCTACAGAGAGACAGGGAGATGAGGGACTTGCCACACGGCTAGCCAGCAACAAGGTCACATATGGAGAGTCACAACACCCTCAGGGGCTATACCATTTTCTGGCACCTTCCACGAGCTAGGTGTATACTCTGTACTTTGTGTTAACTGGTTTCTATGGAATTACATATTTTGCAAGGAAGTAAAACCGTCCAACAGAAATTCTCACCCTGAAGGATATGTTCTGTATCTTCACTGTCCAGTGTAGCAGCCACCAGCCTTGTGTAGTCACTAGGTGTTTTACACATGGTGGATGAGCCCAGGCAGTAGATTTTTACACTTTATTTCATCTTGATGTTCAATGTAGTCACATTTGGTTAGTGGCCACTGCATTGTCCAGTGGGGTTCTGTGTGGCTCGGTCCATCTAAAAAGCTAGTGAATTGACATGGCCAGTCAATCTCAGTCCTGGCTGAGCTCCAAAGGCACGCCTCATCTTTTCCCCTATCTCCTCTCAGGGAAAGTGCCTGGCATTGTGCAACGGGAAAAGGCCTAGGAAGGAAGCTGACGAGACAACATGCAATCAGCCAAAAATAAAGCCAGATCCTAACAGGTTGGTTGGTATTCCTGCCGGAGGCCCTGATGGGGACCAAACAACTCAGATGAAGGATGAAACGCTGCACCGGAGCCTGTAATGGTCCTGTTGGCCGAGGGTTCTGGGACTCACCGGTCCTCACCCCTACTGTTTAAACAGCAGTGTTTCCTTTTGCCAGGTCAACTACTAATCCACTAATTGGGAGTGAGGTAGGGAGCTCTCAGGCCCAGCCTTGCCCTGTCAAAACATGCAGCCTCCTTCTAGGGCCTCCACCCGAGACACTGCCGATGAAGTACAACTACCATGTGCCACGTTCAGAAGCCAAGACAGAGAGGTCATTGCCTTCTGTGACCCTTCAGTGTTCAGTGTTCATCTCGGCTTCAGCAGTCCTGCTGTAAGGCCTCTGAGGGGATCGGTGACACTGAGGACAAATCAAAAGTCACTGTTTCTATGGCCAGGTCCTGCCCTCTGCCCTGACCTGTGAACCGCTGGCATCTCACCCTTCGTTCTGTTACAGTTCCTTGCTGCTCCCCAAACACACTGAACTTGCTCTTCCCTTTGGACTGGCATGGTCTTCCTGCACTTCCTGGCTTACTCTCTTCACTCTGTCTCTAACAAACAGGTTACGTCTTCAGCGAGGTCTTTGAGGTCCCACTGTGTGCAAAACAGCGCCTGTGTCCCATTCTCCAAGGCACTTATCCCCAGTGCATTGTCAGAAATCTGTGGGTTTGACCAAAATGGTGGGTGGAAGCATTCAGTCAAAAGGTTGCACCCCTAACGGACAGTTACAGATTCTTTCCCTTGTCTTTATCCTGTAAAGAGTTACAGTGTAGCAGCTATTCCGCAGTGTACTTGCATGGTGTTTAGCGTTACAAATAGTGCAGAGCTGACAGCCCGTGCATAGCCTAAGTGTGAGCACTATTGTGCTGTGTGTAAGCTTTGATATCTGTAGGTGTCCTGGAATCAGTTGCCCGTGGTCACTAGGTATGTTTGTTTGGTTACATCTGTCACTTGTAATAAACTGGGTAAAGAAGAAAGGCATCTTTTTCTTTCTTTGTCCTGCATCTATCCTGTAATCTACTGTCACATACTGTCACTGGATACTTGTTATATTAATGGAGGCCACACATGGCCTGGTGTGCGGGGATGGAGGCAGAGGTAGGGTTAGACTTGGTTTTCTCTCTACAGATCAACACTTCCATGATTTGGATCCTGAACCCCGAGAAACAAAGAGATTTGCTGGTTAAATTTCTTCCGCCCTGGAAAAGTTAAAGATCACAGATAATCCAAAACTCGGTGCCAGGTCCTCTGATTTATAATCGGGGAACTAGTCACGTAGAGGTGAACAAGAGCTGAGGCTTGGCAAACCAGAGCGGAGGAGGAGATGATGCGTAGCAGATGGAGGGTGCCGTACTCGCCCTTAGTGGCCGAGGCTCCCCATCCAACCTCACCCACACTTGCATGCAGATCATATCCACCACTTTCTACAGTCCCTCGAGCAGTGCTGCCATGATGGATGCTCGGAGGAGGGGGTCGGTGCAAATGGGAGAAGCATTCGTCACCTTCCATCTCTTCAGTAGTGGTACCCTATGCTCCCCTGAAAGGCGCAACCGGAAACGGATGTTTTCCCAAGTTTTCCAAGCTTCCCTAAAACCTGGACTGGGGAGTGGAGGGGATCTCTTTTCCTCTTTAATGGGCATCACAGAAACATACCTCCTTCTCCACCTTAAATATCAAGTGAATAAATGAGAATGCCCAGTCAAAGGAGAACAGCAACCTGGTGAGAAAGAATGCAGTAAGTGAAGCTTCTGGGGCGGAGAGTGGGGGTGGGGTGGGGACTGTGGGCAGGACTCCCTACACCAGCTGGGTGGTTTAGTGCATGCCTCAGTTTAACTATTTATACTAGAACCCCCCTCCCTCACTGCCCACCCCCATGGCCCCTCCTCTGCCAGCTCTGAGCTCAGCTTTGTTGTTAGAACATGTGTCCTGCTGAGAGTGAGGCCAGCCGCTCTGGGATTCATTCTTTAACAGCAATTCCCCCAGTGTATTTTCCATAGTCCTCACTAAAGAAGGTTCTGGAGGACAGTCATCATCAAAGAAGGAGATAGGTCCAGACCAGTGCCAATTTATCAGATACTGCCACCTTAATAGAAGTTCCTATGGCTGTTTCTCTGTGGAGCCTTTGGAATGACTTGGTTGCCGAAGCCTTGTTTGAAGCCAGAAGAAATCACCTCTATGGCGTGTAGAAAAGGCTGCCTACTTTCTTCCTCTCCACAGCTCAACTTGGGGCTCTGAGCACCAAGTAAGGGCTCCAGCTGTGGGTAGCAGAGATCAGGGGGAACTCCCTCTTGAGCCTTTAGTTACCTGTACTAGCCTGGATCATTTCCTTGGGCACTTAGGCATTTGAATCAAAGCTACGTCTAAATTTGGCATCTCCCTCCCACCAAGAGAAGGATCCCAAAGCGGAATTCAGAGATCCCTGCCACCTTTATAGATGATTCACAGCCTGGAGTCACCAAGAAGAGAAACAACACTTGCTGCAGAGTCTCCATGGGTACAGGACTTCAGACCAGTTTTCAATGAGGATTTCTGTGCCTCAGTTTCCCCAGATGGGATGTCAGCACTCTCCATCACAGCCCCATGACCCCTTTCCCAATAAAGGGGTATATGAGGCAGGGGCTTTCCTTTCTGATGATCCTAGATACAGTCTAGGAAGAGAGAAACATTTTTTATGATACCGGTAACCAAATAAGATAATGAAAACCATGGCGAAAGCCTCCATGTTCTCAGAGGGGACTCAGGGAACTCCAAGCTCCTGAAGCCTTAAGTGGCCTTCCTGAAGGCCTTGGGACACCAGCTGATGGCTGATGGAAGGATTTTAACGCGCCACTGAAATTCTTTTTTCCAAAATAACCACTCTGAAACCTGTTAATTACAGACACACAACTGGTCCCAGCTCCCCAACAGGACCAGACTCTTCTACCAGGGAGAGCAGGGCTCTGAGGCTGGGGGATGCCGTGGTTGCTTACACATGCTTTGTGTTGGGTGAATTAGCTTTAGGAAGAGAATCCAAATTAATTAAAACCACATGGCCACTCCCTCCACCCCCAGCCTCGCTCTCCACCTCCCTCCCCTGGAGACAGGGGCTGGTTCAGTCTAATTTGGTCCAGTGTTTTTGTTTCCTAAAATCTGTCTTGGGCTCGGGCCATTAATAGGTTGCAGCTGATTTTAATCTACATGAATCAGAAACCTCGCTTCTTTGGTTTTAAGGAGGTTACAAATTGTGTGTCCCACAAAGTTGGGATGGAGGGGGAAAGGCCCTGGGTGGGGAGGGGGAGGGGAAGGGGAGAAGAGGGAAGGGGGAAGGGGAAATGCACGCTGGAAGGCACAAAATCTCTGCTCTCCATTAAGCAGCCAAGCTGAATAAGCCTATGAGTTCTCGAAGCTGGGGGAAGGGAGCTGAGAGGCTGGGAGGGCCTTGTTGCACTGACCCTGTGGCAGGCACATAGGACTTGGGCCTATGTAAACAAAGTTAAGACCACTATCTGGAAGAGCTGGGACTTCTATTCACCAGTCTTCCAACAAATTAACTCCCCAAGCTCTTGCTGGGCATCTACCATAAGTTAATGCTGAGATCAGCAAACCACAGCCAGCTGGTCTAATCAGGCCCCCAACCTGACTTTATAAATAAAGTTTTGTTCGGACACAGCAGTGCCAATTTCCTAAGGCATTGTCTCTGGCTGCTTTAACAGTTGTGGCAGAAAGCTGAAAATATTTACTGTCCACCCCGCTGCAGTTGAAAGTCTGCTGAGGTACAGAACTAGGGCTAAGTCTTACAGACCAGGCAATCTGCTTATAGGACAACAAAGGACAGACTTAGAATTCCTTCAGTTCCCACATCATACAAGAGTCTAGATTCCTTCCAGACATTACCCTGCGGAAAGAATCTCTGTGCTCATTTAACCAATGGCAATAAAAGACGGTGCCACCGAGGTAAGGATGCTGAACCCTGAGCCTCACAATCCTCCTCTCCTGTTCACAGATGGAAGAGCAGTTTCCGAGATGTAGTAGTCACCCTCTGAACAGTGCTCGTGTGGGAAAGAGCACTTAGGAGGACTTAGTCTCCGGGCCACACACCAATCCTGTTTGTTAGGTGACCACAGCCCTGATGTCGCACACCAGCCATCTCACAAAGCTCTCTTAGCTCTGGCTGTACTGGTGCTGGTGCCGGGTGTGGGCTGGCACGCTCATTTCAAAGGGTAAGAAGAGTAGCTCTGGGTCTCAGGGGATCGGGATGAGGATGAAGACTAGCCAGATTTCACTCGTGAAAACCGTCTCTCCCAAGGCCCGTTGCGGAGTGCGTGTTGGGCATCCTCCTCTCGGAATTGTGGGTCCTGTGCTGGTCATCCTACAGTCAGGATCCCAGAGAGCTAGGATGTCTCTGAGACTCCTGTAAGGAAGCAGGGAGCTTCTGTGATGGGCATGGAGTCAAAGTCTCACGTGGGGTGCTGGGGTAGAGTCTTACCCTTCCTGAAAGCAAAGCCTCTAGGGAGGACCCTCCAGTTCAGATGGCAGTGAGGGCCTTCCAAAGCTTTGGGAGCTAAAGATTCATGGACTCTACTGGGGTCTGGGCTAGCGGGAGCCGAACATCCCTGCAAAGGATATTATTCTAGGCCTCATTGACTGTCTCTTTCCATCAGTCCCCAGCCAGGTTCCTTGCAAACTTCTTGTACTTTAGGCATCAGCTCAGAAGAGTTCCAGCAGTCAATAAAGAATTCCAGTCTTTAGAGTCTTGCTGGTGTTTGATGGTCTCTATGTGACTAGTATCTGTGAGTCCCCGTACCCACCACCTGAGAGTGACAGAGAAGGACTGAGGAAGCCCTTATTACCATAAACTGGTGCTTGCTAGCAGATCAGGGCAGAACCAGGGAAATGACCCCCATTAGCGTACCCGAATCCCTCCATTTTGGGACTCTGTGCTTAGACACAGCCTCACACAGGGTTTAGCCTTTAGCATGGGGAGAATATAGAACACCAGCTCCATCTTCTGCCTGCTTGTGAGCCTTGGGGCCTTCCCTAGTACCTGCACTTCTGACAGGGCCAAGGGTCAGGGTGAGGTCTTCAAGGTTATTTTGTCTGGACCTGGTTCCAGGCTGTTTTACTGAACCCAGTGTCCAGGAGACTATCGCCATTACTTCCTCTAGTCCAGACAGAGAGGAATAGAGGCGGAACTGGAGACCTAAGTAGGCATTTGGGAACACCTGATTTAACAAGGCCCAGAGCTGTGCTAAAACAGTGAGGGCATTGTGCACAACTGGTCATGCTGGCGTGGCCCCTGCACAGAAGGCAGTGCACCATGGTTAAATAGGGGTCACCATGTGTGCACTATGAACTGGGCACGGCTTGAACGAGAACAACAGGGAGACAGATCAGAAGAGGTCGCACGCCACTGAGTTTGTTCATAGAACGAGTGCAGTTTCTCACCCCGTTGAGGTGGTCAGCCCCTGTCCTATGTCCCTGTTACATTTGGCCAGACTCCCCTACTTACTCACTCTGGGCTACCAGGCTGAGGATCTTGAACCTCCTTTGCCCCCCTTCCTCTCCAAACACACACACACACACACACACACACATACACACACAGAACTAGGCATGTAAGCCAAGCTCTTCTTCCCTTCTGTGCTACCAAACAAAGCAAAACCAGGATGAAACCGAGAAAAAACCCACAGATGCTTCCTGGGGTCACGCGGACAAACTTCAACTCTGAACAGAGGGAGCCAGACCATTGGAAAGCACACAAGCACATCCAGGAATGGAGCAAGCCGTCACGGAGGACGGACTGGGCACTAGGTCGGCTCTCTAGCAATGAAGAAGACACAATTGCTAAAAAAAAAAAAGGGGGGGGGGAGAGTGGGCTGGGGAAGGGTCTCAGAGCCTGAGCTCCAGCACAGGCACCACAGAAAAAAAAAGCTTCCCGACCAGGGCACAGATGGGTGGGAATTGGAGATTCATGTTGAAAATTGATTTCATGTGTCCTTCAAAAGAAACAAGGCAGGGACCTCCCTTCACACTCTTCTGCCCTGCTGGGTAGCCCTGTCCTCTTGCTGAGGCCTGGAGTTTGTGCTATCAGCTGCGTTTTGTGTCCTGTATAAACACAGGGCTGGTAATTAGCACAGGAAATACGCTTCGTGAGCACCAGCTTGTGGTATGGGGAGCTGCCAGGCTTCTCTACCTGAAAATATTCACAGGCTCTCAAACCATTTTTTTTCCAGCATTTTCCTTGCCCACTTGAGTAATGGCACTGTCATGCATGTTGTATACACACACACACACACACACACACACACACACACACACACACACACACAGAAAAGTTCCCTAGTTCCCACCTCCCATCACAGAGACAACTGCCCTTAACCAGGAAACACATCCTTTCCCCCAGAACTTCCTTCCCTTAGTTTCCATATGTCTGCTATTATGTGTGTGCACGTGCACGGGCGAGTGTGCACACACTTTCCCCTTCTCCTCAGACACGTGGAAATCCCCTCCCCCCAAGCCATTGAGCATACCCTCCCCCCACCTAGTGCAAAGGAACTCCCACAGGAGTCAGAGATGTTTATGTTCCCATGTGTGTGTGCGCACACATGCACACAAGGTCTATATTCCGACTGGCTCTGGTCTTGGGTTGTTTGCCATTGTTTTACACTGGCAAACCAGGTGTCCGCTTGCAGAAGAAGACAGGAAAGGTTTGTCACCGTGGTCTGTAGCACGTCCCTTAAGTCTAAGGGTTTTTGAAGGATTTTGAAGAAGATGGTTGTTTGAGCTGTGAATGGGCTCAGGGTTACAGGCAGCTATGGGGTACCCTACCCCATCTCCCTAGGCTCCTGAGCACTCTGGCTGTTTGGAGGATTTCTTTATTGTGCCTGTCTGAGATTAGGCTGGAAGGACAGAGGTTCAGCTCAAGGAGTTCTGGATTCGGATGCTTTATGGCTTCTTTGTGTTCTAGTTTTTATAGGTCCAGACTTCTTGGAGAGAAAACTATCTTCTAAAAGCGTGGGTGTGGGCGGGCACCAGCCAAACAAATAAGGATGGGTTGGGGGTAGAAATCGAAAGAGTTAACAATGGGCCCCCGAATGACAACTGCCACCCTGGGAAATTGGACCCACCAGAGAAAACGGATACACAGAGAACTACCAGCCCCGCCCCCAATACCGCAGATACTGTGCAGGCTGTTTCCAGTCACATAAGATTTAAGTCCCAGGTCCTGATGAACTGAATGTGTCCAAGCTCTTGCTGTAGGATTTGGACAAGAGCTAACAGCTGTGTTGTACCATACACAGTGCGGCTTGCTCACAGTGCAGGGGCGGGCTGCTGACAGATTCTTCCGTACACACTGCTGAGCTGTGGCAAGGGCTGGTTGGAACTCTGTGGACTCTGCCCATACATAGCCTTTGCTTATAAATTTCTCCCTACTTTCCACCCCGGCAGAGGTCAAGAAACTCTTGCAAAAAAAAAAATTGTAGTATGCAAGATTGGTAAGAGCAGAGTCAGGAAGTGTGTGTGTGTGCATATTTGTGTGTCTGTATATCTATGTGTCTGTTGTCTGTCTCTATCTCTGTGTGTCCATGTCTCTCCATATATCTGTGTGTCTGTCTGTCTCTCTTTCTTGTGAGTATGTGAGTGTGTGTGTGCGCACGAGCGTGTGTAGAGGAGTTCCATGCTGATGCTTCCCTTATATATTAAGAATCTCTGGGGTCCCTTGGCCCTGGTTTGAAAACCATGACTACAGAGAAGATACTTTCTTGGGTACTAGACTTTAGTGACAAAGGCTGCTAGAGACTTTCATGGCAGATTGCATTATGCATTCTCTTGGTTCAGGTTCTGCTCATGTTATATTATAAGCACAGGGTTATATAATAAGTGCAGCACAGGATTATAAGTATGTGGTCCCACCCCCTGGCCTTCCATAGGGAATCTGCAGCTCACCAATGGGGAATAACTATAGAAATCTAGAGAGGGCTGAGAAACAAAACTGAATGCCCATTAGGGAACACCACCACTATTAGAACCATTAAAATATATTCTGTATATATGTGTGTGTGTGTGTGTGTGTGTGTGTGTGTGTCTGTCTGTCTGTCTGTCTGTCTCCCTCCCCTTCTCCTCTCTTACTCTCCCTCCCTCCCTTTCTCCCTCTCTCCCTCCCTCCCCAGCTCCCAGCAGGAAATGACATAATTGAAATCAAACCAGAAACTAGCAAAATAGTGTTTCAGTTCCCCTTTCCATCTCTGTAGCAGCCTTAGCCTCCACATCCCAGGGTCATAGTCCTCTTAACCTCCATGATGGACAGCGGCCAGGTTCCTCTGGCTTCCATCAGCAGAGGATCTTGTTGTCCAATGTAGCTTTATGTAAAAACAAGGGACCCAACCTGGGCCTCAGCTCTGGTGTGAGGAAGCACACAGAGGAACATGCCCAAGTTAAAGAATACACACGTGGGCACTTATACTGTGTGCAGTCAACATGCAAAGATCATTGCTCACTTCTGCCCGCATTCGTGTGGGTGTCTTCTGACACCTCATGTCCTGAAATCTCCCAAACGAAGACTTTTGTCTCCTGTGCTGGAGATAGCATCCAAATGGATTTGCAGAACAAGGCTGTGCTTCCAGGTCCAGCTCTGAATTCTGCTTGCCTTGAGGAGAATTGCCAAAGCTTTTGGTACTGGAATGTGTCCATGCCTAAAATAAGGGGTATTGTTAACGTGGCCCAGAGACTTCAGAAGGGCAGGGATGAAGATGTAATTAGAGCCTGTGAAGGCTTTCCACTTCCTGGATGAAAGGCAAAGCTGTGTGGCATTTTACTATCTACCTACCCTGGCATTGCTCCACCTCCTCTGTCTTCCCTTTGGGGGGGGTCTGCATAAATTTTACTGGGTATTCATTTCAAAATAGACCTATTTCTACCTTAGGGAAGAATTTCATTTGCTGTCTCAGAGAATTTCTTTCTAGAACCTTGATAGTCCTGAAAGGTCTACCCCTACCACGTGCAAAGGACAATCCCCTCCCCAACCTCCCCAACCCACCTCCCCCACTCTGTGGAAGAAGAGGCCTGGGTGTGATAAGTCACTCCCATTGGTGGCACTTGATTTTGTCACACTGCTTCTGAGCTCAGTCTATAGTGCCATGTGTGTTGCTGGAGAATCTTGTCACCTCAAATGTTCTGTCACCTGCAAAAGGAAGATGACCTCACTCACCTCACAAGGTCAAGTGACATAAAGAGCCAAATTTAGCGAGTAGCGGTGGTTTCTGGCTGCTCTCTCTTTACCATCTGGCACCAGAGGAATAGGGGTGAGGAGACCCTTCTGCTCCTCCTCCTCCTGGAAGCCCTCTGTCTAGCCTCGAACCCATTTTGATAGCAATGCCACCACTTGGTTGAGTCTAGGCTGCTCTCATCTCAGTTTCTCCCAAATACTAGGCCCATCACTCCCCGTGTCTTCTCCCTCCTCCACGCAGCAATTGCAGGGCCCCCAGGTCATATCCCCATTCTACCCTCCCTTCAAGCCCAGTCCCAAGACCGAGAAAGCAAAGAGCTCTTGTATTCTTTTGAGCAGGAGAAAGTCCGTTGAAAGTGGCTTTGCTTTGCTGTGCCCACTTCAGAAAAAGATCAAACTGCAGGCTCCAGGAAGAAGGGAGGCTTCAGGCAGGAGGAGGAGGGGCGAGCCTAAGCAGGGGGTACAGAGGCTCTCGAGGAGCCCAAGGGGACAAGATCCTTACAGCTAGCCAGTATATGGCCCGCTCACAGATGGTCTCATTACCCCAAACCAGCCTAGACAATACAGCTAGACTGTTCCCCGGCAGACAGATAGGCAACCATCTAGTCTGCGGGACTGAGTTAGCAGTATCCACGTAGGACCCCTTCCCTTCCTGAGAGTTCTTGTCTTTCAGCTTCCCAGGGAGGAGCGCAGAGCCCATGCAAGGAAACCCTTGAATAGGCGCCGCTTCAATTCAGGCCTTGGATGCTTAGGAGGGGCCTCAGCCTCCCACAAATCCCCCGGTGCACAAAGCTTTGAGGCCAAGTGTTCAGTCTGTTTGTTCTTTGAAACAGGCCCTGGAAGCCAGGAGTTATTTGTTTCCGAAAGGTAGGCGCGCATCAGGTGGGTGGTCGCTGCAGTTTCTGTGCTTTGATTCCTGCTTTTCTTTGCAGGACCACTGAGGGGTTTATTTTCCCTCTCGCAGCAGTGCTCCGGGGCTCGGCTGTACACTGTATCTGTGTTGGGTTTTCCCACAGGCCCCTGCAAAAGCAGTCCAGTTGCTTTCAGAAGGCCCTGGGCGGCCCCGTGGGGGGAGCTGGTTGCAGCTGTATGCCCCTCCCTTCTGCAGCAGCCTTTGATCAGGGTTTGGGGGGGCGCGGGGGGGGGAGTGATGGGGGTGTGGACTGTGTGAAGCCTGACCTCCCATCTCCAACATCTCTCAGGTAGAATGTTCTGTTCAGCCTGTCTGTGGCTTCAAAGGCCCTGCCCCTCCGGGCTGGGATAAGTCTGATAATGGCTCCCGGTTTTGTTGCTGTATGAGCTTCCAGCAGCCCTATCTTTCAGTCAACAGGATCCTGCTTGTTTGGTTGGGCTGCTCCAGCCAAATTGAAATCACCTTTCTGGTTGAGGAAGCACATTGATGTCTGTCTTCTCCCATTGAGACCCCTTTGATGGCTCAGACATGGCCTTCTAGCTCAGACAAAGGTGACCCGGGCCATGGCAGCCAGACACCTGTCCAGTCAGAGCTGGAGCCTCGAACAGGGTAGACATCTGCTCGAGTCTGCAATTCAGGAAGAACACTCAGTTTGGCACTTGTGTCCTCGGGAGCACACAGCTTAAGGAAAGCCAAGGCTTTCTGCTCTACTTCCTCGAAGAAATCCAGCCATGGTGGCCGAGGCGGCATCCTGTTCTTCTCCATGCTTGCACTTGAACCTGGGACACAGCCCAGATCCATAAAGTTGACTACAGTTCCCAGGAACTGGAGCTGCTCTCTGAGTTGAGAAGCAGGCAGCCGGCCAGTGTTATGCAGGATGTCCCTTTCTAACAGTTGTGGCCTTACAGGTTCAGTTCTCAGCCCTGGGGCATGAACAACAACTAATATGGCCCCTCCAAAACCTATTTCTAGCTCCTACCCCAAACAGTTTCATCTGTCAGTTCCCCAGGGTTGAGTCAAAGGACAAGGGCTGGGCCACCAGTGTGCTGTCGTTGGTCTGGAGAGGGGTTGCAGCTTCCCTGGAAGGATGGCTGACTGCTCCTCTGGGGCAGGTGGGGTTAGGCCGCACATTTCCTCACATTTAAAATGAGGGTGGCCAAGGGCAACAGGAGAGCATCCTCCTTCCTCAGTCTGATAGCACAGGGCTCTTCCTTTTGACTGTACTCAAAACAACCAGGGCAGAACAATGAACACAGCAGGAGGCCCGAGGGAATTTATCATGTGGCTGTCCCGTGGCAGTTCCCTCTCTGCCTTTATCTCCTACAGAGGTCTGTGTGGGAGGAAATTCTGGCAGGCTGCATTTGTCTCCCTGGAGTGGAGAGAAGCTGCCATGTTGGCCTCGCCCCAGCCTCAGCCATAGCAAGGAGACCTGAGCTGTCTCCCAAGACTATGAAGATGTGCCCACCAGAGTGCAAACCTGCAAAGAAGAGACTCCAGAGAGTGCCAGTGTGCCCAGACCAGCCCAGGGTCCTCCTCTCTGCTCCTGTCACTGTGTGGCAGTTTTGTAGACACTTGTCCTCTGTTGGTGGAAAAGCAGGGGGGAAATATAGCAGTGAACACTCAAATTTCTCACACCAGGGAGGTCACTTGCCTAGAGAGTTCATCCTTTTCCCCAGATGCCTGGGAAAAGAGAAAGGATCCTTGCAGCGATGAGGAACTTATCCCGTTCCAGTTGCTCCCTGTGAAAGCAGATGCTTTGCTACCACCTTAGCAGCATCTGATCAGGCCATCTCATCAGCACCGATTTATTTATTTGTATAGTGGGGGATATACATACACATGCAAGTATGTGCACATGTGTGTACAGGTGTAAGTGCAGACTTCATGAATATGTAGAGGGCACAGGAGGAAGTCAGTTCTCCTACTATGGTGCTCTCTGCCTTATTACTGTGAGTCAGTCTTCTCATTGACCCTGGAGTTTGCAGTGTTTTGGCTAGGCCAATGGCTAGCAAGCCAATGATCTTCCTGTATCTGACCATCCCTAGTCCTGGAGTGAGAGGTATATGTAACATGGCTGTTGGTGATCTAAACTCAGGTCCTCATGCTTGCAGAGCGAGTACTATTAACCGTTGAGCCATCACCTCAGCCTCCCACCTCAGCATTCTTAATGTCATTCAGTCCATATGCAAAATCGTCCCTGCCAAGGGGAAACTCTAGAGCCATTGCCGCCAAGATTCAGAAACTAAGGAAAACAGATCCTGTCCAGCAGCTAGTCACTGCGGGATGTTGGACCATCATTGAGCTTTTTTATAATGCTACAAATTGAACACGGGAAGACCTGGGTTGAAGGTCACCAAGTGATCTTGACTAGGCCACCTGACATCTCACAGCCTCAGTTTACACATCGGCAAGACTATAAACCTCAGAGGACTGTTCTTACTCAGAACTACATGAGATAACGCCTGTGATGTACCTGGCACACATGAAGGATTCTATAATGTGGCCATTATCATTACCATCCTTTCAAACGCTATGCAGGTCTGACTGGTCGACCTCCCTCTTGCTGAATAGCAACCTCAGAGAACAGTAAGCCCTACTCTGATGTAAAGAACAAATCCCAGGTGGGGCTGGGGGGCATACAGGTGGAGGCAGACTCCACAGCACAAAGGTTAGGAATGTCTACCTGGGACACCAGTAGAAAAGCCAGGGACAGAGCTGAACATAACCAGAATTTTTTTCCCCCTCTCCGTCCATGTCACCTCTCAGGTCAGACACAGTGGACTGGTTTCCGAGGGCTTCTGTGACAGATTGGCACAAACAGCATCATTTCTAACTCAGTAGACAAATATTCTTTCAAAGTTTTGGAAAGCAGTCTAAAATTGAGATGTCTGTAGGGTTGTGTTTCCTCTGGAGGTATGAGTGACTCTTTTCTTGTCTCACGTAGTCCCAGGGGGTCCAAGTGTCCCCAGACTTGTCCCCAAACTAAGCATTTGCCCCTAACTTTGTGTGCCTCTGTGGCTGAGCTTCCTCCTCTTCTTTATACGCCTCTTAAAAGGACACTTGCATTTCATCAGAGACACGTGGCCTCAAGACTGCAAGACTCCTAACTTGATTACAATTACAAGGACCTTTCATCCACATAAGGTCACATTTACAAGTTATAGGGTCAAGATAAAACACATCTTTTGGGAGGACCACTCTTCAAATGAGCACATCACCAGCCTTGCAAAATGCCCAGGTTGATTAAGACTAAAACATCACAGAAAGTGTTCTTCACCCCATGACAACATCCCTGGACCACCACTTGGTTCTATCATCCTCATGGCAAAAGCTGGCTTTTAGTTCACTGTCAGTTAACAGGAGCAGGAATCCTTGCACCTGAGAGGGTCTCCAGCTGGCCCTGCATCCTGGAGCCTCTGGTTCTCAGCCAGATACTGTTGTGGGAAATAATAATAATAAAAAAAAGGAACCCACCGACTCCCTGAAGGGCCGGACCAAGCTCCCATGCTCCTGACACTGATGTCATCTTCCTTCAGCAGCGTCTGGCTCGCTTGTCACTGGAGCTGCT
Organism: Mus minutoides; assembly: GCA_902729485.2. Lineage (NCBI taxonomy): Eukaryota > Metazoa > Chordata > Mammalia > Rodentia > Muridae > Mus > Mus minutoides. Next base: position 1,303,765 of record LR749875.1, on the reverse strand, counting down.
AGCTCCCTCTCCGCCATCGGCTCTATCCCACATTCTGGTAACCAAATGGAACTACCAACTTCACAGTTGCATATCACAGTACCCAGTAACCTGGTAAAATCAAGACTCTTAAAGCTTAATTAACCAATCAGATTTATGTATCAATAATATCACAATTTACAAGATGCCAATTCAATAATTTCAGAGCCAATTGATAATGATAAAAGCTCTATCCCAATTAATCAAACCTTATGATACCACAACTACTTGTGGCTGGTAAACGCCACAGGGGTTCATGTCTGCAGCCATCTTCCTTCTCCTCCTACCCTGAGAGGCTCCCTGTCTCGGCCACTCTTAGCTCCGCCTCCCCTTTCTCTGTCCAATCACAGACCTCCTCTGCACTAATGTAATTGGACAGGGAAAATCCTGCTACAAGCTACACTGAGGTTTGGAAGCCTGGTTCGCCCTGGAGGCTGATGAGCAAAACTGTGAGGACTTGTTTGTTTCTTCTTGTTGGGTCCCAGGAAGTACTGATTGGTTGCTTGATACTTAGACCCATTACTTTCTCCCCGTCTCTCATCCCGCCCAGACCCTGCACTTAGAAAAGGTCTACACACCCAGGGCGCCTCTCTTTTTGCGGATGCCTCTCTGGCCTTGCTCTGGCCTGATCTTTTCTTTGTTTCCTCCTTCAGCCTCTCACTCAGTCTCAGGTATCCATGTATACGAGAACAAACGGACTTTCTCATAGAGGTTCCTGAGTTCCTGTTACAAGGCCTCCCGTGTTATTGGAGTTTCTATTGCGGTGATAAACACCACAACCATAAACAACTTGGGGAGGAAAGGGTTTATTTCAACTTACAACTTTCTAGTCATTCTTCATTGCTAAGGGTACTCGGGTCAGGAACTCGAGGCAGGATCTGGTGCTGAGGCCATGGGCGAGTGCTGCTTACTGAATCACTCAGCACCCAGGACCACCAGCCCAGGGATGGCACCACCCACAATGAGTTGGGCCCTCCCCCATCAATTGCAAGTAAGAAAAATCTTAATTAGCAGATCTTCAGGCCTATCTATCTTATGAAGGCATTTTATTATTTTAATTGAGATTCCCTCTTCCCAAATGATTTTAGCTTGGGTCAAGTTGGCATAAAACTAGCCACCACTCTGCGTGTTGATTCTGAAGTTACCAAGCAAAATGTAAAGAAGACTATAATACAATCATATTCTTCTAGTCAAATACTATTCTATAGAAATTCTGTAGAGGTTTAACAAGGGGTTCAGTTCCTGGCAGGTGGTTTCAAGTAAGTGGAAGCCATGCCTTTGGAAGAGACTCAAAGGAGAAACCATTGCTGTGCCCTTCCCTCTGATGGGTCCAATCCAAGGTGCTCTGATGGTGACCTCTCTGTTTCCTCACCAGCATTTATTAATAGTTTTATGTCAACTTGACATTAGCTATAATCATCAGAGAAGAGAGAGCCTCAATGGAGAAAATGCGTCTTTATAAGATCAAGCTGTAGGCAAACAAGTAGGACATTTTCTTAATTAGTGACTGATCCGGGAGGGTCCAGGCCATTGTGGGTGCTGCCATCCCTGGGCTGGGGAGTCCTAAGTTCTATAAGCAGGCTGAGCAAGCTAGGAGGGGGAAGCCAGTAAGCAGCAGCCCTCTGTGGCTTCTACTCCAGCTCTTGCCTCTATGTTCCTGCCCTGCTTGATCTTCTGTCCTGACTTTTTTTTTTTTTGACGATGAATTGTGATGTGGAAGTGTATGCTAAACAAACCCTTTTCTTCCCCGGCTTCTTTGGTTGTAGTATTTCACCACAGCAACAGTAACCCTAACCCACCCCACCCCCACCCCCCTTTGGCATTCCTATTTCTGGCTTGCAGATGTCGACAAGTCCTGTGTAGAATTCAGTCTTTACACATTTGGCCTCTCTGGATCATTTACCAACACAGTTGTCTCCCCTCCCCCAAACCCCTACTCCACACCTTCCCATGTTCATTGGGGCCTAGTTAAGGGTAAGAGGTTGTTGTGACCCTGAGAACAAGTGGTACTGGTGACTAACTGGATATAACATGATAGCTGCATAGCACACATACATTGGCAATGGCATTCCAGGGCTGTCCACTGATTAGCACAGTATGGAGGTGGGAAAGGGCCTTACCTCTCTGAACCATCATGAGATAACCTTCACTTCTTGGTGAAGGCCGAACTCATTTTCTTTCTTTTTTCTTTCTGTTCACGTATCTGTGTCTTCCCAAACATATTGTATGTTCTACACGCATTGAAGGATGTCCTTTCGAGGGTGCCACTTTCAAACATGGCTCCTGGAAGGAGAGGACCTGACCTGTGATCATGCCTTGCTGGTGGGAATGTGAAATGGTCCCATCACTGTGCAAGATAATATACTAACTGGGTTCTCAGAAACAGAAAATACTGAATCCTAGTAAATCAACTCCTAGATATATACCATTTTATATATATATATATATATATATATATATATATATATATATATATATATATTATATATATATATATATGGGCTCAAATAAATATTAGCTCATAAGAGCTTTATCCCCAAGATCCCAAAGCTAGAAAAAGCCCCTCAATGTCTGTCATAGGTGAATGGGTAAGTGCTGCTGCCGTATATGTCCTAGTGAAATGGTATTCAGTTGTAAAAGGAACCACACACAAATCTATGCTATGGTGTGGAAGAGTCTTTTAAAAATATTTTAATTTGGGCCGGCGAGATGGCTCACTGGTTAAGAGCACCGACTGCTCTTCCGAAGGTCCCATGTTCAAATCCCAGCAACCACATGGTGGCTCACAACCATCCGTCATGAAATCTGATGCCCTCTTCTGGAGTATCTGAAGACAGCTACAGTGTACTTACATATAATAAATAAATCTTTAAAATATATATTTTGGGGCTGGTGAGATGGCTCAGTGGGTAAGAGCACCCGACTGCTCTTCCAAAGGTGATAAGTTCAAATCCCAGCATCCACATGGTGGCTCACAACCATCTGTAACGAAATCTGGCGCCCTCTTCTGGAGTGTCTGAAGACAGCTACAGTGTACTTACATATAATAAATAAAATAAAAAAAAATATATTTTTTAAATTTATTCTTTGAGAATCTCATACACGCATACTTCGATGCCCCACATTTCCTCTCCGTCTCTTTCCAGATCTCCCATCTTTATCTCATTTTTGTGTCCTCTTTTTAACAAAAGTCTTATTTTATTTCTAATTATCTGTGTGTGTGCACGCACACACAGGTTGGTGTGACTTCCCTGCTGGAGTATCACATTTTGGTCCTCTTCAGGAGCAGCAGGCACTCTTAACTGTTCAGCCATCTCCAGTTCCTTCTTTGCTTCCTTCTTTAAAAGTAATCCACGGAGTTCACTGTGTTGCCCGTGTGTATGAGTGTGCGTGTGTGCACCCACTAAAGCATGGTCATCCTACGCCTAGAGAGAACGTACTCTCCCTCCCCATCAGCCACCCACAATCAGCAGCTTGTCCATGAGGGATGGGGGCTTGTGAGTGATCACCTCCCTAGGATGAATCCTGTTAGTGGAAGAAGCCATACACACAATGTTACCGGCCAGATTGCTCTACTTGTAGGAAACACCCAGAAGAGGTAACCCAAAACCAAAAAGTAGACTGGCGGTTTCTCAGAGCTGGGAGGAGCTGTGGGATGGTAGGGGTGGGTGGTGAGAACACTCTGGAAGGTGACTGAGGAGGTCAATGCAGTAAATGCCACCAAACTGTACTCTTTCAAACACTTAATTTCACAACATGTGAAATTTTAAGGGGATAAAATTTAAAATGTCAAAAAGGAATAATGATAATCTGACCTGTGTGCTCTCTTTAGACACCCCAGTCCCGTTCAGATTTTCTAACTAGGGTGCCTGTGTGCCCGTTTTCAATACCATCCACCAAACCATTTCAGAGTGAAGATTACCATCACAATTGTTCATGATCCTAAGGACAATCTTTATTATTATTGTTGTTGTCATTGTTGTTGTTATTGTTATTATTATTGTTGTTGTTGTTGTTGTTATTATTAATTATTATTAATATGTGTGCACTGGTGTTTTGCCTGCATGTATGTCTGTGAGGGTATGAGTTACTGACAGTTTTGAGCTGCCATGTGGGTGCTGGGTGCTCTTAACTACTGAGATCTCCAGCCCCCACACGTTCCCCTTCTTAAGTCATGTTCCCTGAAGTCCAGTAACAAGGCTCCATCTCTGTCTCTGAGCAACTAGCCAGCACCCTAGCAGAGATCAGTGGGTGTGGATGAGAAAGCTTGAACCAGCTGTTGTTTCTCAGTAGTTTGCTTCTATGGCAGTAAAGAGGGTTCTCTGGGCAAGAAGCATAGCATAAGTCTTTAAGAATGTATATAGGTGTCAAGAAACTGAATTCTACTAAACAGGACACCTGGGGTTGGGGGTTTTCTTCAAAATGGTTGTTGCAGAAGTTTTGGGGGGAAAGTTTACATCCGGGCTCTCTCTGCTTCCATTTCTGATTCATTTGAGAAGTTTGGAGACCTTTTAGTTAGAAGACTTGGACTTCAACATGCAAAAGCCCAGCATGAGAACCAAGGTATGGAGATTATCCCGGCATCTGGGGCTAAAGGCCAGAGTCTGGTAACTGAATTCATCAATACACTCATTCGCTCACTTCCTGAACATAGCTAGAGAAGAGCTCTGACCCGGAGCTTGCTATTCAGGCAGCTCAGTACAAAGCTAACAGACACACCGCAATACTTAAACAAAGGTGTCCTGCCTGGGGAGCTTTGAGGCATGGGAGAGGCCCTTGGGAGATGGCAATGTTTGTGCCCGGTGTTGAAAGCAGATGGATTTAGAGGCCCAGCAATACAGGGGATGAGCTCAGCACCTTGACCAGCCCAGAGGCATGAAGACCTGATGAACCTGAGGGGAAGAGACAGGGCAAGTCAAGGCCTTGCTGGGAAGGGCTTTGCCTTCAGTCTAATTCTTGTGCTTTTTCCTTTTCAGAGGAACAACAGCTGTATATTTGTCAAGTGTCACTTCTTGCAATCCTTTCAGTAGCCACCTTTGTACACATAAAGACAATAAGGTTCCAAAAAGTTGAGTCAACTATCAAAATGAAGAGCATAGTGCTGGACTCTACAGACCCTAAACAAGGTTTTCCATCTAGGGGTGTTCAAGAGGGAGAGTGAGTGTGATCCGACTTGGTGTCCCCAGGGACAGTTTATATGCCCTTTGACAGCCAGTCCTGATTCCTTTTCAAGTGAACTTCCCTTCGGTTTCACAGTTTGCTTTTTTGGCTAGAGCGTCCTGTCCCCTCACTGCAGCCTGGAGGAGGAGGAGACCCAACCCCTTGCCTTCCTGGCCCCCAGAGCTTAAAACAGGAGCCCTCTGCCATCGGACATCCTTACCATTTCCAGCTATTGAGTGTAATCAGGTGGGCCAGGATCTGATTTCAAAGCCAAAAGTAAAGGACTCAGTGGAATCCTCTTTCCCATTGCTCCAGCAGAAGACAAAGGGTTTGAACAAACAGGATGTACAGCCACCAGGAGCACTGCCCAGCAAGAGAAGCAGGCAGGATGCAGGGCTGGATTAGAGGGCCCGGGAGCCTGGGTGTTGTCATGTGTTTCAGTCGTGCCCAAAAGAAACAAGACACAGGATAAGAAGATAGTCAACAGCCTATCTCGAGGGTTCCCACTCTTTTTTAGGTATGACGATCTGGCCATTCACCATCCAGAGACAGTGACATTTGTAGATAGCACAGAGAACCCACTATGCCTCTGGGACAGAAGACCTGCCCTTGGGGATCTAGAGGAATGCCCCAAGTGTGGTGTGGAGCTAGGAAGGACTTGCTGGTTGCGGCTTATGGATGGGTCCTGGGGAGTATATTTGTTTCCTTGATTTGCCTTTTTTGTCTTTTTTGAGATGGGTCTCACCACATAGGCCTAGCTGGCATGGAACTTGTTATGAACATGAAGCTGGTCTTGGACTTGTGGAACTCTTCCTGTCCAAGCTTCCTGAGCAGTGGGAATAAAAACGTGTGCCACCGTGTCCTGCTATTTTCGCTCTTTTTTATCTCTTATCCCAAATCTGGATCACTGGGCTTGGGAATCTATGTAGTTAACCCTAACTGCTGACCTGTAAGGAGAGTCCAGGGTCATTTAGAGAACCAGACCCTTCTTAGGAATACATGCACTTAGGGACTATCGCTACATTTCTTCTTCTCTTTCCCACTGTCCATTATATATGAGAAGGAAATCAGTGATGGAAAATAAATGTCCACTAGGACAAGAGTTGACAGCAAAAAGAGGTCAGAGGTTACGGAGGGTCACAGGGACAGGAAGCAGCCTATAGGAGGAAGAGGAGGAGGAGGAAGGAGAGGAGGAAGAGGAAGGAGAGGAAGAAGAGGAAGAGGAGGAGGAAGAGAAGTGTCTCTAGAGTGGCTGGTTACCTTGCTGACTGCAAAACTTAGGGGTATATGCCCCCAGTTCACCATCTATCAATGAAAGGGACTTAGAATATTGTCTACTGACATTTCTGGCTATTACAGTGATGGGCATGCACCTAACATTGCTGAAGGATGCCTGTCTTTCCCTACACAGGAAACTGAAGAACAAATATAGCCTTTTACTAAGAAAGCAATCTGGATAGAAGTGGTCATTTCAGAGTCAAATATTTAACTTAGAGTCTTTTAAAAAGATGATTGTGTGTGTGTGTGTGTGTGTTTGTGTGTCTTCTTTCCTTCTACCATCTGGATTCTAGAAATTGCTCAGATCACCAGGCTTGGTGACAAGCTCCTTTACACGATGAAACACCTGGATAGACCCAATCTAAAGCCTTTGAACATTAAATCTCTGGAAGAGATGTCAAGTGGAGAATCCACTGTTAAGGGCCACAGTTGGTTGTAGATGGAGAAAGCATTGGGAAAGAGAAGGTGGCCTGACATCTGTACCCTACATTTGACTCAAAAGGTGACCCTGCAACAAACTCCAGCAAACCCTAAAACTTTTGCAAAAGAGTACCGAACATGGTGCGATGAGATTATGGAGTTGCCTTCCTAGCATTGGGAGTTGTAGGAACTCAAGCTACAGAAGTTGCCTGTCTTCTGGGAAATGGGTCACGGGTATTTGTTTGTCTCTATATGGGTACACAGGTAGCATGTGACACTTGGCAAAAGCAAGGACATAAACTCGCAGCTAACGGTGAGTCTATGGGGGGCACAGTGGACATGCTGGGTGTGAGGGATCTCAATCATAAAAATCGAAGCAGGATGCTTCCTGGGTGTGGCCAGAGTGCAGACTCAGCGTGAGGGCCATGGAGGAATTCTAACTTCATTAAATGGACCCTTCAAAGTCTCTGGGTTTGGAGTAGGTAGAGGAGCCAGCAGAAAGGTTTTTCTTTCTGCTGGGTTTTCTTCTGGGTTTTTCTTACAAGAGAGATTCAATGAAGCAAATAACCTTCACAGAAACTTTGAATTCTGGGGCAGGGGTGTGTGTGTGTGTGTGTGTGTGTGTGTGTGTGTGTGTGTGTGTGTTTTAACGTGTAGGTTCTGGAGATTGAACTTTGTCTCTAACTGAGTCGTCTTTCCAGCACCTCTGGGAGATTTGAACACAAAGCTGAAAGGCCTTTTAGAACTTGATTTATGACTCAAGATGCGCTGTGAACTCCAGGGTTCCCCTGCCCAGGTTAGGGTGGGAAAAGAAAACCCATTAATCAAAAGGTGATTGGCGATCCACTCCAGGTCAGTAACTACACAGAGAGGCAGTGGGCCCAGGTGGAGGAGGAATGCCCTGCTTATGTCCCGTGAGGCCAGGAGACAGGTCTGCTTGGAGGGACCTCTGAGGGATGATGGTCGACGCTTGTTTCTCTACATCCAGAGTGACCAGACAGACTTGAACAAAACTAAACAAGCTGCCTACACTTGAACGTTGGGGCTGCTGAGATGGAGCTAATTTCTGCCTCAAAGAAGTCTGCTTGTGTGAAAAATGCATACTGGCAGGCACCTGATATTTATCAGAGCTGGTATAAGATACTGGGAAGACAATGAGACTTTGAAGAGGTCACTTATATGACACACTTGAGAGAGTTCTGCCTAGAAGCTGATCAACACATGTCTGTTGCCTTCCCCTTCACTCTCTGTGCCAACTGGGAACTTACTGTGTACAGTTCCAGGCCCTCAGAACTGATACCACACAGCACTTCCTAGCCTCAAAAAATAGCTTCATGTATAAGGAAAATGTCTCGAGCTTTTCCTCTTTGCTCGTTAGAACTAAAGGCAGTCTGTAGAGAACATGCATGGATGGTGTGAAAAATCTAGAGTTCACGTTGCCCTTCAACTACAACGTCCTTTCTTGTATTGGTTTTATATCCTGCATTCTAAGCCAGATCCAGCTTATGTGCTGAATGTCCCAAACATGCCAGATAAGACTGCAGGGCCCTGGGGCACATCAGCAAATGGATCAGAGATGGCTTCCATCCACAGCCTATATAACAGCAGGGGAGATACCCAATGGATGATAAACACAGTAAGCTATTTATTACCTTGTGTGCAATAGGTGTTTCAGGAACATAAACTTGGAGCAGGGAGGGCTATGATTGTAAGCAGGGTGGGTTTCATGGAGAAGATAACATTTTAGTAAACAGATGTGAGAGTCACATAGTATCTGGGGAAGGGGAAGGGAGTTAATAGGGAACCTGTGGGAGGGAACAGGCGAGCTGCCATTTGGCTGCAGCATGGTATGTCTGGGCAGGAGCAGAAAGAGATAGGAAGTGGTGCCGGTGGGTGCCCTGTGAGGGTTACCCAGTAAAAAAGGCAGCCACTTCAGCCTGTGGTGCCGAGGAAAGAGGCTGTTGGATTCCTGTCACAAAACAGAATGGGTCACTGCCGGAACCCAGGCTCTGACCTCCAGGGCAAGCTGGAGGAGCCTTACCTTTCCTGTACTGTGGTATTCTCAGGTCTCTTTGCAGATGAGGAAGGTGAATTCTGTCATGTCACTAAGAACGGTTGCTTGGGGGAGGTTACAACGTTATCTAGAGGCCCAGAGCTAGAGGTCAAGAGCTGAGTATTCCATCCTTACAGCGCCTGCACTGGTCACCGATATGCCACCAGACTCTTAGAGTCTGTGCATCGGTCCTGTGCCCTTGGGGATCCTTCTCATGCAGGAAAAAAAAAGGTCATCTGGAGACTTTGGTTTGGAAATTAATATTTTATTTATTAAAGTTATACATTGAGAAGTCAAACACATTTTCCTTAGGTTCAAATCACCTTTCTAAATCTTATTGTGTGCGAGTTAGCCAGTTATAAGTCGAGGCTGGGTAGTGAAAGTTTGTGGTCACTGATGACCAGTGCACACTACCTAGCACATCCCATTCCATAGATTCCACATCTAGATGCCCAGGGAAAGAAGAGACACCAGAAGAGGGTCTGGGGTAGAGTTGCAACTTGGCCAGACACTGGCCAGACACAGACAGACTCTCAGCCACATCTGGGGCTCAGGCCAGAGGACCTTTGGGGATGGACTTCCTGGAAGGCCCAGAGCCATTGGGAAGGAGATTCCCGAGGCAGCTCCAGGAAGGAAGAGAGAGGACAATTTGCCTTTCCCTAGTCACTAGCATGATTTGTTTTTTAACCCTGGAGAAAACATTGCCACCTGGCTTTGTCTCTACCATGCACATCCGACGCAGCTTAAGCAATAGTTTTATAGCTGAGGCTCCTCTGCTCCCCTTCCCTTCGGTAGAAGGCTTGCTGGAGTGCTTGGCTCTGTCTTCCCCTCACTCCACGCACCTTAGTGCTTCTCTCTGCTGTCCAGAGGGCATTCCTCCCCTCCCCAGCCCCTTCCAGGCCTGGGAGCACTCTGCCCTCCCTCTGTGCCTTCATACCCCACGCCCTTTGTGCTGAATTCGAGGTTCACAGTACAATAGAGCTTTGATGATCTGCCCCAGTTGAGAAGGAATGTCAGCTGAAATTAATGAGGGGTCTGAATAATAATAGCATTGGAAAGCTGAGTCGCTTGCTCTCCCGGACAGTTCCTGGGAGAAGTGTGAGCATTTACATTCAGTGATAGCTGATGTTGAGAAATGGGGGCTCGGCTTAGAATGGAGATCCCTTCCTGTGCTTCACCAGGAAGCAATTGTTGACAGCTAGCGCATACTTTCTTTGAATCACACTATTCGTATTTCTAAAGCCATTCATTTCTTTTTTATTCCTATCGCCCCGAGTTGACCAGACTCTCCACAATCCATTAGTATAGTCTGCCATCTCAACAGGAACAATTTTTTTTGTCATCCCAAGTTTCCAAAAATTTCACGAGTGAAAAATAAAACCTTAAAAGCAACAGTCAATTAAAATAGTGGGGAGGGGGCACTTTTTGAGACAGGGTTTTAGACAGTCCACTCTGGCCTTAACCCATGTAGCTAAGGCTGTCCTAGAATCCCTGACAGTCCTGTCTCTGCCTCCCAAGTGCTAGAATTATAGGTATGCATGGCTATACCTAGCCTAAAATCTGAAGAATAATAGAACCAGATCTGTTATCCTGTTTATATCACTTTTACTGAAAGCAGTAACAATGTATTATTCCAACAAACTATTCTTTAAAAAACAAAACAAGACAAGACATCCTTTCTTAGTTCCCTCCTGGCCTGTCCTTCCTGGGTTTCTATTTAAACAGTCCACAGAGGCTGAGAGAGAGTGTGTTGCCAGCTCTTACTCACAGAGGTTCAATAACCCCTCTGTACCCCTCTGCACCCCATTTTCTTACTATGTCCCTGCCATATTCTATCCCATATATCTGCCAGGAAAATTTACCAAGTGAAACGTGCGTGGCGAATATTAACAATAATGAAATCTAGGTAAGGTTTTTGGGGTGTTTATTGCAATATTTCCCCCCTTTTTGTTGAAATTTGCCAAGGAAAGAAAAACTCACCTCCCTCCCCCAACAACCCCAACCCCAGGCAAGGTCTCTCTACGTAGCTCTGGCTGTCCTGGAACATACTCAAGGCCTTCATGAACTTTTAAGAAGACAGTCCTAGGAAGACAGAAGGAGAGTCTTCATTATCACTCAACCCTTGTCTTCCCCTCGCACTAGGAAGGCTGTTCTCCACTTACAGAAACAGTAAGGTGTAAGGTGCAGTGGAATGGGGTCCGCTGGGGTGAGGGGTGGAGGGGGGTGGGAGAGTGGGTGTGTAGTTCAGTGGTAGGACATTTTCTTAGAGTATGTGAGACCCTGGGTCGCATCCCCTTTACTGCCAAAGAAAAGCAAACACATTCTTCTCTTGCCTTCACAACAAACTCGTGGGAAAGACAAGTGTTCTCATTTTACAGATTGGACATTTTATAGGACACCGAGAGGTCTATGAGATTAGCTACCAATACTAACAGTTCTGACTGTCTTCACTAGGCAGGGAGACACTTGTTCTAGTACCAGCATGTATTAATTAATTGTACCCTCCCAACAACTCTGAGTGACACAGATAATGGTCAAGGTTACAAAAGTAGTAAGGGGTAGACTAGATGATGAACCCAGGAAGTCCCCCCCAGGACTGAATTCTTAGCCACGTGTCATCACAGCCTCACGTGACAACATGATACATCAACTTCTAGGGGAGGGAACCTGGTACCCTCCAGGTGTATTCAGACCACCAACAGGTCTATTTGTCTCGCACGGTATCTTATAATGTTTGCATTTCAAGATTTACTTAAGACTTAAGAAATATTTTATCTAACAATCAGATCTCTGGGTTTTCTAATAAAATCAGATGCTTGGGCAACCTGAGGCCAGTATCCCATGAGGTGTGTGCAGCTGAGTTCTGTTACAAGCTTCTCTGGTCACACTTATTAAAAACTTTAAGGAAGGCCTTATTCAAGAAAGGGCAACATTTTACAGGAGAGAAGAGAGACTAAACCTAAGAAAGAAGAGTGGGCATTTATAGCCGAGGAGTGGGGTCAGTTAACAGGGAGAAATGGAAGGCAATAGGCATATTATTCCTACTGAGGCTGGGTAAGGAGGAATCTGATCAGATAAACGGGATGCAATGGTAGAGGTTTTATTTCTTTCTTTTATGAAAAATAGGTTTCTAGAGTGAGAACTATAAGGGGTAACAATTAGAGTACCACCTGAAACAAACATGCAGGCTATCTAGAGCCTTACAATACAGCCTAGTCCGACCACAAACTCATACCAATCCTCCTGTCTCCGTCTCTGGAAATCTGGGAGCCATTATTCCCATTCTGTCTAATAGACAGATTCTGCAGTCTTCTTAGTAAGACTGAGCTAATCAAACCAAAGACAGATGGAGCCTGGCATGGGGCCATAGTTAGAAGAGGCTTGGTTTTGGTCAGGCACTCTTTGCCAGTGACCGGTGTTGACTTTGACAAGACATGTGCTCTCCAGTTGCTCAAGTCCACACCATTCTGTTTGCAACAGCTCTATGTGACCTGCCCAGGATAGACATCTCAGCCACAATGCTTGGACTGCAGAAAGCTACAATGCCAAAGCAGCAGCATGTAATGTCTACCCTGTATCCAAAGTCACCTGTCAGTCAACCTACCTCATCCAAACCACCCATCATCCATCTTTTCATTCTTCTTGCCCACGCTCCCCTCCCTCCCTTAGCAATTTCCAAAATGCACATCCATGCCTTTGCGTCCAAGGGATGGGAGAGAACCTGCTGATGAGAGCAGCTAAGGATGTTACACATCAAAGTACACCACCTCAGAATTCATATGTTGATACACTAGTGTCATATGTGACTTTGTTTGGAATCATATGCTTTAAAAGGAGATAAATAAGCCAGGAGTATTGTCTCTGTGCTTTGGGAGGCCGAGGCAGGAAGGATGCCACAAGTTTAAGATCTGGGTGGGTTAGATGAATGTGAGGCTAGCCAGGGATAAATAGTGAGATCATGTCTCAAATGATAAAACAAAACAACCTAAAATAAAGGAATGATTTAAAAAGAGAGAGAGAGATAAATAAGGTTAAGTGGGGTCAGAAGGGTAGGGTTCTAATCCCATGGGAGTGATGCCTTTTTAAATGGAGGTGATGGTAGGAACAGTAGACAGTCACTTGAAGACACGGACCAAGGTCAAAGGCCTCAGAAGATGCCACCACCTGTCTGCAAAACTTGGTCAGAGGCTCCAGGAGACCCCTGTTATCTTGGAATTCCAGCCCCTGCCCTCCCCAGGGCTTTGAGAGAGTTCATCTCTGGTGTTTAAACCACATAGTGTGTTGTAGTCTCCTACACTAGCCTGAACACACACCAGAAGCCAGAGGCTGTGTTTGCGCCCTCCCTCCACCTTTATTTCCAATCTCACTTTCCTCCTTCCCTACATAAACTATTCCCCAGTGCCCAAGGTCATCTGGATTAGCTACCAAGAGAAGCTGGCAGTTGTGCCAGTTTGGGCTGTGGGGAGGGGGAAGGGGCTGAGATACCACTAAAGGAATGTGAACTTGGACCCCCCCCACTAAACCATGTGTGCCGACATAAGATGATGTGGCTTAAAGTTCACAGCACAAGGAACCTATGGAATAGGAAACAGACAAAACCCAAGGTATCAGAGCTACAGGTCTCCTGGGCTGGTTGATTGGTTTGAATGGGTTGTTTTTATTCCAAGATTTCGGCGTCTAGCTTAAACAGTAATGGTCGGAATAACGGCTGGGACATCCATTTCTGCATCAGCCTTCCTGTGGGTCCTAGCAGGTGTTCTACTGAGGCTTACGACATCCGTACAAAGATAGGTGGCTGCTGATTAACCCCTGAGGGGCCTGGAGAACTGGGAGAAAGCCAAGCTGGCTTCTGCTTTGTCTCTGCATCAACCTCCCAGCTGTTGGATTGGAAATGACTGTGGAGTTTGGATGCCGGTGCTGGCACGAGAGGCTGGACAAAGCCCAGATGGGCTCTTCGGTCCCAGAGGACAGCCAATGGCAATAGACATCAACCTCAGACTCTAAGTGGAATGAGCAGGGATTTGGAAGGGATCCAGAAAAAAAAAAACGGATTCTGCAATCCCAGAGCAGCAGGTTTAGAACCGCAGCCTGTTACGGTGGCGGCCATCTTACTCAGCGAGGAGGATGCTATGGTTTTAGTGAGTCACATAAAGAGTTTGACTGGTGATCTGATCAGCACTGAGAAACCCAGAGCTCAGGGTGGGGCAGAGCACCCGGCTTGGTTAGGCTTCACTCATAGCTGCACGACCACTCCAAAGAACATGGAAATGCTAGAATCTGAAGGCAGACTGTGATGGGTTTACAGCCATCTGCTGAGGCACAGAAGCTAGTACTGTCTAGTGACTAAATGGTAAAACTGGAGTTACAGTTCCGCTTTCCCTCTAGTCCTCGGGTGTCTGAATTCACTATTAACTATTTATAGTGTTTGAAAGCTTTCATGCACACACAACACCAGTCTTCCAAAATCACGAAGATATGTGAATAACTTCAAAGAGTTTTGGGCATTTGGGGAGAACGCAACTGCCAACACCTTTATCCTAAAGGAGCCCTTCAGCTGCGCTCTACGCTTCAGTTTGAGAGCAAATTGCTTGCGTCTTTTCAGTTCAGAACCTGGCACCAGGGAGGTGAATGGAGGTGAATGGAGGATCTCCCTACCTGTTCCTCAGAGCTCCTCAGTGTAAACACCTCTTTTGCTTGTAATTCTGGGAAATTACTCTAAGGATTGGGAGGGAAAAGGTACGGGCCTCAGGAAGGAAATGAGGTTTGCTTTAGCAGAGAGGTTTTTATATGCATTTCTATTTCCTGATATTTTTATATAACTCTCAAGAGCCTTACTACCAGTTTGAGATCTCTGTGACTGGGCACATTAACAGGGTCCATGTTAATACAGACTGGACAGCTGGGAGGTGGAGAAAAAAATAGAAATCTCCTGGTGTGACAGAGTGTAAGGGACAGGTCTACAGGGACAGGAAGGGGAGAGAGAAGTGCATGAACGAATGGATAGCCCTGCAGATCCCCATTAGAGGAGTGGACTCGAGTTCATCATGTCTTGGCCCCTCTCTGGGGTAAACAGTCTAGTTTGAACCCTTGAGGCACAGGCAGTCATGTTTCCAATTACTTTTCCAGCCCACAACTGGGGCTAGCTAGTGACCAGTGGTGCTGAGATCCAATAAGAGGAGACTGAGCCAATAAAGTGCTTTCTTAGGAATGTTAACCTGGAGGGTAGGATGGGGTGGGGTGGGAGGGTAAGGGAGGAGAGGGATGGTAACTGAAAGGCTGGAGTATAGGAATCACATGTAAATGAAGCCCCAGGGATTAGAACCACAGAGTGCAGGACATTAGGGCAGGACAGTGAGGCCTCAGGATGCCTCCAGTCCTGACAACTATTGTCCTTAATAACATGACAACTTTTACTGGAGGGAACTAATACTGGTTTTCCCAATGAAAAGAGCCCAACTTATCTCAACGAGGGTATGTGTTCTGTGTAGGCAGGTTGCTTTGGGAAGAGCATAGGCTGGCTGTCTTAACAGACGTGGCCAACAGCACAGCTTATTTGGAAACAGTTTGTGGTTTGTGTACGTGAACAGTGGCTTTATGTGAAGCTCTCAGTAGGAAATGTTACAGCCTTAATTGGGATGTCAGAGGATGCTAAGTCTAAGCTTGGGTCCTGAAGAAAGGAAGTCTTGACATCTTAAAAAAAAAAAGGTTTGATCCCAAGAAGTTCTTCTCAGGTTACTAGGCTCCAGATCTATGGTGAGCTGTAGGGGATCCAGGGCAGGGTGCCCTAAAAAACCGACATCTTTTTACCCAAAGGAAGCAAAGGGGTGTGGCAGCCATGTTGGCTCGTCATTTCTTGTCTGATTTCAGGGCTCAGGAAGGCTGACCTGGATGGAAACCGAAGGACAGCTCTTGTCAATACAGACCTCATCTATTAAGTCCACAGCCTCTTGGAAGTGTCCCCAGGCAAGGCTGCCATCGGCACTTGACTGAAAACACATGGCTGGAGTCCACTTAGAGCAGGGATTCATTATTGGGAATAATAAGGGAAAGTTTTTATTTCCCCACCCCCTGCAGTGAGAGCTGCTTTCTGGAAGTCACAGGGCTTAGAGGGAATCTGAATCATGTCTGGTAAGGGGAGGAACGGAAGAGCATCTCCAGAAGCCTCTCCACAAAAAGTAAGATTGTCTCAGGCAGTTGGCTGTTTTATCTTCAGAGTGTCAGGCAGAGCGGGCCACTCCTTTTTACTCAGTCTTCTCTCCCAGAGCTATTAGCAGCTACCGCCATGAAGAGAAAAGTATGGAGTTAATCGGTCCTCCCCTGTTATGTCTCCCTTTCAAAGACGTCTCCCTCCCTTAGCACGGCTCCACAGAGATGGTGGATATATGCCAAGAGATCCAAAGGGAGGTATATGCCAGGAGTGGCTCTGGGAGGAGGCCCATGCCAGCATACCGAGGCAGAGGTTTGTATGGTCACTAGTATATAAGAGTTCTTCTCTTCAGGGGAGTTTGACCTCTCCTGCCCCAGCTCCCTTCAGGTTGAGGCTGCATAAGTACAAAATCTAGGAGAAGTGGCCTGTGTCATTTCTTGGGAGGAAACTGTCTTAAGCATGTGTACGTGCACACACACACACACACACACACACACACACACACACACACACACGACATAGTCCTGGAGCTGGAGTTACAGGTGATGTGAGCTGCCTACTGTGGGTCCTGGGATCTGAACTTGCATCTCCTGGAAGAGGAGCAAGTACTCTTGGTCTCTGGGGCAGCTTGTCAGCCACCGGATGCCAAAGTGGTCCATGGGAAGAGCACACTACCCCTCAAGTGCACATGGAGTCACCACTTGGAGGGGAGCGCGTCCGGAGAACCTGGATGCTCACACAGACTTTCAGCCCCTGGTATTTGGACAGCAAAATCAAATCTTGATTTATACTTGGTGATTTGTTGATTTTTCTTTCCACCCGGGTCTGCCTGGGGTGCTAGAAAAGACGTGTTTCATCTGATTTCTGTCTTCAGCAGAATTCAGAGAGGAAGGTGTTGTGTTTTCTCACACTCTAGCATATTCGGCTGAGAAGTCTGGTGGGTCCTTCCTTCTATCTGAAAAGAGACCTCTGGTGTTGAAGTGTGAACTCTTTGTCGGAGTAAGGGTGGTCCTTCCATAGCTACGGGACCAAAGTGGTGCCCATGAGACTGACAGCAAGCACACAATGACCGATACTCCTGGGGAGTGCTGAGAGCCGAGATCAGTCTTTAGAATCAGATACTTTGGATTTCTTCCCCATCACCTACAGCCTTATCCTGTTTCTAGAATTCTCTTCGGGCAACTTTGAGGTTTTTACAGTCCTACTTTTGCAATCCTGACTAAGCAACTTCGTTTTACTCATAGCACACAGTTTAAAAGACAGCATGCAAAAACAAACAAACAAACAAACAAATAAATAAAAGACAGCATGCATAGTGTTTGGCACTTCTGGATCAATCCAGACCTTCTTCTTCTGAATCTTCCCCAGAATTAAAGTACCACCCCCCCTCCCCCGAGAGGTTTATACACATAATAAAAAAAAGGACATTATCAATAAGTGGAATAATAATACAAGATACCCCAGTAGCACATCCTGGGTACCCCAGCCTGGCAGCTTCCCAACTGTGTCCTCTGTCCTATGCAGCTTTCCTGAATATGTCTCCCAGTATTTTAGTAGTGATAAAGGTGAAGAAGGTGATAATAATACTTCTGTTCTTTTCCTCAGCTCTGGGCCCAAGCCTTGTGTAGCCACTACTCAGGGCACAGGATCTAACCAGTAGTGTTTCTTCTGTAATTATGTCAGAAATGATTGCTAGTTTCTATAGAATTGGGTGTTTTTTGTGCTGAGTACAGTAGTGAACTGGGCAGGAGTTAGAGAGGCTGCAGGAGCTGTGAACAGGAATATTACATGGGCAAAAGACCCAGGTTCAAATCCCCACTCCATCTTTTTTGTTATGAGATTGACCTCTGTTGCCTTTGCCCCCTGTCAGTGCAGAAGGAACACTGTGACAACCAACCTCACAAGACTGCAGAAAGGACTGGGATTAAGTGTGCACAGTGTGTCACACACCATACAGTGCTTGGTGTGAGCTGTCCTAGCAGCGTGGCATATGGCAGAAGGTCTAGGGACCCTCAGAGCAGGAGAGGAGGACTATGTGGCCCTGTCAATCCCTGGGTATAAAGTTCTCAGGGGTTCCTGGGCTCAAAACCCCAAATCAAGCTAAACGAAAAAACCCAGAAGAGTCTCCAGGACGAAGTCACTTTGTCAGCAGTTTACATTTTGGGTTAGGGGATAGCTCTCTGTCCTAATACCTTCTCACTTTTGAGGGAGGGGTCCATTTTAATATAAGGAGCGCTTCACTTTTCTCTTTCAGTTTAGTCAAAGTGGAGAGGGACCCAAGTAAAAGTGATAGAGAATAAACATCTTCCCGAAGATGGAGAAACTTTTAGTGTTTCCTCATTTACCATGAGGTAAGTGACGCCAAACCCAAAACAATATATATGAACATGTGTGTCTATGGTGTGTGTGTCTGTGTGTCTGTCATCAAAAAAGACTTAAAAGATGCAGCTCTTGCCAGATCCCAAACCACCCCCCATAGAAAGGAAGTAAGAAGGAAGGATAGAGAGAGACCCTCCTAAGAGCTACCATTACTGGGTACAGGTTCACGAATCCGTATCCTTGTGGCTCTCCAGCCTGGATGGCTGCCTGCATATGCAAAACTTGGATGCCCTGATAAGAGGAAAGTGAAGCCTAGCATGGGAGCCATAGACAGGCGAGAGAGCAGAGAGAGGTGGTGCTGCAGAGGGGGTCGGATGAATAGGTGGCTCCCAGCTAGCTTCGGTCAGTCAGTTTGTTGGCCTGCTCAAGCAATTTGGGAAGCATGAGAAGAGAAGAAATCTCTACCTTCCTCTCAACCCAGCGCTGCAGACAGATCTAGGAGAGCCAACCCGGTAAGGATTCTTATTTACTGGCTCTGTCAGTTGTTCAAGGATCTCATCTACAAGCTCAAGGGGAGTGTCTCAGCCTCCCTGTGCTGGGTGCCAGAAACTGCAGGCAAGAAAGCATTGGTATTCTTCCCTACACCCCCCCTCCCCAAAAGGACCTCTATGGCCAACGAGAGATTAGTGAGAGAAAAGTGTACACGTCTTTCTGATGTTTTATATGACACAGAGTCCCCAGAAATGGAGACCCAAAGACACAGGAAAACATGTCGAGCTTTTTTTTTTCTTTTTCTTTTTTCTTTTTAAGGAGAGTGGGCAGAAGTATGATTGAAGGATAAGCAGGTATGATCTAATGGCAGTAAACTTGAGGGCAGTACGCTGCTCTGTTTGCTCATATTCTCTCTTCATCTCCGGGCCTCTGAGAGATAAGAGCATTCCTTTCCTCAGGGCCCAGGGAGGGCAGTTCTAGGCTGAAGTCTTTATGACCTGCTTCAGGGGAATAAAGCTGGCCAGGTTTTATGAGCTGCTCACGGGGAAAGGGAGAGAAAAGGGGTAGACATCAATCTCCCTCCTGTTGTTTCTTTATATACAGGGCTAGTGTCTGCTAAACCTCCCCACCATCTTCTCCAACTCTCCTCTGTTGTCTTCAGGTCAGCCAATTCCTGTCATAAGAATGCACCAGAAATGTACATTTAATCAGCTACAAGACTAAGCTTGGTTTGCACGTGGAACTATGGAAAAACCCACAAGTTCTCAAAAATGTCTCCCCCTCGGAGGAAGTGCATGGCTTCAGCTGGAGCATCTGCCTTCCAAACCTATACAAATCCTCCTCGCTCCCTCATGTCCAGCATGCCTACTGGCTCCTCAGGAACTCCAGCACAGCAAGACACCACCTCCCCTCTACTCCACCCCTGCCCAGCATGACGCTTCAACATTATCTACCATGAAACTACATCCGATTTTGTTGTATGGTTATTAGAATGAGTTTTCTTGATTCATTTATTGAGAGGAGCATATGTTCTGTTACTTTACATTGTCTTGTTGTTATTAAGGTTTATTTATTTTATGTGAGTACACTGTCACTCTCTTCAGACACACCAGAAGAGGGCACCAGATCCCATTACAGATGGTTATGAGCCGCCATGTGGTTGCTGGGAATTGAACTCTGGAAGAGCAGTCAGTGCTCTTAACCACTGAGCCATGTCACCAGCCCCACTTTCTATTGTTATGTGCTCAACAATTCCTAACTTACTGGCAGAGGCAGCCTTTTACCACCCTCACCTCAGTTTTTGCACTCTTTTGGCCATCAGGGAGGGAGGGAACGAGATATAACCCCTACTCTAGCTCCTATGACAGTTAAAATCTCTGAAGGGGGAGTAGGCACAAAGTGATTCTACACTACTACAGTTTGGGGTCACTAACACTTGAGATGATAGGTTGCCAGAGACTGGAAAGATTGTTGTTAAGAAAATTTTTATAGTTGGGCACAGTGGTGTATGCCTTTAATCCCAGTACCTAGTGGTTCAGACAGTCTGGTCTATACAGTGAGTTTCAGGCCAGGGCTATATAGTGAGACCATGTCTTAATAAAAAAAATAATTTTACATTTATTCTTTCTTTTCTTTCTCTTTCCATCCTTTCCTCTGTCTTTTGTTCTTTTTGCATGTAAACTGTGCATGTGCAGAAGGCAGAAGACAACTTTGAGGAGCTGGCTCTTTCCTTCTGACATGTGGGTTCTGGGTACTGAATTCAGGTCATCAGGCTTAGTGGCAAGTATCCTTGCCAGCCGAGCCACCTTACCAGCCCTGGGAAGATTCAACTTTGACTTTGAAGAGGCATAGCCCCCCCCCCCCGCCCCCAAACATTGCACTGAACCATCTGATACTTCAGCTAGGAGCCTCCGAGCAGTGGGAACTGGTGGGCTGGAGATCCGAGGGAAAGGACTGAATTACCCCATGGGTCACCAATTGATTTATTTGCTAATTGAGTGGCCCAGCTTTGGGTTCCAGCTCTAAAGAAACCACTTCATCCTTTATTAAATACTGCAAGAATCTCACTCTTTGTTCTGCAAGGCTATACACAATATACCAGTGGAACGTGAATTTATACTTACAATAGTTACAGCACTAATGACCTTCCAAACAACACTAATACCATGCACGCTCTGCTCCGAAGTGAGGTCTGAGCCTGTCAGCAAGTTCTGAGGCCATCGACCTCCCTCTGACACGAGAGCAGACGCCCATGCCCACGGCCGCCCAGTTTCCCCCAATATTTCATTTGTGAATCAGTTACTCTTTGGAGACCCCGGTTCTTTGTGCACCTATTCTTTTTATTTGTGGGACAATACTTTATTCGGAAATGTTCCCTTCTGTAATTACAAATCTTGTTAGTCCCCCTCCTGCTCTCCCTAGGGGGATTGTGGGCTTTAATTAATTAATGTGGCTGAACCGCTTTGAGGGGCATGGCTGAAAGGTGCTGTGTAAGTGCAGATTATTATGATGGCTGCTGACATCACGGTGTGGAGCCCCTAGCCTCCGCATCCAGAGACTGGACAAAGGCTTCTTCATCTTCACCTTCCCTTCCGGGTCTGAAATTACTGTTACCACCTCAACAGCAATCAACCAATTAATCCTCATTATGTTGGCTTCCGTTTCCTTTTTTTCCAAGCAGCGCAGTCCTGTTTCATTTCACGAGTCACATGCCATCAGCACTAGACAAAGGTCACAGTATTCCTATAGCCTTTCGTGGCCTAAAAGAAAAAAGAAAGGGAGGGGGGAAAAAACGAAGAAGAAAAAGAAAGAGAAAGTTAAAAAGAAATTGTCATGAAATGTACTAGCTTGCCACTAGTAACCTAACCAAAGCTTCCCCTGCTGCAGCTGTCCCCTCCCACAGAGCCAACCACTGCATGTCCCAGAGATACCCAGAAATGGCCCAGTCAGGGTTAAGGTCCAGCAACTCTGGCTTTGACTGCCAAAGAGCCACAGTCAAAAGGGGAAGTCTATCTCTATCTACTAGGTGGGACAGGATCATCCAAAGACACAGGAGGCCCCCCTTTGGCTTTGTTACCCCCAAGTTTCTCCTGAGAAAGCCAGCTGCCTTCTGTGGTCTCAGGAAGCCCCCACAAAGGCCTGAGCGCGATTTAGATGTTTTATGCTGCACCTAGCACCCCACAGCCCTTAACAAATGCCCAGGAGTCCACTGTGCTGAGAGCCATTGAAAGCAGCCCCGTAGGGGAGACTTGGCCTCTCATAGGGATGCTGTTGACCAAAACACTCCTTACAAGGTTGTGCCTCAGGCCCTTTGTTAGAGTGGTTGCGGGCACGCCTCAGGGGGTCGTGTCTTCATCTGCCTCCATTTATCCTCCCTATTGAAGGGCTCCTTCAGGACACTGGTCAGTCTCTGTGGGAAATGATTTGAAGGGCAACAAAAGAATTTGGGCCCTTTGGGGTGGTGTGGTGGGGGGCTTCAGAATTCAGTAAACATCTGGACGTGGAAGGCCAGGTTCTCAAGCATTCTGGCTGGGGAGGTGTCAGAAGAGAGAAAGAGCTGTGTGCACAACGGAAGAGTACTTAGTCCTGTGCTGACAGTTGTTGTCCAGAGGCCCCGGGCGGGCGGGCGGGCGGGCGCCCCAGTAGGTGGATGGAAGATTTTTCAAAAGCTCCCCTATTTGTCAGTGAGTGCAGCTCACTCTCTGTCAGTTCCTGGGGCACATGTGAGGAAATGGATGTTTTGCATGGTCAGTGAGCAGCGTGTGACGGATGGACGGGCAGGCTGATTCGGTATGGATTGTGAAATAAAGTAAGGTTGCAATAAGCCTGTTCTCGGTGGTAGTAGTAGCTGGTCAGCATTTCTGTCACCCTTGAAGTTTGTAAAACTCTTACTAGTCAAGGTAACCTACTGATTCTCAGGACGAACATGTTTTAATTGATGAATAAAACAAACGAGAGAGAGAGAGAGAGAGAGAGAGAGAGAGAGAGAGAGAGAGAGAGAGCGAGAAAGCGAAGAGGAGGAAGCGCGAAGCGATTTGCATTTCATCACATGGGTGAGAGTCAGGACCTGAACTCTTGACTCTCAATGTCCTTTTATTGTTGAGTCAATCCATTTAGAACACATTAGTCAGCACAATTCAACATTTGTCACTAATCAGCGTCAGAGCTAGAACTAACCAGCATTCCCCAGATCTATCCTCAAACAGCAGAAAGAAACCAGCCCCTGTCACAAGACAATGGGGTGCAGGTTTTGTCAGTATTCACCAGCTGAATCCAGTTCAAGGCCCGCATGTTTTCAGGCAACCATGCCTGGTCATCCCAAACTGGAAAGAATCTATCTCTTTATCCTTTTCAAGCCCTATGGGGGGTGGGGTGTCAAACCTCTGCAACAGGTGTCCGTCTGTTTTTGATGAAATTTATCTAACTACATCTTCTTTTGAGCTAAAAAGCAGGGACTTTGTCCCTCCCTCCCCCACGTCCTCTGCATCTGGAGCTTTGTAAACAATAGGTGTTCAACTAGCATGTTCTGAACTGAACTAACCATCACGGGGCTTAAATCATATTTGAGAAAGAATGCCAAGTCCTTTTGGAAGTGATTTTTTTTTTTGAAGAAAATCAACAAACTGAATTGATTTAACATCTTTTAGTATTATTACCTGGGCGTCTTAACAAATGCAAACTCTTAACTCTGTGAATGACTTCCAGATTCTACCAGAGAAGCACACAGCCAGCCTAGGTATAGCCCAGATCTTAGAATAAAGGTTTTTCTTCTCTAGCTATCTTTCAACTAATGTTTTGCTTGATGTTTAAAGAAAGCAAAAGTGTAGGCAGGGAAAAAGAAAAACAGTTGGGGAAAAAAAACGTGTTTAGTCTATGACTTTGGACGCAAGTTCATTCTCTAGTTCCTTCCATACTAGTTAAAAACACACTCTTTAGTTCCAGCTTAAAAGACTGAGGTGGGGTTGGGACAGGATTTTTGGAAGAGTAACTGATTGTTGTATCTTAGCCTGCTACAGTCTCAGAAACCAAAGAGAAAAAGAGAGAGAACTTTTAATCATCCAGTATTAATGTTGCATTTCAAGACTGTGAGGGGCCTAGCATCTGTACGACTGCCCCTGCAGTCTCTGTAACTGGCCTCTGAAGGGGATGTGTCCTTGAAATATCTCATTTACTTGGGCGTATGACTACTGAGATTATTAACATTTTCAACCTTTCTTGTTAAGCGTTTCATCTACAGCTTGGCCAACATCATGTAAGCAGAAATAAAGCGTGTAGCTTCTGGGTAATTGTCCTTAAAGGAAAAGGAACGGATTCCCTCTCATCTCACCACACATCCACCAAACACAAATCCTGCTGCCTGGTCGAAGACAAGATGGAGCTAAGACAATGGCCGTATCTGAGATGTGATGGAGCGGTAAGCCGTGAGACTAGCTCCCTGAACAAACGTGCCAGTTTCAAGCTGCATTCCTCCGCAGTGCTGTGTGAGAAAGCAGGAGTCCTCTGAGCTGTGCAGTACTGTCTAACCTAGGGGTTCTACCCAGCAAAGTTACAAGCCAGCTACCCTCGAGAATTTCTCAAGGGATCATTACATTGGGATGACGACTGATGTATGATTTAGCTTAGAACATCAAGATTTAAGATTTGAGACAGGCTTGCAGTTTTTCAACAGAGGCCTAAGCAACCCCGAGAGCTAAGTGGCTACAGGGCTTGCCAAGGCAGGGGAGGGCTCAAAGGCATGAGTTTCTAAACCTCAGGCCCAGGCTAGATGCTGGAGGCGGTGGATGAACTTCACCTCTTAGAACCGCTTCCTTCCCTGAAGAAGGAAGTAGTGGATGAGCCTACAATTCCTCTATTTCTTGGTGGAAATGTGTGTATAGCTGACTTTAAGCAGGGAAGCAGTTCTCACCAGAAACCACCTAAGTAGACGCTAGAAGCACACGCATGCTTTGTGGCTCTTGCTAGAGGACACGGAAGCTTCCATTCCAAAGGCAGAATTGACAGAAGCACACATCGGCTAGGAAGATCAGCAAAAGCCTCACAACGCTGTGGATTGCACAGAAATCAGTTCATTACCCTCAGTGGGAGTGTGAAGTGAGGAATCTCTTCAGAGGGGGGAGGCTCAAGTGGAACAGTGAAGAGGAAACCTGCAGGCCTCTGGAAGCCTCTGCCCTTCTCAGCAATTCCTAGAGAAGTCTCATGCCTGCCTACTAAGAGATCTATAAGGAGACCAGTTGCTCTAAATAATCAAAATTTAAAAGGGGGTGGGCTCTGAAGAAACGGCTTGATGGTTCAGAGTTACTGCTTTTGCAGAGGACCCAGGTTCGACTCTCAGCACCCACATGGTCACTCACAACCAGATGAAAATCCAGTCCAGGAGATCCGATACTCTTCAGGCTTCCTCAGGCACAGGGCACGCACGTTGTACACAGACACACATGCATGTAACATAAAAATAAGTAAATCTTTGTAGAATATGTCCATGAGCAGGAGAGTGGGGTTGCATACAGTGGATACGGTTACCCAAAGTGAAAGAACACCGACTCACGCCTGTCGATGTAGGTACATCATGGAAACACGTTAAAGGACAAAAGGAAAGTTGGAAACTGTGTATGATAAACCATCCAGGCAGCTTCTAGAATGTACTCCAGAAGAGAGCATTCCATGTGGCTTCACACCTAGACAGGGGAATGGTCAAGAACAGCAAGGGAAGAGATGCAACACTGGAGAGCCCGACTCTGCGAACTGAGGGGTGGAAGGGCTGGCTTGGGCACTAGCTTTAGAGACTTGAGCTTTGCTAAGTTTTACTCTCATATTTTAAAAAAGAAAATGAAACCAATAAGAATTTTCAAACTTAATTCTAGGTATTAGATATACATAAAACTCATGTTTTATGACTTCTGTATTGTTCTGTATTTACACAAATGTTTTCAGGCTGGGGCTAAAGGTCAGTAGAAGAGTTGCATCAGTACCTGGCAGGCCAGGGACACAGTGACAGGCCAGCTGTGCCTTCTCCATGACCTCTGGGAGGTGAATTAGCACTGCCTGCTCCACCAAACCTCAGGGCTCTTGGCCCAGTTTCCCACAGGAATGTTGGGCTGTGCTGGGTATGTGGGATGTATTTACTATGTAGACATCGGTACCCGGATGGAAATGCGTTGAGAAGTTTTGGTGTCACTTTGAGTCTAAGAGGCCAAAAAGAAACCTTTAGATAGACTTCTGATTGCAAATGAAGGCTAATAAACCCACACAGGGGAATGAATTCTCCCAGGTGGCTTAGGACTAAGGAAGTGGGGGTTAGAGACTTTAGTCCAAGTTTGTGACAAACCTTCAAAGCAGATTAATATCTTTCCCCGGAAGCTTCCAAAGGTGCTCAAACAAGGTAAAACCCCGAGCAAGAGAGCAGAGACACGCAGCTGTCCAGCTCTCAAAAGAAACAGCGCTGGCGCTTGTGTCTCTCATCAGGAGCCCGCCAGGTCCGGGTGGTCGGGTCTCCTCTCTCGTGCCTCACCCCACCTCAGCTCCTTCAAACCTGAACTAGTGCAGGACGCCATAGAGCCAAAGCCAACATGTCACGCTAGAGCCTGGTGATGTAAAAACAATGGAAGACATACAAAATTCTGTCTCACTAGGCAATGAAGCTGTCTTCTGTCCTCCTTAAAAAACAACCGGGTTTTCTGCTTTCCCAACCACTCACTCCCTGGATTCCTGAGGAAAGGAGAGTGAAAGGCAAAGCAGTCAACAGCGGGCCTCATCATCTACCCTCTTCACTCGCTGGGCCAGCTTCCTCTTTGGACGGTCCTTCGCCCAGTCATAGGCTCTAGAAGGGTCAGCTGGCCTCTCCCACCCTGCACCAACCCCTCTACCCCTAGCATCAGCAACACACATGACTTCCCATCTCCACTCCCATCCCAGTGCTGTTTTCTTAGCGGTGCATTGGGAGCTCACTGAGACCATGGGCATGAGCAGAGAGATGTAGGTCAAACCGGAGCTCCCCGTGAATTCTCTCTTCCCGTCCGTAGCCTGATGCTCTGACGCCCACCCCCATTAAAACCTATCAATGGTTTTCCTGCATCCCTCCTGACCCCTTCCACCCTCACCCAGACCATCAGTCCAGGCACCTCTCTGCTTCATTCAGCCCTGTGCAAGCTTTCCCACTTGGTAGTACTGAGGCTTCCACGGAGGGGGAAAGGAAAATTAGATTCACAGTCCCTTTCCACTCCCAACAGCCTCCTTCCAGTTGTACAAAGGACCGAACTCTCCCTCGGACTCTACCTGGCCCCCTGCTAGAGGCCAGGGCCCTTGGAAGCTGGTGGCCACTGGGAGCTTGGCTCCCTCTCCTTTGGGGCCTAAGTATTTCCTAGGCCCTCTAGGGCCTAGCATGAGGAGGCTGAATCCCAGACAAATGTGGGGCAGACAAAGAAGATGCAAACGGGATGGTATTACCATGTTAATGGCTTCAGTCCAGCAGCCTCCTGAAGATGCCTGGGAGGGTGGTTTTCTTTCTTTTACTTTTTCTTTTTTTTTTTTTCCTTTTTTCTTTTCTTTTTTTTGCCAAAGGAGAATAGTTCCGCTTTCTATTTTACTACAACAATAGCACGGACTGGCTCCTTCAAGGGTTTCAAAAAGCAGCTTGAGAAATCTCCAACCAGCCCCTTGGTCTTTCCAGCCTGCCCTTTCATTGTCTCTCCCATGCCAGTGAACAAAGAGGAGGGACGGTGTCAGGCCCCCAGTCGCCCGCCGACACCGCCGCCTGCATCTCGCCGTCCTAATCCTTGAGAACTCCTCGTGAGGGGAATGGCCTGTGGAGCTGGTCAATCACATCTCGCCTTCACCTTTCATTCTCTCCCTCTGCTGTGCGCAGAGAGCTTCAGGTATTAGGAATCTTTGGGGTTTGCAGAGGGATAAAGGGCCCCCGAGGGGCCATTCCCACGGTCACTCACAGCCCCGCCCCCAGAGCAGCCAGCGAGAGCTAACTGTGCTTTCCCACCACTCCAGCCTTGCTCTCTCCTACGGACTGACAAGAAGTTACAATGGCACCTGTCATTCTCTTAGTGGTAGCCTAGGACCTGCCCCAGCCTCCTAGCTAACCTCCCCACTGCCCTTCCTCTGTGTCCTGCAGGCAGGATCTGCAGGTTCCCACCAGGAAAGCGTTGTGGCTTCAGCTGCAGGCACCTCTCCAGGTTTATTATCCAGGGAGCAGGGATTCTCTGCTTTTAAACCTGGGGACTACGCAGGGCTTTCGGGCATGCTCGGCTGCTAAGATCGGGTGAGAGTAAGCTTGTGTGTTTCAGCCTGTGGTGATCTCAATCAAGGTAATGACTGTACTGAGAGGAGAGACAGAAGTAGGTGGTCTCCCAGGAGAAGTGGGTACATGTAAGTCTGGAGGTGTTTAGGGATGGCTCAGGCTGCCTACTGCAGTCTAAGCCACAGGTCACTTGAGGTCTACATACATAACTCACCATGTACAAACAGACACACATATGGACTGGTCCTTTTGCATGAAAGGACCCAGAGCATGTGATATAACCTGATAATTTCCTCTCCTCTCCCCCCAGCTCCCTTTCATGCTCCGTGCTGGTTTTTTTTTTTTAAGATTTATTTTATTTATCATATGTAAGTACACTGTAGTTGTCTTCAGACATCAGAAGAGGGAATCGGGTCTCATAACAGATGGTTGCGAGCCGCCATGTAGTTGCTGGGATTTGAACTCAGGACCTCCACCTCCGGAAGGGCAGTCAGTGCTCTTAACCGCTGAGCCAGCTCTCCAGCCCCCTCAGTGTTGGTTCTTATGCACCAGTTTCATTGCTGACTGATAACAGGTTACTGTACGGTTCTTACAAGCTGGGGCCCCAGAGACTTTTCTCCAGATCGCACAGCAGAGCTGGACCGGAAAACTGAGCACTCTTTCTGATAAAAATGAGGCTCAGGTTTTCTGGGGAGAACAACTCTAGTCCTTACTCCTGTCCCCCATCTCCCCAGAAGAGTCAGGAGCACATGGTAAGAGGGTAGGGCATGAGAGGTGCAGAGGCATTGCTGACTGGGGACAGAGTTCCCTCATAGGAAAGTGCTTCTGGGGGAACTTGGAAAAGCAGCCAATGAGGTGTGGATCCCCTCCCCTAAGAATGTTTTCTATTGGTTGGAAACTCTGCATCCTGACATTTCCTTGAATTCTTTTCTTTCCTGGACATATTGATCCAGGTCCATCCCCTTCAGTAACATATTTTCTTTGCTGGTTTCTTGTTTCTTCTGTAGCTATATTTATTATTACTATTAATTATTATTACTGGGTATGTGCATGCATATGCTGATGTACATACATGACATAGCACGCATGTGTAAGTCAGAGGACAATTTTTGAGGCTTGTTCTCTTCTTCTACCTTCTGTCTTTTCTTTTCCTTTTTAGATTTTATTTTATGTGTAAGAATATATCGCCTGTGTGTAGGTATACACACCACATGTGTGCCTGGTGTCCACAGAGGCCAGAAGAGGCATCAAATCCCCTGGAATTGGAGTCACAGATGGTTGTGAGCTGCCAGTGAGTGTTGGACATCACACTGGGCTCTCTATATGAGCACCAGTCACTTCTAACTGGCTATCCTCTCTACCTCCTTTCTGAGAAGCAGGGTCTCTCTTGTTATTTCTGCCATGCATATATAGTCCAGGATAGCCTGGCTTCAGGGTTCCCCTCCTGTGTTTGCCTCTCATCTCCTCATGGGATTGCTGTGATTACAGATGTTTGCCACTGCATCTGGTTGGGATTTGTTTTGTTTTTTCCTTTTCTTTTCAATGTAGGTTCTGGGAATTAGATTCCCGCAGTTTGTTGGGCTTGTGAGGCCCTTTGGCTTCTGACCTCCACTCATCAACTGTATGTATATTCAGTTCCTATTCTTCTGTAAATAATTCTCTCTTCTCATCTAAATCATGGCCTTAGGAATGAACAGGAGGGAGGTAACCAGTGAATCTGGTCCCTGCCAACACCCCTGACTGATGTTATCCACTTTAGACAAGCTTAGAAACGCTTTGCCGGGAGGCTTTCAGTACAAGCTCTCTGGGCAGAACTGATTCTTTTCTTCCTGAATTTAGCTTGCGATCTTCCCTTAGACGTTCTGAAATCTTCATCGAAAATTTTCTATTTACTAGGCTACTAATCTTTTAAGACAGCTTCTAAAAATGAGGCACTCCAAACCTACACAGTGCCCTGGGTAAATATGAACCCCAGCTTTCTGTCTGCTTATTAGTTATACACCCTTACGGAGTATGTAACAAAGGGGCCTGCTGTTTGCTTTGCTTAATCTGGTCTTAAAATCTCTGCTTCTTTGTCAGAAAACAATATTTGCAATTGTAAAAAAAAAAAATATTTACCAAGGAACTTGGATAGCATAAGTCAGAGGCTAAGAGCCAAAGGTCAGCGGTTCTTACCCCAAATTTTTGTAGACCTGAGAGTCTCCCGCTGTGGAGCTCAGCTGCACCAAACAAACACACTGCTTGAGAGTCCATTAAGAAGCAGACATTTTAGAGTGGGGAAGGAAAGGGGAGGGCTACAGCCTATCCCTCCTCCAGAAGAGTGAGCTCTCCATTTCGCCCCTGCTGCGCCTCTGCAATGCAGTAGTCTCCTTGGGGACATAGAGGCAACCGCCCTGTTTTACAAACCTGGGGAAAAACCTGAGTTCATAAAACCCTGCAGGGCAGACATTCCTCCCATGCAAAGCCATGGCAAAGGGCTCTTTATGGTTCCGGGCAGATGTTCACCTATGCATCCCTGTGGGTGGGGCTTCTGGCCTGACAGTGTGGGGCAAATGTGACTCCCAAACACTTCTTAATCCATAGAACAGTTTTAGACAGTTCACTCAAGAGGTGACTCATCTAAGTCTTGACTTTATCTTTGCATGTTAAGTCTCTTCCGGAAAGACCTGGCAATGTCAAGAGCCTCTCCTAACCAGGGTACTGAGCATCTAAGGGTGAGGAACTGCTCATTACTGAGTCCAGGCTGTGGTCCAGTGGGTCTTTGCCTTGAGCAAGAACCTGGCTCTTTTCAAACCCAAGGACCACGCTACTACAGAGTACAAGCTAGAAGTGTCTTTGGGACGTCAGCACAGGGAAGTGGTAGTCCAGGGATCCCCCACACAGCCCTGCAGGTTGTGGGCATTGACAACTTTGCACTGTTCACACCATGGTGGAGACAAGTTCTCACAAATAATACGAAGCGTTCCAGACATTCTCCTAAGACAAATACTGGCTTTAAAGGAAATGGTCATTTGAAACAAAATTTAAGTAATTTAAAACCCCATTATGGGCCTGAGGACCCAACTCAGCAGGCAAAGCACTTGCTGGGAAAGTGTGGAGACAAGAGTTTAGAACCCCAACCCCCCTGTGGAAAGAGAGCCCCAGACCCCCTGTGAAAAGCTGACCATGTGACTGCCCTCCAGCAATCCCAATACAGGAGACAGATAGGAGATTTCCTGAGGCAAGCTGGCTAGCCACACGAGCCAAAAGGGACAAGTCCAAGCTCAGCAAGGGATCCAACCTCAGACAGAAGGCAGAGAGGAAGAGAGGAAGACACCTGTTAACCTCAGGTTTCAATACGCATAGGCACCTGACAGTGTGCAGAAACACACACACACACACACACACACACACACACACACACACACACACACACACAACCTTTTAAAATCAATTTTATGGTCATACTTCATATTGGCCTGCAGAATCTCTTAATGAATTAAGCCCTCATTTTTTTCCTTCCTTTCCTTTCCTTTCCTTTCCTTTCCTTTCCTTTCCTTTCCTTTCCTTTCCTTTCCTTTCCTTTCCTTTCCCTTTCTTTCTTTTCTTTCTTTCTTTCTTTCTTTCTTTCTTTCTTTCTTTCTTTCTTTCTTTCTGCTATCATCCCATATGGAAGGATTTTTACTTGTTTTCCTTTTGTTTTGCTTGCTATAATACAGTAATGTAAGTGAATGTATCACTGAGCAGCAGGGCCAGCCCTTCCTCTCTTACTAAGTCCTGTAGCTCTTCCTCCCTCCTGACAAATGTTTGTTACAAGTGCCAAATCTCTTGATCTTATCAGGGTAAAATAAATACCATCGGCTAACTGCCCTTGGGCTTTGAGTTGCCCTGCACTAGCATCCAAAAGGACCCAGGCAACACTTGCCATTGGCAGTGAGCAGCCCTGACAAGAACAGGCTGATAGAGAAGGTTTAACTGAGGGACCTTACCTTGAAGAACCAGGCCTTCCCCCTTGATGGTGTAGACAAAGGAGGTGAAGGCAGCCAGAGGAGACTTGGCAATGAGAATCTGCAGAGAGAGCGTATTTTCCAGAGTTAGACAGAAGTTTAGCTTGAGCCTCTAAGCGCTCCTTTTCTGCTTTGACAGCACAAGACTGTATAATACATCGAATTTATTATTTAAAAATGTTTTACAAAGTCAGGCAGTGGTGGTACACACCTTTTTTTTTTTTTTGAGACAGGGTTTCTCTGTGTAGCCTTGGCTGTCCTGGAACTCACTCTGTAGACCAGGCTGGCCTCGAACTCAGAAATCCACCTGCCTCTGCCTCCCGAGTGCTGGGATTAAAGGCGTGCGCCACCATGCCCGGCTGGTGGTACACACCTTTAATCTCAGCTCTCAGAAGGCAGAGACAGGCCGGGCGTGGTGGCACACGCCTTTAATCCCAGCACTCGGGAGGCAGAGGCAGAGGCAGGCAGATTTCTGAGTTCGAGGCCACCTGGTCTACAAAGTGAGTTCCAGGACAGCCAGGGCTATACAGAGAAACCCTGTCTCGAAAAAAACAAAAAAATGAAGGCAGAGACAGGTAGATCTCTATGAATTCAAGGCCAGTCTGGTTTACATAGTGAGTTCTGGGACAGTTAGGGCTATATAGAGAGATTCTATCTCAAGGAAGAAAAACAAAACAAAAGCAAAAGCAAAGGAAAAAAAAACAAGAAACAAACATAAAAACAAAACAAAAGCAAAAAAAAAAACAAAAACAAAAACAAAAGCAAAAAAAAAATTTTTTTTTGAACGAAATGTTCAAATGAGTCTTAAACATCTCAAAGTGATCACCTAGGAAAGCCATTTATCTCAAACATTATGCCACTAAATTCTATATTCTTAAACAAATTCTTCTAGAAATAAAATTATTTTATGTGATATGGTGAAATAGTTACTCTCTGCTCAATGACAAACCTACTCTGATTCTCTAATTTTACCCATAACTTAGCTGTTAAAAAACAAAAAACAAAACAAAGCTACCATTAAAATAGCTACTCTTATTTTAAAAATACGTAAACTACATCACTGGGGGAACAACGGTAACTTGTTTCACTGGCCCGACTCCTTATTGAGTGCACTTCCACCTTTTACCATGTGAGTGATGGTGCTTTCTCTAGCTAAAAGCATGGGACATTTCTGTTGGCTTTTGACTATGGGATTGGCTACATGGTTTCTTTTGGCTTGTGCCAGTTCCCAGCCCAGGGTTCCATCTGTTCTCTTACACTCCTGTCATAGCCACACTGGTCAGGAGAGTTGGAGGTGCCCAGGACAGAGCTAGCCACTCAGGCCCAGCTGCAGGAGACCCACAGGCATGAGAGGCCAATGTTGCATTGTGCCCCTGAATGTTTGATCGTTAAGCATTCTTGCACACAGGTGACCCGCACTCCAGCAAAAAATTAAATGTTTGGAGGATTTGCAACAGAGACATTCTCCTAAGACAAAATGTCTCCTGTAAAGACCGTGATTATTTGGTAAAAATAATTTGTGCAGAACCATTTTGCAGAATATGCATGCATGTATACATGCATTTATATGTATGTATTTGGTAGGATATATATATATCAAGTGCTTATCAGTGGGTATGTGAATTGGTTATCTGAAACACAAAATAGTCAGCATGTATTTATTTGGAATAAAATACAAATTCCAAACTTTGATGGCCTGAGTTTGATCCTCAAGACTCAGATGGTGAAAAGGAAAGAAACAGCTTTTATAAGGTACCTCTGACCTCTACATGCATGTCCCAGCATGTACATGCATACACACAGACACGGACACGGACACGGACACAGACACAGACACAGACACACACACACACACACACACACACACACACAGACACACACACATGTAAATGTAAAAAATAAAGTTTCACTAAAAAGCCTAGAAAATAATTGGTGGATTATTTTATTATAGTACCTCTATGCAACTGATAGGATGCATGTCCTGTTTTATAAGTAAAAATGTCTGCAGCGAGTGGCAGTTTGTCACAGAATGACTTTGGTAGTTAGGGAAGCAAAGGAAAAAACACAAAAGATTCCAAGCCATAAAAAAGTTTACACACGGGGGGCTGGTGAGATGGCTCAGCGGGTAAGAGCACCCGACTGCTCTTCCGAAGGTGATAAGTTCAAATCCCAGCAACCACATGGTGGCTCACAACCATCCGTAACGAGATCTGGCTCCCTCTTCTGGAGTTTCTGAGGACAGCTACAGTGTACTTACATAAAATAAAATAAATCTTAAAAAAAAAAAAAAAAGTTTACACACATATCTCAATTCAGCATCTACGGAGAGTCAATTACACAAAAAGATCACAAGTTTTGGTGACAGAGTTTGAATCTCAGCCTCCAGCTAGGCACCTGGGCAGAGCCTGCTCACTGGATTCTCTCATGGGGTTATCTCCCTTTCCTTTCTAGTAAATAACTTACAAGTTCCTACATTTCTTTGACTTTTTTTTTTTTTTTTTTTTTTTGGTAACTAAATGTAGCCATGTGTGCAAGCTTGGATTAACCGAACATAAGTAGAAATGACAGGTAAAACTTTGGCTTATGTTTTCATAAGAAGCTGAATGCCCCGGCTTCTTCCTGTCCTCCTTCCCAAGGGCAGGAATATGTTCCACCCACGCAAACGCTGCTGCTGCTGCTGCTGCTGCTGCTGCTGAAGCCATGTGTGGTAAGGGTGGCCTGATAGAGCATCAGTGCCTCCCTCATACCCAGATCACCTGGTCTCTCAGGGCAGAACTACCTGTCTCAGCCTCTGTGTTTCAAATGCATTTGTTACTAACAGTAACTCCCGTGACTCTGGACAGCCTGAATGTTTTGGGTCTTCATTTTTTTCCATATATTAAATAAAGATGAAAAGATACCTGTCTAAATAAATTATGATAAAAATTAGATTAAGAAGAGAAATGCTTGTCACGGTGTCCAGCACATACTAAGTACAGGATAAGTGAAGAGGTCCTCTGCACCACACATACTCCGTGCTTCCCAAATGCCCTCTTCCACCGAGACACAATACACTTCGCTTATGCCAGAAGGGAGTCTCTAATTGAATCCTGATCATTTTTGTAGCTGTTCTGAAGTTCCTTGATGCACTAGCTCATGGTTCTCGAAGCCAACGTCAAAAGCATCTCCTATGAAAGTTAAGGAGGTTCATCTCCTGACTGTGATAGTTTGGGGATAGCTCATGTGAATTTTTTTTAAAGATTTATTTATTTATTATATGTAAGTACACTGTAGCTGTCTTCAGACACTCGAGAAGAGGGCATCAGATTTTGTTACGGATGGTTGTGAGCCACCATGTGGTTGCTGGGATTTGAACTTGGGACCTTCAGAAGAGCAGTCGGCGCTCTTAACCACTGAGCCATCTCACCAGCCTGCTCATGTGAATTTTAAGGATGTTCTTTTAGTGGGGAGTGTGTTCTAAACTTTAAAGTAATCACTTGCAGGCCTGGGATATTTGGTAGAATACCTATTTGGTAGAATTTGAAAATTGCCTAAGATACCTAGATGTGCTTCATCCATTAATCATGCCTGCGAGGCTCACAGGCATCCATTAATCATGCCTGCGAGGCTGGCCAGACTCTGAAGTCTAGAATGGGAAAGCATGAGTTGAGAGGTCTGGAGCCAGTCAGGAGCTGCTGGGGTAAAGCTGGGATGAGATGGAAATGGAACCATACCAAAATTAAAGAAAATAAATAAAACCCCAAATCTAGGATCTTTTTTGTTTGTGTGGTTTGGTTTTTTGAGGCAGAGTTTCTCAGTGTAGTCCTGGTTATCCTAGAACTTATTCTGTAGACCAGGCTGGTCTCAAACTCTGCCTATCTCTGCCTCTCAAGTGATGGGATTAAAGATGTTCTCTATCACACCGGGCAAATCTAGCATCTTTATTGTCTGTGTGTAGCAACAAGAAGCAAAGGCAAAAGAGTATGATCAAATATGAAGGCATAAGGTATCACATTTTGAATGTTATATTATTTTTTAGACTACAGAAGTTGAGAACTAGAAAAAAAAGCAGAATGTTTTAATACTTGATGAAGTAGTGCCTTTGAATCTAAGCTGTCTGACTCCTGGTGACATGTCTGCCATACCACAAACAAGGTCATGAGCATGAGCCAAGGGACACTGTATCTAGAAGGACTTCCTTGAAGGTAGTCATGGGTTTGGACAGGCTACTGATTAAAATGCTCTGTCTTGAAGCAGAATCTGTGTGCAGTCAGTGAGAGGCAGTGAGAAAACCCTGTCAGATGAAGCTCATTTCCTTTCTGGGAGGAGGAGACCTTTCAGACTGATAGATGAGAGGGGTATCTCCAACACAAAATATCTAATTATATATTTTAAAAAGTGATCAACTTTTTTGATATCCTAGTGGATGAAGTAAAGATGGGTAAGGCTGGATGCTGGTAGCATTAAGTGGGTTTGTGAGTGGTGAAATGGTCCTTAGCAATCTATGAGGGGCAGCAACCTCCAGCAGGTGCCCCCAAATCTAACCTTGGCCTTGTCATGTTCAGCATTTTTACTGAGGCAAGTGAGGATGTTGCTGTATCTGGTCATACCCTATAACAAACATGGAGCCCAATAGGAAAGAAAATGACAATAAACCCCTTTGTTTCAACACACCTTACATTCTAAGGTAATGACTAGTGGCCGCAGTGTGCTAGGCAATCTATGAAGGGGGAAGCAGAAAAGAGGATAGGACAGGAGTTGTGATTAGAGAAGATCTTGACTTTAAATAGAAGGGTACAAGATCACTGAAAAGGCTGAGGATTACATAACTGAACATACCCAAGGGATGCTGACTTGAAGAGGTAACAGAAGGCAAACATAGGGGCTGGAGAGATGGCTCAGCAGTTAAGAGCACTGACTACTCTTCAAGAGGTCCCGAGTTCAATTCCCAGCATCCACATGGTGGCTCACAACCATCTGTAATGGGATCTGATGCCCCCTTCTGGTATGCTTTAAGACAGCTATAGTGTACTCATATACATAAAATATAATAAATAAATCTGAAGAGGAGGAGGAGGAAGAGTTTATATAGAACAGGCAACTGTGATAATCAAATCTCAAGCTGGCAAAAATGTTGAGATAAATCCTATGTTTATTTTAGCAAAAGGTCAAAGGTTTATATATTAAGAGGTAACCAGAAAATCCTATGTATCTCACAGGGTACAATTTCATTGTAATAAATGCAAGGCCTTCTCTTTGGGAACAGAGTACCTGCTACTGGTGCCAGGTTAGGAGAGATGAGATCTGGCATTCAGAAACTAGACGAGGAATGTTACTCAAACGAATTGGCTGTGAGATGTGGCTCAAAAACCTAGGGTGGGTCAGGTTGTAAGCTCAGCATCCTCAGAGGGCGGAGGCTTTGTCAGCAAACCGTACTTAATGAATGCACAGCATGTTTGGATAGGGAACAAAATCCAAACGTCAAACTGACAAACAGGAGGATGCCTAAAGGAGAGCAAACAAAGGTGGTTAAAAGTCCAAATCACTTCATGATCACAAACTCTTCAGTGCAGTCACAAGGGCTAGAGGTTGAGGGAAGTCTACACAGCTTCTGAGTTTTCATAGGTGTGTTTCACACACACTAGTGGGGGGAATATAAAAATCATGTCTTAGCCCCATAGATGTCAATGAAGATACTGACAAATGCTGCATGCTTTGTAAATACACAAAGATTCTTCTCTCTTGAAACATGACCCAATGTCCTATATCTTTGTCCCCTTTTGCCATTCAAACTAAAAGCTAGTGTCTACGTGTGTGTGTGTGTGTGTGTGTGTGTGTGTGTGTGTGTGTGTGTGTAGCATATGGCGGGAATGTGGAGGCCTGAGCTAGACTTTCAACGTCTTCAGTATTGCTCTCAACCATATTTTTTGAGACAGGGTCTCCAATTAAACCTGGCACTCTCTGTTTTGGCTCTCCTGGCTGGTCAATCAGGCCCCCAGGACCCTCCTGTCTCTGCACCCTGCCTCTGAGAACTGGGGTTAGAGGCACAATCTGCCATGCCTCGTTTACTTCATAGGTACTAGGGATCTGAACTCAAGCAGCCACGTTTCCTTAGCAAGTACTTTACCTACTGAGCCACTGTGCACACACACACACACACACACACACACACACATCCCCGCTGCCCCCGGCCAGGGCAAACTATCCTCTGAAGCAAACGGCTTTAACGCTGGTAACTTGGGCTCCTCTGCTTCCAATGTTCAGTGCTCTCTCATGTTTGGAGTGTTCTAGTGTGTACATGTGGGCTGTCATCATAGGTTCCTCTATCTTCTCTAGCACACAGGCCTACAAGGAGGCCTAGGGACTAGTAAAACCCTGAGTCCTTTGTAGGGGGGAAA
Source organism: Mus minutoides (assembly GCA_902729485.2). Taxonomy (NCBI): domain Eukaryota; kingdom Metazoa; phylum Chordata; class Mammalia; order Rodentia; family Muridae; genus Mus; species Mus minutoides. The sequence goes on along the minus strand of LR749875.1, from coordinate 1,265,271 downwards.
AATAGTGGGCTCTGCCTCTGAGGGTTCCAAAGTCTATATTTACAACACCAAATGGCAACCCCCAGTTTGACAGATGTAGATCAATCCACTTCTCTGGGGGTGAAAACACCAGCCAAGGCAAAAGAGCTACTAGTAAATAAAGGCATTTCCTCCCTACAGTAAGGTTATTGCATGATTCAAGACGGGGCAAGAGCGGGGTGCAGAGAGAACTGATTAGGGCATCTGCCCAGTGGCCTCATGGTTTGTGACTTCTACACTGGCATTGCCTTTCATCCTGGGTACAAACGCTGCCTCTTCCAGAAACTAGTATTCATCTTCCCAGCTTAGGGTCATTTCTCCCTAACCCGGCATGCATGCATGCTGTCTCTGCAGCTCTCTGAGAATGAAACTGTTTTCATTTACTGTTCTTGAAATGTGTGAGTGTGTGACTACACATAGTAAATGTTATTTTATTTTCATGTGTATGGGTGTTTTGCCTGCATGTACATTTATGTACTGGGGTGTGCCTAGCACCTGCAGAGCCCAGAGGAGGAAATCGGATTCTTTCTGGAGTTATAAGTTTCTGTGTGGGTGATGGGAACTAAACATGGTTTCTCTGGAAGAACAGCCAGTGCCCTTAACTGCTGGGCCATCTCTCCAGCCCTCACTGCTGTTCCATAGCATGATTAGAGGGGACCAATCGGCAGCATTTGGTGTTAGCCACCATCACAATCAGCTGCTTTTGACTCCCACGTCTTCTCGAATGCTCTTGATATAAAACCAGTTCCTCTCTGGAGCAAAAGGTGGAATGAATAAATGTATAAAGTGGTGACCTACCAGACCTCCACCGACTTGTATCTGTTTAAAAAAACTTATCTGTAGTTCCTCCCCCAGTTAGGGGTCTTGGAAAATGCCATAGAAAAAAGCAGACCACCTTCCCAATCTCTGCCAAGAGACTTAGCTTGGGCAGGACCCAAAGTCAAGCCATTGGTTCCAGATTGCTATAGCATCATATGTTTTTCCTGGCTTGACCCTACTTATGTGAGGCTTAAAAGTGGAAAAGGAGCCATGGAACGGAAAGTGCTGGGCACAGGAGTCCTTCTCCAGGATGAGGACACCTTCCAGGAATAGTGCCCTTCTGTTATGATACAGGCATCCTATCATCTGGAGCAGCCCAGCCTGGTCCTCCTCCATGGCTGGCCACGGCACACAATAGGGAGCAGGGTCTTAGAGTTTTGAGTAAAGGCTATCCTGGAGGGTGCTTTTGGAGAGATTTGGTCCTGGCAGGCTCCATCAGTTCCTGCAATACAGCCCAGTCTCAGGAAACAGTGAGTTTTGTCTTTGCAGCCTAGGAAAGCAAGTTTGAATAGGCAGCCATGCGTGGAGGCAGGCTGGCACCAGCTCTCCCACTTTCTCTTCCCCAGCTCTCATGGCCGGAAGGCTGCTTTTAACCCTGGTGATGAGCACCTTCCTCTTTTCTCCTCTTCCTCTTCCCGCCCACATCCTAGAGCTCACAATGGTTGAGGGTGAGGGCCCTCGTAAAGGGCTTGGCAGAGTCAAAGTGTACAGAAAACCTTTTCTTACAGTAGGAGCAGGTGGCTGGCTGGGCTGGCTTTCTGCTCTCTGTGGGACGATGACAATGGAGTGTGTTCAGCTGAGGAGACAGTGGTAAGAAACAACTGAGAGCCAGCTCAGAAGTGATACCTTGCACACTCACCCACGCTTTCCTGTCCTGCTAGCCTTTCAATTCTTTCTCAGTCTTTCCATTGATCAGCAAGATTCTGTGGTTGTCGATGACTTGAGCCGGGATGTGCTTGCAGGACATGCCCGGTCTTTTTCATCTGTATGTGTGGTCCTACTGAGGAGCTTGGGAGAAACCTGTGAACTACGAAAGGTCTTTCAATGCAGGTCCTGTTATCTCATTTCATCTGCAGTCTGGGCTAATCAAACCCATTGCTACATTAAATACATCTTTCCTCTAGCTCTGCCAAGAGGCTGTGACAATAATCTTGCATGCCAGGGTTTTGCCTCCTTGTTGAAGACTTAGCAAAAGGTTTCCTCAAATGATTGGAAGCCCAGGACAAAACCTGCTTGGCCTGGCATCAAGTAATCCAAGAGGTTAATAACCTGAAGGCTTGTCCCTTCCCCAGGTTGAGTGAAGTCCTCCAAGCTAAGGGACAGGAGGGCCGGAAATGCTTCAGACAGGAAGGTCTGTGTCTACAAGGAGGTAGTAAGTTGAGGGGGGTCTGAAGTATACCCAGAGATTCTCATAGGAATTCCCTGTCATTGTGTTGAAGGAACTACAGGAAAGGCGGCGGGGGCAGCTGCTGTGTGTCTCTAGATCTGACCCTGATTAGAATCTGCTTCGTCACTAGGAAAATCACTCTCCATGGAACACAGAGGCTTCAGCGACAATGCCACAGGCATGAGAGAAGAGCCAGCAGGGAGTTTAATTGGCATCTAAGTTGTCTTTTCACATCAGAGAGGCTCGGACTCAAGAAGTATACAGTGCTGGAAATGGCAGGGTGGAAAATGGACTCTATCTCAGCAAGCCTGGATTTATTAATTTATTTCCATTTGGCCAACGTCACTTCTCCCATAGACATTTAGTCATAGAAAGTAAGCTGGCCTAAATCTCTATGAAATAGGGATTTCCTAGGTTTTAGGACAAACCCCCTAGAAGGTCTGCACCTGAGGCTGTGAGATCATATGTTGCCACAGAATACTATTACGTTCATTCTTTGATGGCACCTCTCTAGTGGTTGTTTCCAAAATGTCTTCTAATAACATTGGATTTGAAAGTATTATCTAGAAGAGAATGTACTCCTTAAGGAAAACAGAGTTTCCTCAGCCCAGTGGGATCCTTGTTTAGTAAGTTATAGGACAGGGTCAGAGGGAGGTTTTCCTCACGGCTTTCTCGTCAATATTTCATTATTAGAAATTTTAAGTACACAGCAGAATGGAGAGCGTTTTTAATGAATACCTATAATCCAATCATCTTGCTTTATAATTAACAGTTGTTATATTTACATCCTAGTTACCTGTCAACTCACCTGCATTTGTTACATTTCAAAGTAAATTGTGAACATTAGCTCATTCTTGACTAAATACTTTCACATGCATATAACTATTATGAGTATGGTTTGTTCATATATCTTATTAGCCACACTATTTTTTTTAGTGTATATCACATGTGACTTGAAAGTATTAGTGATTCTTTCTCAATATATAGAATCAGCAAAAATATGACTATACACATGTGTTTGTATATAAATTTAATCAGTAAAGTTGATATTTAATCTTTCAAAATGAACTTGTTTTATTGAGATATATTTTACATGCAATAAATGTTGCTATATGCATTTACTCTATAGATTTTCCTTTGAATGCCACTTTAACTATGTCATGTAGGCTTTGGTATCGTAAATATTCTATTTCAATGGTCACAATTTTCTATTTTCTACTCTGATTGATTCTTTGCTTTGTTGTTTATTTCAAAGTATGTACCCAATTCAGACTTTTCGAAATTTCTGCCTGTTATTGGTTACTGACTAGATTCCATTGTAACTGGAGAAGTTTGTTCAGATTTCAGGTTTTTTAGATGTGCTGAGACCTGTATTATGACCCCAGATCATAGACAGATCAGACACAGATCATGCTGAAGGGTTCTTCACTCAAAGTGAGCATGCTGTTCCTGCGGGAAGTGGTCTACAGACACCATTGAGCACGTTGAGAAGTTCACAGCTCTCTTCAAATGTTCTGCTTCTTTGATGAAATTCTGCTCAACTGATCAATCCATAATTGAAAATGGGATATGGAAGTCTCCTAATGTTACTATTGAATTATCTACAGATAATCCATAGATGCCTTTTCCCTTTGAACTTGTTCTTGTTTCCGATATTATTTTGGGGGTTCAGTTTTTAGATGCATGTATGTTTATAATAGTTAAGTGTTCCTGACGGATGAACATTTCCTTAATTAATTTTTTTTCATACAATATATTTTGATTATATTTTCTTCTCTGTCAGCTCCTCTCAGGTCCTCACCTACCTCCCTACCTTCTCTCTCTTTCAAAAAATACAAAAAACAAAACCACAGAGTTTTGTGTTGGCCAAATACCCTTGAATATGGGGTCTGTCCCAGAGTTGGTTGTTATATCCAGAGAGACTCCACTGGTGAAACTGATTTTCCCTTTGCCCCTGGGTATTGACTGTAAATATCTTCTTGGTTAGGTGGGTACTCTGTACCTTTTCCCCCTTTAGGCCAGGTTTAGTGGTTCATGCCTTTAACAAACAGAAGGTTCATGAATTGAAGGCAAGCCTGAACTGTACAGTGAAACCCTGTCTCAGACATTAACAACAACGTGTCCATTTTTGTTTCTGGTAGCAATTTTTTTTTGTCTTAAAGTTTATTTTCTATGATTTTCATATGGTTTTCTTTCTCTCTTTAAAAATGTTTATTTTTAAAGTATATAGGATATATTTATATGGTATTTATAGTACATTTGTAAAGTATATAGTATATATTTACATAGTATATTTATAAAGTATATGGTATATATTTATATAAAGTGTATTTAATTTTTAATCTTTGTATTTTCAACCAATTTGTGACTGTCTATAGGGGCCACACTTTAGAGTCAAAGACACAGATAGATTGGAAGTACAACTAATTTCAACCTACAAGTATGAACTATTTCATCCTCATCTCAATTTGGGGATTGTACTTTGTTACAATATTTCCTGTAGCAGACAGTTTCAAGTGAGCAAGAATAACTCTACTTCTTTCCCTCACAGCAGGTAAACAAAACTGACCAAATAAACAAGACCCGGGAAAAACAAGAGCACCAGTTAGCGGCCCACACAGAGCACTCTGGACATCTAGTTAGGCAGGTCTGCCCTTCCAGATTCTCCACAGGCCCACAGGAAGCAGAGCTTGATCCTCCGGTCCAGGCTTGCTAGAGAACACAGCCAAGGCGAGGCAGCTCTGGCCGTTAAGGGTCAAGGAGGAAAGCTGTGGTTGTGTGATTATTATAGTAAAAAGATGCCAGGAACTCAGAGGGTGTGTCTTGAGTTCTAAAGCACACATCCCTATTACATCATGCTTGGGCCACATGGGACATTCTTTAGTCTCACAGGAATTGATTCAAGGAAGGCAACAAGTTTCTGTGTAAAGAGGCTTAGATCTGGCCTTGACACATCCAAGAACAGCAGCTGGTCAAGTGGGACTGACTTGTATAATGTACCACATCCCTGGCTGTGCTGTGATGGGTGGAGGACCACTGTAAAGGAGTCAACATGGTTGTCCTTCAGATTAATTCTTATTAACACAACATTCTTATTTCCCTAAAGCCCTCCTCCAATGATGACAAGGTCAAAGGACAATCGGCAGAGTTCAGAGGGACACACACACACACACACACACACCTTTTTGTGGAAATGGCTTTAGGTTTTTGCACTCATATAAATAGCACATGCTCATGAGAATGGAGCCAAGCAATAGAAAGAGTTGGGAGAACAAAGCAAACCAGCACCTTCTCAGAGAATCTGTGAGGAAAACTTTATGTCTGAAACTGAAGAACCAAGTATCATAGCTGCCTCTTGAGCTCCTCGAAGGAAGGGAAAGTCCAGAGGATATTTAATATTTCAAGGGCCTTGAGGGCAGGCTGTGTCTTTCTGAGATCAGTTTCAGTTTCAGTCCATAATCTCCCTGGCCCTATCTTTCCAGGCAAGGAACTTACCTCTTGGGATGGCATACATCCTAACAACCTAGCACTTGGCCAACAGGGTAAAAAGACCCCCTTTGTTCCCTTGAGCCTTCATCTTCAATAGTCCAACCTTTTCTCTTTCCCAATCAACGACTCATGTTTTAGAAGCAAATCAGAGATCTGCCTAATTGCTATGGGACAAAACTCTATCCAAGGCAAGAATGGCAGGGATCCATGCTCAGGAAGAGTCACTAATAGGAGCAAAGCTGAGTCGGTGAAAACATCCCCATTGATGCCCCAGACTCCTACGCACAGGTAGGTAGACAGGTCCTTGCAGAACAGTCAGTATTCCCAAGAAGGATAAGATCCCAGAGATGGCAATGGAATGTCAACAAAAGCAAAATCGTGCTGGAAAATCTTAGTCTTCTTGAGGATCAACTGTACAATGTCTTTCACCAACACAGGACGAGGGAGCTTGATCCTGAGCCTGGGGACAGATTGGGGTAGGAATCAGGGGTGCAAACAGGCTTTAAGCACTTCATTGTTCTGAGTTTGTATGTCTTTGGTCACTTGTAGTTTCCTGAACTATCCCCTCTTTATTATTATTTCTACATTTAATTTGTATGTATGTGTGGTACTATGAATGCAATTTAGTGCCATGGATACTTTGGGCAAGAACTCTACCAATGAGCTCCACTCCATAGCCTCATCTCTTAAAAAAAAAAAATCTGTTGTATGAGAGAGGATCAATTAAAGTAGGTCCAACTAAGAGACAATTGAAACAGTAAGTATATTTAAAGATTGGTTCAGATCAAATTGGTTCATAACACCTGTTACAGAGTCACTGATAAAAGCACAGTAAGCCTTATCAGTGTTCTGATCTGAAGGGTTTAGATGAAGCAGAGCTGTGTCTGAAGTGAAGCTATATTACTCCTGTTCTTGTAACACACATTTTGCTGTCAATGCTGGTATGTAATCCTTACCTGCTTGAGACAGGCTCTCTTGTAGCACAGACTGGCTTCAGATTTTCTGTGTAGAGGAGGACGGATTTGAACTTCTAACATTATGGGTGTGTACCACCAAGTCTAGTCTATGCAGTGTTGGAGCTTGTATCTACTGCTTCGTGTGCACTAGGCAAGCACTCTACCACCCGAGCTAGAACCCCAGTCTGGTGATGACAATGAAAACAAAGATGTTTGCTAATTTAAAATAAACTACTTTGGGGGCTGGCGAGATGGCTCAGTGGTTAAGAGCGCCGACTGCTCTTCCGAAGGTCCCGAGTTCAAATCCCAGCAACCACATGGTGGCTCACAACCATCCGAAACGAAATCTGATGCCCTCTTCTGGAGTGTCTGAAGACAGCTACAGTGTGTACTTACATATAATAATTTAAAAAAAAAACAACAAAAAAAAAACTACTTCATGTTTTCCTGGCTTGAGTTTAAAAAACACAGAATTTTATTTTAATGCCATAATGCTTTGGACTGAATGCCTATACATGAATATTATAGAATTCCATGCTTCTGTGAAAAGTGATAAGTAAATACACTCTTGCGCATGCGTGTGTGTGTGTGTGTGTGTGTGTGTGTGTGTGCTCACACACACACACACACACACACACACACACACACACACACAGAATCTGCAATAAGCAGATTACTTTCCAAATAGGCTACATAACATTATATATAGTTAGTTCAAACAGAGAAAGCCTGTATTACATATCTAGGGGGCAGATTTTTCCTTTTGCTCCATATTATTCTATATTGCCTGATTCTCTCCACACACCTCATATACATTAAATTTTGCTCCTCATTTCATAACACACAAACAAAAGCCTCCTCTCCCTTCCTCAGGTAGGGAAGGTCAAGTTGAAGGGAGCGAGAACCCTGCCATATTCGGTCAGTCGTCAAGCGGGGATATTCAATTTGCGCTTGCCAGAGCTTTCCCGTGGAACAGGCAGACTCTAGCCGAGCACCCCTGACAGCTCTCGGGCCACAATGAAAATACAAGACCTAAAAAGGGCAGACACACTTTGCAATTATATAAACCCATATTTACAAGAAGTATAAGCAATGGTTACTTAGAACTGAATGACTTATTTCATGTTATATTCATTCAACAAATATTTATCGAGTAGCTCCTATGTCCCAGGTACTGAGCTAGACAGTGGGGAAAACAAAGACGAATATGATGCTGCCTCTGACCATAAGCAGCCAAAAGGCCCAGCTTTGAAGTAACCCAGAAGGCCTTGGGAATCCAGAGATGACTCGTGCTTTAAAAAGCACTGGCTTCTTGCTGCCTTGCACAGGGCGAGCAGCTCTCTAGGGGTTTAGTGGCTCATATGCCTGTACTTCTGGCCTTTTCAGATTAATGTGGACAACAGGTCAAAAACATCCTGGAAGTGTGGATGGGTTGTATATCTAAATAACATCAAGGTCACACAAGCAAGGCCCTCACAGAGAAAGCAGAAGTCGGTGGACGCCAAGCTTTTTGTTTTTGTTTTTGTTGTTGTTGTTGTTTGATTTGAGGCAGACTCTCTCTATGCAGCCTTGGCTGTCCTCAAACTCTCTATGTGGACCAGACTGGCCTTAAACTCACAGAGATCTGCCTGCTTCTGCCTTCCAAATGCACCACCATGCCCGCCCAGCCTGATTATCATGTTTTAACATTTTGTTGGGCATAGCTGGCTCCCCTGCAGTGATTTTTCCTATCTTCAGCAGCCCCTCTCCCACTGTGGGCTGGCTTGTTGCTCCAGTCCCCCACCCCAGCCTGACCATTCCTACATCTGATCCTGTGGGTTAAACATAGAGACGCCACCTTTGCTTGGACGGTTTGTTCTCTCTGAACTCTGAATGTGGTCTGCTAGAGCCCTTCTCTGAAGCTGCCCTCAGCCTCAGGCGGGACAAGAGTTCTGCCATCTGTTTTAGGAGATCTTGACTCCAGCACAATTTTGGAGGCTCTTGCTTGACTGTATGAGGTCAGCCGCTCTAGTGATAATATTGAAATTCTGCCATGTCATCTGGCAAATAGCTGCTACCTCTAAGTCTATAAATGCCCCATGGCAAACCCCAGCCCTAGAGCCGTCTTAGACAATTCAGCAATAGTGTGTGTGTTTGGGGTAACACCCACACCCATCCTTCTTTCTCCACGTCCTGGCATCTGCTGTCTGCCCCCTCCTATGTGGCCCCTCATGCCCCCACTACCCTCCTGCTCATCACTCTGTATTATGGTCAGTGGTTCTGAGATTAGACTTACTCTGGCCAGACTTTTAAACACGATATTGCATTCATCTTTGGCTTTTCCATAACCTAGCCTGGTAGATGGCTGCTAACTATCGGCTTGCTGTATGACCTCATTTCCCAAACCATTAGTAGTTTCATCTTATTTACTTGATGCTACTTTTGAACTGGAAAGACTATTTTACACCCCATCATTCATTGATGATTAAGTGAGACCAACGCAGAAAAGGCTGTATTTCAGCAGTGGAAGCAATGACATCAAGTTTCATATGTGACAAAGAAGCCACGGTCAGAATAGCTAACTAAAATTCCAGGATGACTTTTAAATTGCTTTTAAGTCAATACTTATTTTTTTTTAAATAGTCTATTTACTTAAAAAATGTATGTGTACGAGTTTTGCCTAAATGAGAACTGGGCCCTTAGCAAGAGCAGCATGTGTTCTTACATGACGAGCCTTCTCTTCAGCCTCTTAAGTGAGTGTGTTTAATTCACTCTTCATCTGAACCTTTTCTGAGAGCCAACAAGGCTGCCTGACTTAGGTTTCTGGCTTTTCCCCTCGGTGCTGTGGTTGGGGAGCAGAGAAAAGGTCAACAGGGAGGCCAGAAGAGCAAATGCACAAAGAGGGGAGAGTGAAGAAACGACCCAGTTTAGGAAAAGACAGACCCGGAGAATCAGAACCTGTCTCTGCCCAGTGGGAGGACAGGGTCCGAAGTTCAATGATAACATTTTCAGATCCGGAGCAGGGGTCAAGATCAGGGAGGATGTGCACAGCCTAACAAACATGTCTCTCCAGGGAACAGTCTCTCTGCACCTCTCCTTTCTTTATGGACGGGCTTCTTTGTCTCTCTTAAGGTAGCTTCCTTCCATACCGTGGCAAAGATGGCCCCCAGGAGCTCCCTGCCCATATTCTACCAGCTTAGCCATCCTTGTTCCAGCTAAGTCTTGGGTTTACTTTAATTGGCTTAGTCTGCGCTCACCAATTACTGCAAACCAATCTCGGCAGAAAGGGAATATGATCCTTTGGCTGGTCGGACGTGGAGCTTGTGGTTCAAGCAGCCCTGCCTGGACACACAGGTTGAAGATTAAAGAGGGGTGTTTCCTTACAGGAGAACCTCGGTACAAGCGTTAAAAGAAAGGGTGAGAGGTCAAGGGCAAGACAAGTACCAGGTGCCCGTCTCTCCAGGATTCTGCCTCCCTTTCTACCACTTATTAGTTGCTTGTGCTCTAGGACACGTCTTCATTTCCAAGCCTATTTCCCCATTTGTAAGCCGAGGGCCATGGTGCACTCTTGCCAATGCTATTGAGAAAAAACATCTCGTAGTATGTTATAGGGGTGATGCTCCCACAGATCCTCCCTGTCTGAGGCAAAATTGGCAGATGTTATTGTTGAAGCCACTGTTTCTTAGGGACAGCAATGGAAAGCACAATGGCTACAGAAGAAATGACTAGGAAGAAAGCTGCAGTGCCCTGATTCTGATGCCAGAAGCGCTAGAGTTTCCACGCTTGGATAGCATCCTTCTCTAATTCTCTAGCCTGGTGGTTCTCAACCTTCCTAATGCCGCAATCCTTTCATACACACTGTGGTGACCCCTGCCCTACCATAAAATTATTTTTGTTGCTACTTCATAACTGTAATTTTGCTACTGCTATGAATTGTAATGTAAGTCTTTTTTGGAGATAGAGGTTTGCCGAGGGGCTCTTGACCCATAGGTTGAGGCACTTACTCCTCAGTCTAACATGGCATCTGTCTGTCTGCTCTATGCACTTGATAGAACGGATGATCCCAGCTTCAGAGAAGCCAAGCACCTTCTCTACACTTGTCTGTGAGTCAAGGGATGTCATAATTTCAGGTGTTTCTGAATGATATTGATTGAAAATTCCCAAGGCCCGTGTGGTGGTTTGAATATGCTTGGCCCAGAGAGTGGCACTATTAGGAGGTATAGCCTTGTTGGAGGAAGTGTGTCACTGTGGGGGTGGGCTTTGAGACATTACTCCTAACTAACTGCCTTTGGAACAAGATGTAGAACTCTCAGCTCCTCTGGTATCATCTCTGCCTGCATGTTTAGTTCCTGTCTTGAATGTTGTCCTTTATAAGAGTTGCCTTGGTCATGGTGTCTCTTCACAGCAATTTAACCCTAAGACAGCCCATTACAACTTAAAGTGGGTAATTAAGAAGGCTAACTTCAATTATTTAGACATATTTATAGAATTTGAGCCTAAAGTTGGGGAGTGATAAGAACCAAACCACTAACAATTCTGCCACTGGAATTCTTCATGTATGAGACAAGGAGATGGGGGTGATGGTACATACCTTACAAGGTGTGGTGGTTAGATGGGTTACCTACATCACTGTAGTACCTCACAAATGTCTAAATACTCAGTACCCATTAGCTGTTGTTGTTAAGCATTATGGCACTAGAGAACACTAATTTAATAAGCTTACTGATCTTTTCCAAATGAGAGATCCATTCCTTCTGAAGGAAGGGATCTACCCAGTCTTCTAGGTAGAGCAGTATGTAACTGAAAAGAGAACTCTGTAGTCTCTTGTCCCAACTCGTCCCTTTGTGATAGGCCTTGTGGACCATCCTTTGAAGCTACAAGTAGAGTATGCCGGTGGGAACATACCATGCCCGCCTTTGCTATGCCTCTGAGCTCCAGAAGGAGTTCTTTGCCCAGCTCTGGACTTCATAAACAGCCACGAGAAGAAAAATTAGCCAAAATTCAATTGCGTATCAAAGAAACCCACAGAGCCAGAGAGCTCTCCCAGGACCCACACAGCTGCTTGTCTACTGCCAAGCCATGGCCCTAATGCATGGATATGCCTGTCAGCCAAGAGCCAAAGCCACAAAGCTCTACCAGCCCAGTTAGCCCTGGCATTCTGATATACCAAGGGATCTATTATTTGGGCTGTTGTCTCACTGTCAAGAGTAAAGATAGAAATACCAACCCCATCTGTAAGCCAGTGTACTAAAATCACTACCACTATCCCCCTAAGTCTACCCTACCCCCTACTGTGAGAATAGGCCTATTGCCTTGTGTGATAAAATGGGAAAAAAATGCCAGTTTCCCCCACTGGTTAACTGTGGTCTGATTTCTTTGTGGTCAGCCTTTCCTATGAGCCTCACTTGGATGGGCCAGGTTCTATATCCAAGTGCACATACTTGGATCCCATTCCAGGGTCCCACGCCAGGCATGGGTCTATCTCAATCTGTCTCTAAAGGGAAACCATCTTATGTTTCAAGTGTGTTTTCTACCTCAGAGTATAGCAGAGGGGTTTACAGCTCTATCTATCAGTGATACTTGTTTCTTCAAATGGTTGCCCCAGATCCAGTGGCTACAACTGTCCCTTCTAAAAAGCACGAGGTTTTGTACTCTAAATGTGTCTCCACTTGGAATTCTGAAGTTACAGACAGCAACTTGTCAACTCTGGAGAAGTTTATTTCATCTAAGCCAACCAATGTTTATTGGGCATGTATTCTGTGTCAGGCACTGAGCAGGGATTCTGCCTAAGAGTTAGAGGCAATAGGAGCCAGAGGATTGTACATTTTTTGGTGGTGGTTGACAAGAATGTTGGGTACAGAATCTTTAGGCCATAGGGTCAGCACTGAAAAGTTCTATGAAAGACCACATACTGCAAAGTCTCAATCAGATAATAAAATTATAAATAAAGAGCAAATTATGAATATCTGTGGATTGCGAGGATGCTCAAACTCCATCCTATTAAAAGCACATTTATTTTAGAAACACAGAACTTAAAAAAATTAATTTTAAATAAAAAAATTTTTGACATGGAAATGTAATCTTTATAAAGTGATTTATCTAAAATCTGGGCAAAGATTACTGTACTGAATCCTAAAATTGGCCACAGTGGAGACTGATTCCTCAGAATTCCCACTTTGTGTGCTACCATCAGACCTCCCTGCCATTTAATAAAAATCTATGCCATGTCTTGAATCTGAGCATTTGAAAACAGAAAGAAATGTGACAGGTCAAAATTCTACAGCCCCTAGCATTCTCATCACTTGCAAACCCATACAAAGCTCGTGTATCTCTCTCCTCTCATTCTGTCAGCCTCTGAGTGTCTGCCTGTCACGTGAGTGGTGAAAACTTAAAGGCTACACTGATGTGTCCAGCATGTGGAAAACCACTCCCCGGTGCTCTCTGCCCTGAGACATCCAGAGGCTCGCGAAGATGCTCTTAGACACCCAAACAGACTAATCTGTCCACTCGTGCACACATCCAACACCATTAAACACTCCTTTGAAAAACAGCATGCCTTGCACAGACTTGCTGGGAAGCCACAGGCTGAGTTCTCAGTCACTAGCCAAGGAGAGATGGGATCCAACCCATCCCTAGACCACAGGAAAAAAATGCTTTCCACCACAGAGCTGGCTGCAAAACGTATTCTTTTTTGTAGGAAACAAAACGTTTCCAGCCTTGGGCTTTTTTTTTTTTTTTGGTCCTTTCATTGCTATTGAGTAGGAAAGGCAAATGCTCAAGCAAGAGGCCAAGTAAACATCTGAGAAAACCAAAACCAGGTTCCTCAACTGGAGAGGAGCCGGCATCCAGTGTTGAGTGAGCAGTTCACTGGGTGAGTCCCAGGCCTTGGGCAGCTCTGGGTCAACACCACCTCAGGCAGTTCTTTACCTGTTTATGCTTTGATCTGATCTCACTACAGCTCTAAGAACTAAGTGAGGTTAGACAAGTTGCTTTACTTTTCTGAGCCTCAGTCTGGTCTCAAGTGTGACTTCTACCAATAACAGCACACGTTACTAAAGATGTGGAGCAGAGGGCACAGCTCCACGATGGTGAATGTTTACACAAAGGCCCGAGTTTGATCTTGAGCGCAAGAGGAGGAGGAGGAGGAGGAGAGAAGGAAGAGGAGATGATGATGGCGACAAGGGTAAGGATAAAAGTTATGGGGTTTGGGGACATGGTTCAGTGGGGGAAGAGCTCACGGTGGAAGCATGAGGACCCGAGTTCATATCTGCAGCCCAGATGTAACAAGCTGGCACAGGCAGTACTGTGTACCTAAGATTACAGTGTCTGGGAAACAGAGATGGAAGTCTGTAGGGCTACTAGCCAGTCAGTGAGTTCCAGGTTCTGTGAGAGACCTTGTCTGAAAACTAAGGTGGAAAGAGATTGAGAATGACATCTGGATCTGACCTCTGATCTCCACAGGTACATATGAGCCATATGCGCGTACACACACACACACACACACACACACACACACACACCCCACAGAGCCACACAATACCCAGTACACAGTAGGCACTTAGATATGATTTATTAAGATAGGTTCAGTAACTCTTACAGGTCACTAGAGAAAGAATTTCACAGACCACTAGAACCCAAAGGCCCCTCAGAGATGAATACTCTAGCTCTGTATTATGTAATGAGGAGACACTGGAGAGACAGAAAGGGCAGATGAAAGCCTGCAGGTAGGAGAAGGCTTGCAGACAGGAAGCAAACCGAGCTAAAGCCACTTCCATCGCAGAATATACATATGCTATCAGCTGGCAGGAGTGACAGGCAGTTGAAAGCTGTCGTCGGTGTGGGGCTGGGAGCTCCAGGGGATCCAGTGCCCTCTTCTGGAATCTGTGGGCACTGCATACATATGCATGAACACACATGCAGATATACATGTACACATAATGTATAGAACTTCTTTTAAAAATTTAGAAGAATCAGTGACTCTCTGTTATAGAATTTTAAAGTATCATTATCTTGTTTGTTTGTTTGTTTGTTTTCGAGACAGGGTTTCTCTGTGTAGTCCTGGCTGTCCTGGAACTCACTCTGTAGACCAGGCTGGCCTCAAACTCAGAAATCCACCTGCCTCTGCCTCCCAAGTGCTGGGATTAAAGGTGTGCGCTGCCACTGCCTGGCTAAGTATCATTATCTTTCTGACAATGAAAAGTTTTCCTCCCCGCCCTCCATGGTACCTATTGAGATGAAGACAGTGTCTTTTGTATGTATATTTTATTTTAGAATTAATGAATTAATCCTAATTTCTGAAGAAATATGGAAGGCTATGCTAACGTTAAGTGTACTCAAATGTAGCCGTGCTCAGACACTACATATGTGACTGACTTGTGTTGTAGAATTCTTTGCAGGCTAATGAAGAAAGCAATATATATAACCATAACTATGCTTGGGGTGGTGAGCTTGAAACTCACAGGGCCTCCTTTGGAAAAGGTGCACTGAGGGGTTTCAGGGACTTGCATGCACAGGTCCTGACTCCGCCCTTCTCTTGGTAAAGCACAGCACTGCCCGCAAGTGCATGGTGATTTCCTTGTTTATAATTCGGAAAAATATTAAATAAACTATTTATTTTTATGGGTATGGGTGTTCTGTCTTCATGCATGGCTGTGCACCACATGTAGGCAGTGCCTGTGGAGGCCAGAAGAGGGTGTTGGATGCTCTGGAACTGGAGTTATATATGGTTACAATATCACACACACACATTGCTGGATATTTCAGAGACCAAGAATCACAGATCCATCTGTGCATATCACCTGCTTCCCTTTCATTAGCAGCCTGCTCCTTAATAACCATGTTGAGTATCCTGCTCCATGGTTATGGTATTAAAGAGTTGGAGGTGAACTCTCCAACTAAATCAATAAGGAAGTTGATTCAAGTTGTTTCCAAAGAAATGGGATTTCATTTATTACTTGTAGAGATAGAAATATGGAAATTTCTGAGTTATTTTGCCACCAAAGAATGGTGATTTTCTTGTTTATAATTTGGAAAAATATTAAAGAAATTATTTATTTTTATGGGTATGGGTGTTCTGTCTTCATGCATGGCTGTGCATCACATGTAGGCAGTGCCTGTGGGGGCCAGAAGAGGGTGTTGGATGCTCTGGAACTGGAGTTATATATGGTTGTGGGTGACTATATTGGTCCTGTGAATAGAACCTGTGGGCTCAAATTCACTGAGTTAGTAACTGTGGCTTTAGAAGGTACCTATTATGATTTAGGCCAATCTTATAGTCATTAATATGGGGCAAATAACTCCCCTCCCCTGGTTGAATATACAGATCTCCTCATAGAATAGGAGATTGCCCCTGAGTTAGAATCCAAATCTATGACTAGCTATTTAAGAATCCCTTCTTCCAATAGAGAACACTGTGGAATTGTTTGTCATATGATAAGGGCATTTAGAGAATGTCAGTCCCTCCCCAACAATGAATCCACTAAAGGATGAGAGCCTGTCAGAGGTAGGACCTGTGCATGCAGCTCCCTGAAATGCTTCAACGGACCCTTTTCAGAGGAAGCCCTGTTAGTTTTAAGCCCATCACCCCCACAAGACACTATTTCCAGTCATTAAAATGTTTCCTGAACTTAGATACATCTGGAAAGTTTTGGAAAATCCTACAGGAAGGAGATGAGGCCAAAAAGAGCTCTTTTTCCCATGCTATTCAGGAAGTGCTGCACAAAATCTTTGCCCTCCAAGACAGCCAGCTCAGGAGCCTAATTCGTCTGGCTAGAGAACCACTGGAGATGAGAGGGATGCTTTGGGGAACTGGGTAATAAAGAACATATCTCGAGCCTTACACAAACCATTTATCAAGAGAGAACACTTTAGACCCCTATCAGTCTATGTCAGAGAAACAGGGATTATCCCAGGAGATTCAAGAGAGAGATTTAATTTTTGGAACTAGTTAATGCATGCTGAGGAGGGGCTGAAAGGTAAAAGAGAATAGCAATGAAAAGAAGCTGTCTCTATCCTAGGGCTGGAGGAAAAGAACTCCCATTGCTGCTGGAGCCCAGAGGCTGAAGAAGTTCGACCCGTTGGGCCCTGGAAAACAAAGAGACCAGAGACATAGAACCAATACAACTGCTGAGATGGGGCTGGAGGCAGGGGATGGGGGTCAGGGTGCGGGGGAAGAACACACAGCTTCTTTATACTTCTCCAGAATGAAGAGGAAGGGAGCCCTGGGGATATGAACTGTAGGGGTCAGTTCTCTTGTGACATCAAGCTGAGCTAGGAAGGGCAGAGAACATCTGAGAGGAGTAGG
This sequence comes from Mus minutoides, assembly GCA_902729485.2. Classification (NCBI taxonomy): domain Eukaryota; kingdom Metazoa; phylum Chordata; class Mammalia; order Rodentia; family Muridae; genus Mus; species Mus minutoides. The sequence continues at coordinate 1,248,320 of LR749875.1, read as the reverse complement.
CTATTTACTGGAGGATGCACAAAGGCAGGTTCCTGATTGCCAAGTCGTAGGGAGTGTTTTACAAAAACCCTTGAAGCTGAAAGTACCTCCAGAGTCACTGCTTATCCCCATTGACCTTAAATTTGCCAGAATTATCTGGGGAAGGAGGCGGGGCTATCCATAGGAGACCCCCTTCTTCAAGAAAGCAGGGGTCTACTGTAAAGTCTGTTCTTTTACCTCACCCAAGTAGGCACTGCCAAGCATTTCCTGCTGATGGCTGCCTATTCAGAAGCCAGGATTGTAACAGAAAATAACAGGGTTCTAACAATTAAAGGTGTTGCCTAACTAAAGGCAGAAGAATTAGGAGAGGACCTGTGCTTATGGCTAGATACACACAAAGGACTATTATAACAAATATTAACATTTTAATAAATTTTGTAACCAAAGGCTTTACATGTATTATAATGCCATCTTAGACTGTTCTACGTTGCTATATCTGAATACCACAGACTGGGTAATTAGTAATATACAGACATGTATTTCAGTTCTAGGGCCTCAGACATCTGAGATGGAATGCCTGAATCTAGTGATAGTCTTTCTTACATAATCACATAATGGAAGTAAAGAAGAAAAGGGTGAGATAGAAATAAAAGGGGCCCAATTCACATTCCCACCATAAAGACATTAACTTAGTCATAAAACCTTATGTTACAGCCACCTCTTAAATTGCTTATCTTTAAAATAAAATTAATGAGTTAATTAATGATGTGTGTACACAGGCCATGAAGACAACTGTCCCGGGCTGGTTCTTATCTTCCACTCCTTGGAGGCAGACTCTCTGGCATTAGGATTGTACTGAATACTCCAGGCAGGCTAGTCTTTGAGCTTTGGGGGAAATCCTGTTTTCATCTTTCTATTAGAATGATGGAATTGTAGATGCAAATGTTTGCATCTGGATTTTTATGTGAGTCCCGGGGACAACCTGGGTTCTTGGCCTTTCATGTCTACTGCTCTTATCGACTGAGCTATCTCCAAACCAGGCCCCTGTTCCATCTCTCAACACAGTTACAACAACCATCAACTTTCCAAGACATGCTTGGGAAGGCGCATTCAGACTGTAGCATACACTTTTGTTTTTAGCTGTGGGGCTAAAAATCACATTTTAATATATGAACAAAAAGGGAACAAGGTCTTACCAATGCTATGGCAGACACTCATTCAACTCATCTCTATGGATTTACTTAAGAAATACTTGGCCTCTGGACAATTGTACCATGTAGCAAGAGCCTTGCTGTGGAGGAGTCCCAGGGACTGCTGTTCCACTGAGAGTAAGGTTATGAATGGTGCTTCCGAGGACTGGCTTTCTCAAGTCAATGGGATGAAATGCTGATGGCTGTCATCTGAGCCAGTTCCAAGGATCTCAGAGCAGGGGTGGGATGGCAGACAAAGGAAGGGCAGTGCCAGAATGGAGTCACAGTAGGAAATCAAGATCAGTTACAAGGAAGAGCCTAACAGCCCACAGAACTGCCCAATGTAGGGCAGTATATTTAGAGAGAACATTGTATAAGTGGCTACTAATTAAAGGGAACACATGGTATAAGAACAGCTGTTGAAAGGTTGGAGGCCATGTTGAATCTATTAAACCTTTTCTGTCCAAAGGAATACCAGTGAAAGACCACAGGATGGCCAGTCATCTCGTTTCACAAGACACTGATCGGATCTTTAGTGGAGGGCAGGAATGGTCCTTTCAGAGAACAGACAACTCAGGACTTAAAGGTAAACCATGAAGTTGCTTCCTATGTGGGAAAATTACATTTTAAGGGGAAAGTGAGGGGTCAGATATAATTTAAGTCATTCTGTGTCACCCATGAAGGAAGGGATGCATTTGTGGGGTCTGCTATGGGCCCATTCTCACTGGAGAACATCCTGGGCAGATGAGTAAAAGTTTGCTCTAAAGGTGAGCAAATCTCCACAGAGGTGTCCTCACTTTCTTCATTGACAATGAAGGACACAAAATGTATGCAGAAGCCAGTCCATGGAAAGATGCTGCTGGCAAGACCATAGTCTAGAAGCTGAAAGAAAAGAGCAGAGATTTCTCTGACTAGATGGTAAGATTCGGTGAGATGCCTAAAAGTTCATTCTCTCTCAGAACTGTTCTGGTAGCACACAGAGCCCCAGAGTCATAGGAAATATCTAAGGGTTGCTTGATGGAGATCAAAATAGCCTTTTCAAGGTAAAGATCATCCCATTCTTTGAAGGACATATTCTATTTAATATAGCCACTTCAGGTAGTTACCCCCAGGGGTTGAACAGAGGGATTAATTCCAAGTGCATGCATGAAACCCTTACATTAACATGGGATATAGTATAGGATGAAGGTTAAAAACCCAGAGGTGTAGATGAGGGAGTACATATGTATAACTGGATATGGCACAAAGGAGAAGAAAAATTCTGGGCCAGAAGCCATGCGATTTAGAGCCAAAATTTAAAGCTCTATAAACCTCAGTGTATTCACCTATGAATCATACCTAGAAATGCCTACCCCATAGAGTTATTACAAGGTTGGAACAAGAGAATGCCCACAAAGAACTTAGAAGGGTAACTGGCCCAAAAGAAACCCAATAAATAGCTGGGATAAGAAAGCAAGGCAACCCCAAAGCCAGGACTGGGGGGGCCTTGGTTAGTCGGCTCCTGGTCCCTCCCAAACACACCCGGGACCTTGGCTCTGTTTTATGAGCTCTGTGAAGATGTATCTCATCTGTGCTTCCAATGGGCAGTGAAGAGCTCTGTTGGGGAGGGTTGCGTCAACATTCCAGCCCGGGGTCTTTACTGCCAGTTCTGAAAAGAAGCTTTAGACAGTAAAGCATGGGAATACAGGCACCACAGCTTGGCTACCAAAGGTGTTCTCAAAATCATAGTCCCTTTGGTAACAATAAAGCAGGAGTCCAAGACTCAAGCACACATAGTCTTTGTCCAAAATACCAAGACTCTAAAGCTCTGCCAAGCCCAGAAGGGAAACTTCCAGGAGACCCAAAGATGAAAAGCCTCTGTTTCAAGCATTTTAACCAAGACAGAGCCACTGCCTGCTCTAGAGAAGTCTAGAGACAGGGAGAGGGGCAACAGGGGAAGAAGGCTGAAGGAAGAAAGGAGTATGTCAACTGAAAACTCCAAATTAGACGAAGCAGCAGAAATCACGAAAGCCCAATGACTTATATTGCTTCTGACAACCAATCATGCATTTGATAATGTGTAGCGTATCATAAAATGTTACAGTAACATAAGACTTCATAAATTTGAACCGAATGCCAGAGACATATCCATTTACCCTCAACCCCCCCTCCCCATCATGTCACTCCCTTGTCTGCATCCAGTCCCTGCCCCTAACTTTGTAAGCTCTTTGGATGCTGGAAGAGCCTTACTCTACCCGGTGCTCCAGTCAGAGACCTCAGCAAGGATGAGAAATGCAAATTACCTCTGTACTGACTCTGTACTCTCAGCCACAGCCCCTTCTGGGAAACGGCAGAGACCATAGGCCCAGGGAGCCTGCGAGTGCACTGTACAGATTCTCCCTGGCAACAGCACCCAGACAGTAGTACTATGACCTGGGCCTGCTTCAGTGTCACATGCAACAAGTCACACACCCAGAGAGAACAGAGCACTTCTTCACCAGCCACTGTCGGGAGTGTTTTAAAGCAAAACAACACCAAGAACGAGGGAAGAAACCATCAGACAGACCATCATCCCTCTGTGTCCTTGTTCCTGAGTGGTAACTCTTTGAAGGTAAGTTAAATGACATTCTAGATCCAGCTGTCTTTCAGGACAACTAAGCATGAAACGGTGCGGGAATGAGGGGGGAGTCTGTGGGGAACAGACAGAGAAGGAGAGAATGAGAATAAGCCATGAACCGTGAGACAAACGTCACTTTCCAGTCCCTCATCTAATTCCTACACTTAAAAATGTAAACAATAGTAACACCAACAAAACCTCTTAAACCTCAGATGACATGTGACCTGGGCTCCGAAGTGGTACAAACCCGTCTACATTTTGAAGTTACCATTGAATACCCTTATTTATCTTACCAGCCCAGTTTTGCTTTGTAAGACTGGGGGTGTTAATGCCCGTGTTGAAGGACTATCGTGGTGATGACTGGAAATCACGCATTTGAAAGAGTCAGACTTGAAGGCTGCAACGCTACAGGTTCTGTCACAGGCTAACTCTTCCCCTCCTAGAAGATGCTTTCAGTTCTGCCTAGAACTCTGGATCCAAGCATGAGGCCCTGCCTGACATGGCAGAAAATGGGGCCCTGCACAGAATGCCTCTTGCTTTCTGCTGCCTCCTGCCCTGTAAGGCCTTTTTGAAGGCAACATGTAAGACTCAATAATGAGATCAGCACAAAGCATCTCCCACATTGGAAACACCAAGAAAAAGGCCAGGAAAAGGACTGGATGCCTTTAACCCGTGAAGGCAGGCAACAGGAAGCCTGTGGCTGAAGAGTGTCCTTCCAGGAGCACAATTGACGTTACAGGAGATTGTCTGTAAGCACAGATCCTCCACTGGGAATTGCTTGCCCACTGTGATGTCCCCTCTCTGGGCCCAAGGTTCAAAGATTGACTTGTATAATTCATTGCAATGTAGAGTGGGAAGTTGTTTGTAAGAATACTTTTTTTTTTTTTGCAGAGTTCTGTAGATTTTTTTTTTTATGAACTACTGAAAGTCATAGGAGATATAAATATCACATCACCTATTAGCCTAAGAATTTGGCTGTGTTTAGGGACTTTTTGGAAACTCAGAAATCTATCTTAAAGATTCACCAGGAACAGTGAAAACGACATGTCAGGAGTGAGATGGAGTGAATTCTAATTCCAAGCCCATTTCTTGCCAGCTTCAGGACTGTGTATCAATCACTTAACCCCAGTGACTTGCCCAACTGTAGGTTAGTTAGAAGTTTAGAAGAGAGCCTGAGTCTAAGAGTCACTGTTGCAAGAGTCACCAACAGGTTCCTAAAGGCTTCAGACCCTTCCTCCGGGTACGCCTTAAGTGACTCCATCAGTGGGGACAGGGCCCGGGGCCTCCTGGTTACAGGCACCTTAGCTTATCCAGTGACTCACTGTAGTCAGAGACCCTGGATAAACCAGGAGGGATTTCAAATGAGACGCTGTCACATTCTAGTGGAAATGCAGATTCAAATGCCAACCAATTCATAGTTGATGAAGATATGAAAACCTTCTTTCCCTTTGCCTTCCCCAATCAAAGGTCTGCCCCACGGTTTCTTCACCCATAACTAAAGAATGCAGCATCCTCCCCTACCTTCATTTTCAAATGAGCCAAACACATTTCAGTGTCCTTGACTGGGTCACAGGCCTTATCCAAGAGTGCGCATAGCTGTTTTCCTATGTTGCTTCCCAACTGAAAGCATTAAAAAAAAAAAAAAATCTAGACAAACAGGGTCTTCAGTTTGGTTCCAAAGTCCTGTGTCTCTTTTACTTCCTGTAACTGCTTACATTTCTCTGGAAAAAAAAAAAAAATCTCACCCGGCTATTTGGCCTCCTTTCCTTTGCGAGTTAGAGCTGGGAGGGTCACTGCACCAGGGGACTTGGAACCAGACAATAGCATGTAAAAATAAAACTCCTCAGAGCTGGAAAGGCATGGAGAGAGAGGTTTATTCCCTAGGTTCAGCCTTCAGAGCTCTGTGTAGACCTAGCACTAGGCTCCTGGTGGTTGGAGACCAGGGTCCTCAAGGAGAGAGCGAAGGACATGTAAGCAGGAATAAGCCTCCTATAAAAATGAGGGCATATGGTTTAATACACTAATAAATATATTCTTTAACCACACATATGTCTCCTACACCTTTTTTTTTTTGGTGTTTCAGGGTTTTTCTCTTTTTTGAAATGATGTTAACAACTAATTTTACAACTCTACTTTGACAAAAAAAAAATGCTTTCATCTTTATTTAGACTTTTAAAGTCTCTAAGGTGCTCAGAATCTCCTAGGAAAGATCTACTCCTGATGTCCATGATCTGTCATAGCTGAAGGTTAGAATAAAGGGCCTTCAACAGAAGGGCCAGGGACCAACTGCACCTGTGTTTTTAACTGAATGTGCCCAAGGCCTTAAGAGACAGCTTTCTTTCCTGGGGTCCATTAAGAAATGGTGATAGCAGGCATACTGATTTTTTTCTTGATAAAATGTTGTTATTATGATGATGATGATGATGATGATGTATGTGTGTTTTGCTTGAATGTATGTGCACCACATGCATGCAGTGGTTGTGGAGGCCAGAAGAGGGTGCTGGATCCTTGTAACTGGATTTACAGATTGTTTGTTGTAAGCTGCCATGCAGGTGCTGGGAACCAAACTTGGGTCCTCAGGAAGAGCAGACAGTGCTCTTAACAACTGAGCCACCTCTCCAGCCCCTAGCGACTGGCTTTTTTCCAAGAATCCGTTTCAGGTGTGTGTGTGTTTCTTAAGTGTGGAGCTGGTCACAGGGGTTGTTGACTTGGTAACAGTGTCGCCCTTTTCTCCACTAGACCTGTGTATATGCTCTCCAACTCAACATAAGCGTGGTCACAGCATCCTTTCAAGTAGAATTTCCTTAGATTTTTCCTTATCTACCTGCCCTCTTACCTACCTACTTACTTACCTTCCTACCTACCCGGTGGCCTGAAAGAAAGAAAGAAAGAAAGCCCAAATCTTTAAAAGTCACCATGTTTCTAATCTGTACAATACCTGTTTAAGAGCATTTCTGATTGAGGAGTGTGGGCAAAAGTTCAGATTTCACACTTGAGCAGCCTAAAAAGGGAGGCAACGTTCATACTCAATGCACTTGGCTGGGAATTCCATGTTCCCTTGGCTGTTTCTACAGATACTTATGCTTAAAAGAAGGTCCTCCCACCCAGTCGCATATGTGATCTGTGATCGCTCTCCCCCCCCCCACTTCTCCCCTGTTCTCTCTCTCTTTTTCTCTCTCTCTCTCTCTCCCCCCCCCCTCTACAAAGAGCAGACAAGCAGATGTGCTGGGGTGAAGGGCGAGCAAGATCGTATGATTACCTAGAAGCTGTCTGTGAGAACAGTTTATGTTTGTCTTAAGGCTTAACTATGTATGATCTCTCTGGAGCAGAAATCTACAGAGAGATCTGAAAAGCAAGGAGACACAAAACTGTGTCTGACTGTGGCTTACACCATCTGACGTTATTTAATGTCTGAGAGAACAGGGGCATAAGTCTCACACTGTGGCCAACTCTACCTTAAGGACTCCTGTGTACCCTCAAGTACTCAAGCCACCTGCCCCTAAAGGTGGTTGTAAGGACCCCTCTCTCATGTGACATGGGCCATGTTTAGGGCTCTGGCTTGGTTATTCTAATAGACTGGCTCCAGATCTTCCATAGCTCCCAACAGATTGCTTCTGAACTGTCTTTGTGATCAGTACTCCTATTACACTGCTATGCAGATGTCTGCTTGCAGTTGTAATCTGAAGTGGAACTTTCTAGCTGACTACTGGTACTTTAAGGAACTACTAAGCTTGTGATATTCAGTATGGGAAAGAGTAACTCAAGGCTGGGCTCATGAATGAATAAAATGTTTCTTTCTCATCATTTGTTTTATGACTATTGCCTGGAACTTGCCTCTTGTCACCTTAGCACACTTAGGAGGATTTGTCCACCTCTTTCATTCTCACCTTCCTTCAGAGCCAAGGCCTTCCATGTGTGTCACACAACGTCCTCAGCTCTCAAGTGACATTGTGAGTACAGGGAGAGACATAAGTGTCCTTTACAACTGTAATCCAGAAGAAAGTGGGAGGAGGGGTTATGTCAATGAAGGCTTATGTCTTCGCAGTGACAAAGACGGGGCCTTTGACAAGTACAAAATGGATTCTGAGAAAACTCCATCATCAGAAAGGAAACACTGGATACTCAAGTCTAAGACCGCCAGTGACCTACCTATCGCACTAAGGAAAGCCACAGATCCAAATCAGGATTGGGACTTGAGTCTATAGTATTGGTCTTATCAACATATGGCCTCATCCCTCAAGTGTTCAATAACTTTAGGGTGCCTCCCGAGCAGAAGATGAAGATACCGTTACAAAGTCTGTTCAAGTAAACTGCCTATATGAAATGGCTGCTTCCTTCCAATCTGTTGAAATAAGAGAGTCATAATATTTATTTCATCAAGAGGGTGTGAGGCTTAGCCAGGATTAATTTGTTTCATTACTCCTTCTTGGGCACTTCAAAAATTTATATAATGCCATATGTGGTTTGTAGGAACCGGCTTCATGAGGATTTGATGGAAAATACTCTGAAGGTTCCATCAGGTTTTGCATCATTTTCAAGCACAGCCACCTACGCTCCAACTTTCTGAGTCATCAAAGGGAACCCGATGCTTCAAAAACTTCCCAAATGTTAGTCTTGGCCAAGTCATTGTGTATGCTGCTGCCTCCTTTTTATTTTAATTTTAAAGATTTGCTTATTTATTTTATGTATATAAGTACACTGTAGCTGTCTTTAGATACACCAGAAAAGGGCATCAGACCCCATTACAGATGGTTGTGAACCACCATGTGGTTGCTGGGAATTGAACTCAAGACCGCTTGAAGAGTAGTATTCAGTGCTCTTAACTGTTGAGCCAACTCTTCAGCCCATATTGATGCCTCTTTAGTCCTCCCAGAACCTTTACCAGTGGCAGAGCCTTCTACCGACTCTGCAGTTACTAATTATTGATGCTCTTATAGAACATACCATTTTCATGGTTGTCTTTCCAAGCAAACTGAGCAATCAGAGTGGATCAGCTACTTTTCTTCATTCTTTGGATTCTAGTATCTTCTGCCATAATGAGTAGACAGGGGGGTGATTCAGTAAAATGCTGGGAGGAACCCTCTGCTCAGTGACAAGGCAGAATCCACCCTGTACCATCATGTGACCACCTTCCAGCTGTTTTTCTGTGCTGGGCACTATCCTGACATCTTTCCTTTCTGCCTATCCTTATTTAAAGCACGGGGCTCTCAACCTGGCTAGTTCATTAAAATCACCTGGGTGAGCTTTCCATATGAAACGGATGCTGAGCTTATGTGTGCTCTCCTGTTCCCCCTTCCCCAGGCAGAAGCTTTGCTTTAGCTAGTCAATAGTCGGCATGGAGCTCTGGCATTGGGTATTTCATAAAGAATCTCGTACTCAAGGTGCAGTGCAGCCAGGCTTGAGAACTATTGGCTGGAACTACTCAGGTCCCCCCCAGCCTTTCCTAGTGTTTTCTAGGATGCCCCAGATGATATCACCTTTCTTTAGATTCACAGTGTTTTAGCCATTCATGCAGGAGTTACCCAGACACCATCCTGTGGTGGCACTTCAGTATCCCTTACTCTGGCCTCCCTGTTGATTATCCATGAGTGCATGCATGTGTGTGCATGAAATCTCCCCTCCTTGATTGGAAGGTGCTCAGGTTCAGAACTATGCCTCCCTCCTCCTGGCACCTCTAAGCCATGCACTTGGTGAGCTCACACATATTTTTAGATAATTTTTAAAGGTCAAGGATAAGCATAAAACCTAGTAGAGGCCACCTTCATTCTACTCGAAAGTCATGTCTTCAGTAAGAAGAAAAATATTGCAAAATGACTAGAGCAGGGTGGAAGCAGCACAGGGAAGGTGCAAATAAAAGCCAAGAGAGAAAGAGCCCTGAATTAACTCAAAAGAAAGCATATCACAGCTTCTTAAGAAGGTTTTTGCAAACACGGAAGTAGAATAAACAAGAGGCTGAACTTGGCTTGTGCCCTGATAAGGAGATTTCTTTCTTAGTTATATAATTTTACAAAGTTTCCAGGGTGTAAAGAAAATAATCAGCCAAGGCGGGGGGGCTGCTTCCTCTGGACAATACACTTCACTCCTAGGCTTCTCAGCTTGACCTGATCCCTGCTGGCCCCATGATCTCAGTCTAAGCCTTAGATTCAGGAGCCCTGGTGCAGGATAAAACCATAATCCTCATTCCATAAGTTTGATCCCTTGGTAGAGTGGTCTCTGTTTGCAGACTGAAAGCAAAACACAACCAAGGCACACAAGCGATGCCTGCCGCCTTCGAGTTGGTGTTTCAGAAGTACTGACTATCCTGAAATGGCCCTACGTGCTCTCCTGCTGAGAAGCACCATAAGAAGGTATTTCTAGACTAACTTGAAAGGATTGTTTTGTTACCCATATCACCAAAAAGTCTTATCTTCGTATGGCTTCACTGTGCTGTCATGAACTAAGACCACAGGAAAGAGCAAGTGAATCACTAGGCGCACTATCTGCTCCGGCAAGATAAGGTCATTAGACCGAGATGCGTTTCCTAGGTATTAGAATCCTAGGTATTAGGTCACACACTTAACAGTATATTTCTTCTGAGAAATTAAATGTATGTTATTTTGTATGGATTGGTAGTCCAGTCATATTTTTATTAATTGTTCGTTATTGTTTGAAAAGAAGACTCGAAGGCATTCAAGTTTGCTGCTGACTGATTAGTAACCAGGGCAACACGTTTTCCTTTGTAGATCACACCAATGACCCATCTAATGGGATATGAGTTCATAGATGGTCACTGATCCATCCACACTTTGTTCCTGTGCTCTTCTTGTGATCAATGGCCTGTGTTTGACCCTAACAGTCAAGAGCTACCCAAATCCCGAAGTCACCAAAGATACAAATAATAATAATAATAATAATAATAATAATAATAACATGGGTTCTGTCAAGTACTTTCTGTTGGTTCTGACAAAATAGACATGGGTGAACATGTTATAAGGAGACCAAAAAATATGGTTTTAACTTTATTTATTTATTTATAAATTTTATCTAGAATTAGAAAAACTAGAATCTGGAAGCCTGGATTCCATGGTACTGTATGTGAAAGATCGCAGAATCAATGTATCAGGAAGAAAGCCATCTCAAATTGAAGGCAGAGATACTATGGGTTTTCAAGAAGTAGGGTCCATGAAGTGAAAGAACCAATACTGAGATTGAGAACACAAAAGTCCCTGTACTCACAGATAAGCACTAAGGAAACCAGCAATTTTAAACACACAGGCTTGTCTCTTCGGTGGAAGGGATGTATACCTGTTCTGTATACCAAAGGGCCAGGAGGGGATATACAGTTAATAACCCTGTGACCTTTGCTATCTGTAGGGCCAGGCCTCGCCCAAATCTCCTAGATTGTTTATTCCAGACTCTTCCTCCTTAGACCTTTATCTTTACCTTTGTCCCTCAGTCAATAGAATCCATCCTTACGGATGTCACAAGTACTGTATAGCCTGATGACCTCTACCTTATCTATACGACCAAGACCATACCAGATCCTAGGCCCTTAATCAATAGAAGAGGTCACGTGTGCTTTGCAAAAGAGTTTTGATGTAGTCACGCCTTAAGCTTTACTGTGCACACAGGATTGAGATAACCTTTACCAGGAAACTTATTTCCAAAGTTGTATTGTACTTAAATGTGTCTGAAATAAACTGCTTGGTGTCGGACTTTTGTAGTTTGAACTTAACACCAGCTAAGTCATGTAAACTGGATTTCCTTCTGGCCTCACAAGGACTGCGCCCTGGTGGTCACAGAGACCTCTGCCCACACCGATTCACAAAGAACGTTGCTATTTTCAATGCTTTTCTGATGGCTACAAACTGCTTTGCCACAGACATTCACCCACCGAAGGGACACGCCAATGGTCATTAGGTTCTCCAGAAATCTTCTGGATGTATTCCATCAAGAAAAGTGTTGGCCTCAGAACCAGGATGCTGGAACCACAGTGGAAAGGTGTCTCTGAGTAACAGGCATGCTAGGGCCTAAAAACACAAGAATGCTTCCTTGGATGGAATAGCCAGCTTTATCTTCTCGGAACAGGGCTGACCTAGTGTCCAGGCTGAAATGTTGTTTACACAAGCCCAAGAAAATCAAGAAGGATCCTCTGGTCTGTAACCAAGGACATCCATAAAGTTGTCTGGAAAAGGCAAATAAATGCCCATGTCTGTATTTGATGATCCCTGATTCCCTGCTAGAAGAGTCAATTTATCTCCTGCTGTAAAAGCAATACCATCCGGCCCCATCTCCCCTGGAAAGGCCCACCAGTGCCACCCCCTTCTTTATGAACCCGGATTTGCTGTGTATTTGGCTGGCAAATCTGGCATGTGAATTCTGCTTCATTCAAAACATCAGGGTATCTACCCAATCTTTTCCCTTTGCCTGATTTCCTGAGAGATGCTAACTCAGTCTGGTCAAAAAAAAGTGGCATAAAGTTGAGGCAGGGGGCATCAGGAGATACAAACTTCGTGAGTTTTAAAAAGATCAGGCTTAGAGCTTAGAAAGGGTTCCTTTCTCTGGAGTTGGGAGAGAAGATTAAGTCGGGGGTGGACAGCATTACTTTCTGAATAGAGGGATTCTCTCTTGAGGCCAGAAACCTAAACTGGGGGACCTGAGAAAGTCATCATGCTTTCAGAGCATTCTCTGATGTTACTTAGTTCTTTAAACCCCTAGCATATGTGGCAATGGGAAAGCCACATGCTGGACTTAGCACTAAGTAGAAGGTGTCTACCTGAAGGTCTCAAAACACACACATGCCAAGGAAAAGCATGGCAGCTATTTAATTTGCTCACAAATTATCTAGTCCTCAACACATACCCAACAGAATAATCACTTGGAGATGAGGAATTTAAATCCCTCTTGAGAGTGGTCCCCAGTCTTTCACAGATGTTGAGGAAAGGCTAACCACAGGACCCAGTCTCAAACTGTTTTCCTGTGATTTGGCCAACTCCCCTCCCCTCCAGCCTACCTCCCCACCCCTCCCCCTACCTCCATCCCCACCCCCACCTCCCACCCCCTGCCTGTTTTATTGAAGTTGCTCTTAGGACAAGAGAGTTTTCCTCACGGTCAGTCAGTTGTTGCCCAGGACAGATATGGTGGCAACCACCTTCAGATGCTCTGATTTCCAGTTCATCTTTTTCTCTGACTTTCATGATTGAAGAACTCTGTGAGAACACTCAACTCACCTGCCTTCTCTCTGAATCAAGGTACTGGAGAATCAGCCGGGTGTTCACACAGTGACCCCATGTGTTTCCTAGTGCGGCTACCAAACAGCTGGATCCAGAAGTGCCTGAGAGGAGACAGAACGAAACCCGGTTTGCAGAGAGACCCTGCCTTCCATGGCATTTGACTTAAGCTCAGTCATTATTCTTACTCAGAAGGGTACTCAAGGCTCCATCACTACAAAAGTCGATGAGTTAGAGAAGGCTGGCACTAAGAAACTGGGGACTGAATAAGAGCCAGCATGGAGTCCTTCAGCCTTAGCAGAAAGTGACCCCCAATGGGCAAACAAAGGCAGTTACACATTAACAAGAAGATGCATGGTGTGGCAACAAAGCCACCCCTCGAAAAGAACCACACCTCTCCCATCCTTGGCAGAAGGGCACAGCGCTACTCCATTGTTTATGAGCGTCTTTGTTTAGTTGAACTAGTAGATCTTCGTTTAGATTATTAAGCATCTTAACTCAGTTTTCCTTATTAATCTCATGGCATATATAACATTCCTTCACCCGACCTCCCCATGAGCATCCACAGCCAAAAGGGAATCTGGGCGAGCTCAGCCTTTCGTATTCAGTCCGTTTTAGCTTGCTTTATTTCAAGAGAAACATTCCTTTACCCTCTAAGACTTTCCTGTAAGGGGGAATCTGAACTGGACTTCAAGTGAATTCCTAGCTTACTCCCAGTTGCACGTGGACAGCTATCTCACATCTGCAAAGCTTCACTGATCTCTTTTGACACAACCAGGAGAAAGCATCCCTACTTCCAATCCCCTTTCTCCTTAAAGGCAAGCTGCCAAGTCCTGCTTCAGGGAATCCGGCTCCCTCTAATTCAAGCCTGACACATCCTGAGGGTTCCTCCTCAATCTTGTGCCCTCTTTGACTCCAGGCCATGGCAGGGAAGCTGGCCTGAGGGGCCCCATGGAACACTTTGCCTCCCATGGAGACACCATCTCCTATCAATGAGCAGACTGAGAACATAGATGTTCAGTGAATTAACTGAAACAAAACAAGCCATCATTCATAGCCTCCTCACGGCATCACCTCATCTGCACCTCACCATGGTCAAGTAGTAAGTGGTCCCCTTTCCCAGGACAGACAAAGTTTAAGGTAGTACCAGCTCCACCCAGCCCCAAGTTCTTGGGTCTAGAAACCACAGCAGAGAAATGATGTTCGGTGGGTCTTAGCCAGAGGTGATTTTGTTGGCTAATGCCTAAGTGGGAGGGCTACAGGCATCTAAAAGGCAGAGGCTAGTGTTGTTGCTGAACATCCTGTAATGCACAGAACAGGACTCCGCAAAGGTCTTCGCACCCCTGGATAATGTAACAGTTCTGGAACCCCAAAGTTAGGTAATGCACTGGGTGAAAAAATCAATAACATGGACTTCAATGAGGAGATTGAAAGAATTTGGCATCAAATAGAAAAGAGTAAAATTTAAAGTATCCCTGGCTCTTGTATACACAACCCAAAACATAAACAGAGGATGGTGAAAATAAATAATCTGGCTATGTGAATCGGATTACCTCACCCCCCCACCCCCGATGGAATCCTTTTGGTCCTCCATGCCGGAGGAATAAGATGCTAATGCCTGAACAGTATATTCTGCGGTCTTTGTCTTCTGCCCTGCCCCTCCCTCTGACTTTACCTCTCTGTGTCCTTTCCACTTCTTAGTTCTCACCAGTCTTGACCTCGAATCAGCAGCTCCCCACTCCTGCAGACTCTGCTGGCCTTCTCTGTTGACTTTTACCTCAGAGAGCCCTTCTTTGCCCTTTCTGTTTTTCATCTCTCTCTTCTTCATCTGTGTGAACCCCCGGGAACTGGGCACAGCCAGCATTTTTTTTCCTATCTAATACCAACTGCTAAAGAGCCATTGAGTGGTTATGAAATGCATGTTCATTATTAGTAAGAGGCCAGGACTTTCTCACCTCAGAGATGAGCTCACTGCCAATTTCCTGGAGATACACAACCTTTCCATCTCCCTTCCACCGTCCCCTCCCCCTCCAGTGGTGTATATGCTTTATTCATGGTGCTGGGTTATAGAAGGATATTTTCCTACAAGTAGATAGCGCATTTTGAACACATTCCCCCACATCTCTCTGTTTTCTCCTTTCTTTCTTCTCCCTCCTCATTAGCCACCTTTGTTTTATTGTTTCCTTTTCGTATTCACACCATATGTACATATAAGATTTTATGGATCCATATAAAGTCTAGGAAGTATGAGTAAGAGAAAATACATAATATTTGCCTTTTGGGGACTCAATTTACTTAATACAAATATCTCCAATTGCATCCATTTTACTGCAAATGATATAATTTTATTTTTCTTCATGTCTGAAAAAATTTCACGTGTCTCTACATGCCGTGTTTTCTTTAACCATTCCTCTGCTATAGATGTAGGTTGATTCCATAATTTAGCTATTATTTTTATATATGTATGTGCACCATGTGTGTGCTTGGTGCCCACTGGGGCCAGAAGAGGGTGTCGGGTCCCCTGTAACTGGAGTTATGGAGAGCTGTGAGTCACCATGTGGGTGCTGGGAGTGGAACCTAGGTCCTCTGTAAGAACAGTGAATGTTCTTAACTGCTGAGCCACCATCTCTCCAGTCCCTCTTTTGATTTTTAAAAAGAAAAGCCAAAAATAAATACTTTGAGTCAGTTTTCCTGGTTTAAAAGTGTGGACTTGGTCTGAGGCTATTGTTCAGTGGTAAACTATTTGCTCATACTATTTGCTTATACAAGGCCCTGGGTTCAATTCCATAGCACCACATATAAAATTTCCCTCAATATTTACACTTTAAAGAGTTGTTGTTGTTGTTGTTGTTGTTCTGTTTTGTTTTGTTTGTTTGTTTTTTTGTTCATTTTTTTTTTTTTTCTGAGACAGAGTTTCTCTGTATAGCCCTGGCTGGCCTCGAACTCAGAAATCCACCTGCCTCTGCCTCCTGAGTGCTGGGATTAAAGGCGTGCACCACCAGGCCTGGCATTTGTATTTGTTTTTTAAGACAGAGTTTCTTTGTATAGACCTCAATGTCTAGGAACTAGTTCTGTACACCAGGCTGGCCTTAAACTCACAGTGACTTGCCTGCCTCTGCCTCCAAGTGCTGCAATTGAAGGCATGCACCTCCCAACCCCCACCCCAAGCTAAACAGATGGGCTTCATGCCCATCAAGATTTTCTATGTGCCCATAGAAAATGTATGGTATGACCTCATGTCTCAAATCTACCCAGTGCCCAGAGCTGCTTCTCAAATGCCAACTTCTCTTATCATTACATAAATATCGCCTTCCTCCTCTAAGGTTACAAAATACCTTTTAAAATTCTCTCATTTATGTCCATTTTCTATTGTGGCATATTATTTGTGTGATTTTTGTATAATATACATTATAAATGAGCCAGAGGCATGCCTGGTTTGTGCCAGGAGGCCCTGTATCACTTAACACAAGGGTGCTTACACTGGCTAAATGACTAATAAGTTATTCCCGTGCTGAACCATGTTATAGACTTGTTTTAACAGCATATTTACATTCTTAATTCTACCTTAAGCTAAAATTAATAGGTTTGCATTTTTCAAGCTAACTGTAGAAGCTAGCTGTTTATACATCTCCCAAGTGAGAGGATTAAGTGAAGCTGTGCTTCACAGTTTGCCAAGAAAAGGCTACATGTGAACAATTAGGAGTTACTAATTAGATAAGAACGTACAACTTTTTTTTTTTTTTTTTGGTGGTGGTGGTGGTGATAAAACTGGAGGAGTGTCCTAGTTCTAAAGGAAGGCAAAGGATGGTTCTAGAGATCAGAGACACATTCAGGGCATGGGTGACTGTTTTAAACATTTCATAAAAGTAAATAAATAAGCAAATGGTTATAAAACAAACAAAAATAAAGCAAAATGAAAAACTCTATACCACTCAGCCAACGAGAACGGATGGATCAGTAGCAGATACTTGGCTGTTCTTTGGTCAGATATATTTGGGACCTAATCAAGGGCTGCAAGGGCAAATGACAGAGAAAAGCTTCCAGGGAAAACTCTGAATGAGTGACCTTGAGGAGACATGTCCCAGACGCACTTACAAGCATCAGGCCAATGTAAGAACAACCCCAGCAAGGCCTTTAAAGTTACTAATGATGAAGACAATGCTTTCAATTTCACTATATGCTAGGCACTATGTAAACCCCTCAAATAGAGACACCTCATATTGTTTGAATTTCATATCTCAGTACACATTCTTTTTGAGCCTATGAGATAGCAACACTATCAATTCTATTGACAGACTTAAGCTATGAGAGACGAAGTCAGTTCCTCCAAGTCACGTAGACTGATTATCGACAGAGCTAGGTTTCAAAACTAGGCTGTTAACTCCTACTTCGATTAGCCTTCTCTGGGCTCATCATGTCTTGAAGACCAAATATCTTGTTACTCTCCTGTGCACAGAGGCCTAGGAGGGTCCTGGATTGCCCAAAGGCCCATCTCGGGAACGGTCCTGACAAGTTATCTTATCACTCCTACGAAACTGCATGTCACTCAGACTCCACATTCAGCTTCCTTTGTTCTGATGTTCAGTGATAACACGGGGCAAGAGGTCTCCACAAAGGCAGCACATGCATGCCCTGGCTTGGCAAGTTATTTAACTTTGCGCAACTGGCCCAGCAGCTGCATTCACACAAGCCAGGTGGCCTACAGCTGAGCTTCCCTGGCTAGAGGCTTAAACTCGGGTTAGGAGAGGAAAGATAGGTCACTTCGTGGGGCATAAAAACACAAGAGAATAACTGGATCTGGCCCTGGTGGTAGGATCACCTGAGAGAGGTCAACGGGGAGGCTGTCAGCTATGATACATTCACGGTCTTGTTTCCTATAGGAGAACTTAGTGGTCTTTTCTGCCTTTGGAGTTTCTAGCATTCCCATGAGAGGGCTGGAATAAAAGCTCATTAATGCTGTTTATGCAAAATTCAAAGCAGGGAGAGTCTGCTTACTGACTCTTTGTAAAAGGTGATTTCCTGCCCAGTGACCTCATTGGTTAGGAAACTGATAAGTAGGTCTTCTCTGTGTTCATTTTCAGCGGAAGTTCTGAAAACTGGGGCACTCTCCCTTCCTCCCATTTTTGAATAACTGTGATATTTAGACCTGCCAAGGCTGTATGACTTCATTGTCTGGCATTTGGTGGATTCCGATACAAATAAAAAAATAAGTCAAAGAAGTGAACTGGGACTTGAAAATATTTTCATGATGGGGTTGTTTTTTTCCTTTTTCTTTTTTCTTTTTTTCCCATCCTCATGGGCTTGAGTCTGCAGATGTGTTTGAGTAAGGTTCCCAGAACAGTCTAGTTCATTCACACTGAAGCAAGGCTCTCTCAAAAGGCTGTGGGAATCCTTATGCCCCACTCTCTCAGAGACTTGGTTAGGTGAGTCAAAGCTTGCTATTCTCCTTCTGTGATTGCTTACCCATCTGTAAAATTCGAATAATAATTCTTGCCTCTAGGCAACCAAAGGTTCTTGGTGACCCCAGATGGAGATACCTGATATGGATAAATAACAGGAACAAAGATACAAACACAGAAGATGAAAGGTGAGGGGGGTGGGGGGAGACGTTTAATCGCAGCTCTCTCCATTTCTTTCTTTTTTTTTTCTTTTTTCCATTCTATTCCTTATCGGAGATAGCAAAGCTTAGGAATGACTCGGTGAAGATCTGGACGGAGATCCTAAAACTTCTCCCAGAACTGCTGCTATCTTTTGGAGCCAGTTCCCAGCCTCTGGTGGGAGCTGGATAGGAAGACACATTTCTCCCATGGTCTCTCTGCTCTGTACACACAGGGTGTAGCCCTCATGATTTCAGGGCTGGAGGAGGATAGCCAAGTTGTTAGGGAGCATGGTTTCTAGAAGGTGATGGGCAGCTGGTACCACTCTGTGTCAGTCAGTATTTAGGAAGGGCCTGTGTGTGTGTGTGCTGTAATGAAAAGTTTCTTTTCTGAAAATATTTAAATTTACAACTTCTCTGCTAAACATTTCTGAGAGGTCAGACTGTTGCTAGTGAATAGCAAGAAGCATGTTTGCCCTGTGGCAGAGGACTCAATTTTAAGTGAATAGACTTATGCATGTTTAAAAATAAGTGAAGAACCCCACCCCCCAAGACATACAAACAAAAAACAACCCCTTAAAACCAAACTAACAAAGTGGTGACTTCCAGAATAGGAACAGAAGGGAAAGGAAAGGATTTAAAGAGTGAATGTTTGGAATACTTGGTTCTTCTTGTCCTATTGGGTAAAGAGTAAGTTCTTGAGATAAGAAATAAAAAGTTAAAAACAACACTGCTCAGGGTTTTCAGGACTGAAGTGAGTGTAGGGAAGGATGGTGGGTTACCACGGGAACGTTCTATGGCACGCTTGATGGGTCTGACCCTGTGGTTCTACTTCTGGTTTAGCTGCAGATTTTCAACAGGAACCCTTGGGAGAAGAAGCAGCCATAACAAAGCAGCCAGGAGTGAGCCTCAGAGCTGACTTCCCCCAATCCTTAGTACCTTCACCCATAGTCAGAAGGAGTTGTTCAAAGTGACTTCAAATGTCCTTGGGTTTACTTACAAGCAAAAACAAAACAAAACAAAAAAACTCCAAACCAATAAACAACAACAAAACCCCAAAACCAATAAACAACAACAACAACAACAACAACAAAACCCGGAGCCTATGATATTTTGACAGCAAAAAAATTGGCTTCTTATTCGGGGCCTTGTCTTTTCTAGGAAGCCTGAGCATACAGTGCTTCCATACTGTCTTTAACTGCCAGGCCCTGCTCAGCAAACATTTACACCTAAAGATGGTGCAAGTGTGTGGTCCCTTTTCTGACAACAGGTTTCTCCCCAGACCAGGGCTTTTTTTCTGTTCTACCTACTACAACCCATGAGGACCAACTTCGAGCAAACACAATTTCCAATCAACAAAGCTTAAACTCCAGAGTCTGAGTGGTTGACCGGGACCAGATGGGGATCACCATCCATTTGATTCCAATTCTCCTGTTCCAGACCAGGCCAGGGAGCCACTGAGCTGTGGCAGACATTTTTCCATGGGCTCGCCCATTTGATCTAGGGAAACGACTGGAGAATCTGGGTTACCCCAGTAGAAATATTCAGATTCTTCCCCCTGGCTTTCCACATCGTCAATGCTGCCTAGTTGGGAGCTCAACAGCCTTCACTGTGTCTGATGCAGAAAGACAATTTCAACAGCTTCAGTTGAAGACGAATGGGACACTGCGTGGGACAGCAGTTTTAAAACGAAGGTTCAAGGTGACCTTTGAGTTCCATGAAGCCACTGGGCTAACGTATCAAACAGAGAGATTGGGAAGGCTCAAACATCTATTCTCCAACAGTTTCCTTGGGGGCCTGCAGTTCACTAACGGAACCTGTGAACCAGCTGTATTTAGTGTGCTCTCTGCTTCCTTGGGTCTCTAAAACTGACAATCATCTGTAGGTCAAGTTCCAACGGAAGTGACATTTCTGACCTATCTCTATAAATAGAGTACTGGAAAAACACCATCAGCTACACAGACTGGCCCAGGAACCACACGCTATCTATTAAGCAACCCATATGATCTGGGCTGCCATTTTAGATGAGAAAGAAATAGCTTGTGTTATTTATAATTTTCTGAGTTTCGAGATTCTCAAAATACTTGGAAGCTATTAGTCTTTCACATTTACCAGGATAGGATCTGAGGCATAAAGCCATGTAACAACTGTCTCACCCAATACCATCTGCTCACAGCCCAGTGACCTGCTAGCGGACCAGGCCACTTTGCTTAGGTCATGGAGAAATTGTCTCTGGGCTCTCTCAGCTAGAGGAGGGAGGGATGGATTGCTGTCCAGTGATTGCTGTCCAGTGTTTGCTCGTATCACATGCTCAGCCTGACTCAAGCCTCAGTAACACTCATTACTGGGGAGACTGAGCGAAGGGAAGCAGAAGCCATCTGCTATGGTAGAATAATCAGCACCTTTGGAATGCAAGATTTAGAGGTGGATTAATCTCCCCTAGCAGCAGGTGGAGCAGAGGCGGGGGCGAGCTAATCACTAGGATAAAGCCTAGTATGCACCAGCACAAATCATTCCAACAGCCCCGCTGATTTTTGTATGGGGAGAGAATACTTAGACTTTCCCAGAGTCTTGGGATGGCCGTGTAAGTTATTATCCAATCGGGATACTTGTGAAATAGAGATGGGCTCATTGGAGTCGTAACGGGACAGCAGCGATGTCTTGGGACTGTTCTGGGTGAAACACAGGTGTCATCTAATAGTGTTACCATGGAGAAACTGTCTGGAATCAGGGTGAGGAGGCTCCCTCTTAGGAAAGGTCAATCTGAAGACTATCCCATTTGGCAAACCAAACTATCCCAACTATGTAGGGCTTCTTCTGTGCTGTGCTTACAGTGACAGGCATCAATATCTTTAAATATAGCTAAGGAAAAAAATAGCAGGAATAGTCCCAGTGTCTGGGTAGAAAGAAGTAATCTCCTCACATGGGTTCAGCTGGCGACACCGCAGAGGAGATCACTGGAGCCCCTGAGCCAGGGGCACTGCTTTCTCTCTCGTACTTTCTATTGGAGGGGACAGTCTTGAAGGATGACCTGAAACTAAGTCTCTCAATCAGTGAAAAGAAGTTGTGTGTGCAGGTGTGCATGTCCATGCAGTGCATAGAAGCCAGAGGGTGACAGTAGGTATCCTGCTTTTCCACAGAGAATGAATTTTTACATTGAATCTGGAGCTAAGCTATGAGCCCGAGGGACCCATTGTAGAGCCGTGTTACAGGCAGGCGTGGCCATGCTTAGGTTTTTATGTGGATGTTGGAGATCTGAATTCAGGCCCTTATGCCTGCACAGCCAGTGTTCTTCTCTGCTGAACCATCTTTCCAGCCCTGAGGAGAACCTCTAATTAATAATGAATTCCCTTATTAGAGTGAATTTGTGCACACACATGGGCACTGGAACACACACACACACACTAGCAAAAAAAAAAAAGAAGCAAAAACTGAACTATTTAAAGAAACCTGAAGCACATTAAAAAAAAAAAATTCATGCTCATTTAAAATAAGCCAGGATGTTTACATGAAATGTCCCTTGTCCCCAGATGTATTTCTATCCTCTTGCTATGGATTTTTCACATTGCACTTAACAGCTGCCTTGGTCTGAGCTTTGTTTTCCTGCTCCCATCACGGTATCTGAGGCGGTCGGAGGGTGCCAGAGTTGCAGTCTCAGTAAATCTGCATTATGCAAGGTCATCATCTTAGTTTTTGGCCATCTGATGCTTGTTTCGGGAAACACTGGCTAACGGAGAAGGAACACAGCTGTCTAGTCTGACATCAGGTTGGTTGGAACCCTGACTGCTGGGGTGAGAAGAAATTCCTCAGACATGGACATCCAGACAACTGCCTTTGAAGAGAGCTGGAAAAGGTTTAAAAAAAAAAAAGGGCATATCCTTTATCAGTTACTCTTCCTAGGAAGACTTAAGCCACAGGAAATATAGAAAAGCTGTATACATTTCAGGCCTTCGTTTGGATAGTGAGAGAGCCACGTGATAACCCACTCAACTGAAAAGCAAGGGGACTCTCTGAGAGCTATGCTTTGACTCCGGGAACTTAGCTCACAAAGAAATGGAAATCCCAGGTCTGGGAGCCAGTCCCTGTACGTTCAGCTGATGTGGACACAGACCTACGTGAGCAGTTCCTACTTCATGCTTGTATCAGCTCTGCAAGCAGCAAGGTCAGGAGGCAAAAAAAGAAATGTGATTTATTAGGAAGTATGTTCTCGAAGAAAAATATTTCTGTGAAACCAGTGACCAAAAGATCTTAATACACAATGACACTTCAGCTAAACACAGTGTCTAATCCTGGACTGAACTTTGGAAGACCTGCCACAGAAACATTACCACTGAGACACCTGACAAAGCTTAAATGTTGCCCGTATATTACATTACAGTGTTGTATCAATGTTAATTTCCTGGGTGAAAGAATAAATGTATTATGACTATATAAGAGAAACTGTTGTTCTTGGGAGACAAATGAAAGTCTCAAGGGATGGAAGACCATGACATCTACAACGTGCTGTTAAACGGTGCCACAAAGACAGTAACAACGTAATGATATTACAAACTAGATGGATAATGACAGTAAGCCAGAAGCAGGTGAGGCAGAATGTCAACAGCTAGGAGATGGTACACAAGCTCACTGTAGTTTTTTTAGAATGTCCTGTGTAAAAATGTAAGTTAATTGTGAGGGGTGGACTGGGCCACTCACAATAGCAGGACTTGGGGTTGGGTCAAATGTATCTCACATCAGAATCACCTGATTAACTCTTTAAGGTGTTGAATACGGAGCTCCAGGATTCAAACCCCAAATCGAAGACACCAGAATTTCTACTGTCACTGCCCCCCTGCCCCCACAGGCTGCCTCCCCCAGCACGCACACACATGTAGCAGGAGCTTGCATTTCTGTTTGCAATGGCCCAGGTGCGTTTGCATTGGGAAATCTTCAGTCTCTTGTGACACAGGCTCTGTATCCTTTTCATCTTGGAGACACAGCTCTACAGAATGCCCTTTGGCCCAGTGTTTAAAAAATGTTGTCTGCCGACTTTATCCTCATCCTAGCTCCCAAGGGGAAGAGAGAAGAGAGATGTGAGTGCTTTTTCAGAGTGGCCATAACTCATCTGTCTGGAGCTGCTGTCGGAGGCGCCACCCAAAACATCCAGAGAGGGTGGAGGAGGGACAGCTGACAGTTTGTGGCATAAAACAGGTCAGGGCTAGAATGGGTCAGGTCCCTCATTTAGGGACTCTCATTAAGGCACTTCCTCTGTTATGCTTCTTGGCCTGAAGTTCTTCAAGGCACTGAAGTGGCTCAGTATTCAAGAGGTCCAGCTCTTGCTGTCACTGACTGAGGAACACTCAGGGAGTCAGGATAAGTAAACGGGACGGGGAGACAGACATCCTCAGGGACAGGGAGACAGACATCCTCAGGTGTCTCTAACTCTGGGGTTGTGCGTATAGCTGATAAAGTCGACTGAAGTTTTTTTCCTTTGATCTTAAGATACAGGTACAATCATTACTCCTGTATATGAGGGAAGGAGAGAAGAAGGGGAAGAGAGAGAGAGAGAGACAGACAGACAGACAGACAGACAGAGACAGAGAGACAGAGACAAAGAGACAGAGAGACCTAGCCACTGTAGCCCACCTTGCTGCAGCCATTGTTCAGGCCCGAGTCCGGGCTTCTCTGCTGCTCCAGCTGACTTTCTTCTGGCATCTAAGAGCAAACATTGGTGGAGAATGCTTTCAGTTATCACCTAGCATGAATGTGAGGATTTATTGTTATGCTTTCCTCCCACCCATCTCAATTGGCCCTCTGGGAGGCAGAATGACTGATAGGAATCAGTATACACTCTTGCATGGAGAGAATGGAATGTGGGCGGCACACATGTCTGTGCCCCTAAAGGCACTGAGCAGGGGAGAGGAGTAGATGTAGATCTGTGAGGAGCTCGGGTCCATGAAGGCCTCCCAGTGGCCTTGCCAGAGCCTTTCCAAGTGCTGCCCTACCAGCTCCCTCCAAGTGGCCTACCTTTGTCTGACAGCTGCAGCATGGTCTCCTAGAGCCAAGGCTAGGAGAAGCTGCCAGACTTCCCTTTTGGAGGGTTGTACATACATGGGAGGGATGGCACACATGTGAGGGATAGATGTCCCCCATCACCCCAACACAAGGCTCACAATAAATTAGGGGCACAGAAGAGAGGAAAGCTCTTCTTTGTACCACATTCACAGTGAACTCTAGATGGTAAATTGTAAGGTCCCAACAATGTGTAGATAACCAGCCTCCGTGTGTGTGTGTGTGTGTGTGTGTGTGTGTGTGTGTGTGTGTATGTCCCCCTGTCCAAGTGCATAGGTCTAAGGGGTGAAGGTACTTTTAGACAATGAGGTAGTCTCGCTTCAACATTCTCTACTTCCCTAGAGGCATCCAGATCTTCGAGGGTTAGTCAAATAGTTTTAGAAAGCGACCTCATGGCAGAGAGGAAACTGACAAGGGAGAGATGCTGATACCAGCAGAGTCTTTTTAACTGGGGGAACTGGTTTCAGTGGGTAGTAGGCAGTCAGGATACATCTGCAAAATATGAATTCTTAAGCAAAGCAATTTCCTCACAGCCACTGTTTATCCAGAAATGGGATAGAACTACGGGTTTTCCCCAAATGACCAGAGTCAGGAGAGCAACCAAGACCACCAACCCGGGTAATGTGTCCCACATCTCAGACACCAGTTGCCATAACAGTAAAGACTTATGAGGTAACATTTTAGGATAATGAGTGTGTTCCGGGTGCTGGGCTAAACACCTCGACATATTTTGTCTCCGTGAGGGAGGTACTGCCATCACACCAATTTTCTAAGGGAGGAAGCCGAGCTGCCAAGAGAGTTATTTGCCCAAGGCCACTTGGCAAGTGGCACAACCAGGATGTGAGCCTCACGGTCTAACTCATTATTTCTCCTTTCATGATTTTCTTCTGGGAAGGAAAAGTAACCAACCCTCAGCCCACGCCATTTTCCCAGATAGCCTCTTCTTCCTCAATAAATTGTAATATGTATTTTTTCATTTAGAGTTCTCGGTGCCTTTCTAGAAAAGATATCCAATGAATTTCTCTCTCTGTTGTTGGGAAATCCAGTCAAGAAACTGACACCAAAGAAAAACAAACCTGCAGGTTTTCTTCAACTATATAAAATATGTAAAATATCCCCAGCTGCTAAAACCATGGCCGAGTTTCTTTCTATGATCATAATCTACATAACTGGATTTCTTTGCCAGAGATACGCAATTATGTATCTCTTTATGTTTTCAGACATGCCTGTATTTTATGGCATCTCTAAGTAGAGGTGCTATGTTGGTCATTTCAATTTCCATTGCTAATTTCCTGGCTTATTTTCATTAGCATTAACTCCACAATGAAAAACTGCAGAAGGCACGCATGACAGAGTTAAGAGCCCTGGAAAAAGCCAGCCTGGGGC
The DNA here is from genome assembly GCA_902729485.2 of Mus minutoides. Classification (NCBI taxonomy): domain Eukaryota; kingdom Metazoa; phylum Chordata; class Mammalia; order Rodentia; family Muridae; genus Mus; species Mus minutoides. The sequence continues at coordinate 1,222,313 of LR749875.1, read as the reverse complement.
TACTTTGGGTAAGGACACTTGCCACCAAAACTGACAACCTGAGTTCAATCCTCAGAACCCACATGATAGAGGAAGAAAACCAACTCCTGTGGCATGATCGCCTAACACCGACCTGCCCCCTCCCAACCCCCCAAAAACATCTTGAAAGCTACTTAGTTTATTTTTTAACCCATACTGTTCTTAGGGGTAAGAAGACGGATAATACTCATGGCTAACATTTACAAGCATTTGTGTGGGCCAGAAACTGTTGTACAAGTTAGGAGCCCTTCGCCATGCTGCCAGCAATATGAAGCAGTTGTTACCATTGCTCCTCCATTAGAGAGGAGGCAACTTTATCTTTACTTCTATAGCTATCAAGTGGTAGGGCCAGGATTCAAACCCCTGCTGTCTGGCTGCAGGGCCCATGTATCAGCCTTATGCTCAGCTCTGCCAGGCGGTAAGGCTGGGACCTTGGGCCTCCATACTTTCTATCTCTGAGTTTGATTCTAACAAGGAATCATTACAGCCTCTTTGTTGTGAGACAGGGTTTCTCTGTGTAGCACTGGCTGTCCTGGCACTCACTTGGTAGCCCAGGCGGGGCTATACCTGGAGTCCACCTGCCTCCTGAGTGGAGCTCTGGGATTAAAGGTATGTGCCACCGTGGCCTATCCCATTACAGACTCTTAAGCAAAGATTTCCATAAACTCTCCATGATATTACCATAGGCTTATCATGTTTATGAAACAGCAATGGCGCAAACGACAATCTCATGTGTTAAGGATTATTTCACATAAAAGATTACTAGTATACCTTAGGAGAGTCACATTGCACACAGCCCCTGGTCAGGACTAGGTCAAATACCCCTTTTGGATCCCCCCTGTAACCAGGGTTGCTGCTTCACCTAGGGGACTCTCAGGGATAACTGCATCTAGGAACTCCTGTAGCTGCCTATGGCTGTTCATGAGATGAAAGGCTCCACAGCACCTCTAACTCTAAATTAAAAACAGCACGACAGGGCCAGTGTGATGACTCAGTGGGTAAAGGGGCTTGTGCCCAAGCCTAACGACCTGAATTCAAAATCTGGGACCCTCCATGGTAGAGGCAGATGACCAACTCCTGCAAGGTGTCCTTTGATCGCTACAAACAAACAGTCAATCAAACATACATGTACACACGAATACACATAAAAACAAACAACAGCGTAATAACATGGCAGGCAAGACAAAACAATAATAAGAAAAATGGCAGAAAGAACTCGGGGACATAAGTGCTTCCCTTAAACTGATCACTAAGGGGGGATTCTTTCAAGAGGCAAGTGCCTGCCGAAGGGAATCTAAATTCATTATTCTGTATTTTTCTTCAAGACTGAGAAGTTTTCTACCCTCCCCTCCCTGTTCTTTTCAAAAGAGTACCCCAACCACAATCATAAACTTTAAAAGTAGAAGCCCTCACTTCAAAAGGGATTTTTAAATTAAAAACTCAAAACCTCACAGTGGTCACAAACTGCTCTAGCGGTGGAGGTGTCATCTTAGGGGATACTACTTTTCATAGTGCGGGGAAGGAGAGGGATGGGAGAGAGGAGAAATCAGGAGTGAAGAAAGGAAGGTGGGAGGGGACTGGATAAAGAGGGCTTGAAAAAAAAGCGACATTGTCCAGAGAGGTGAAAGGGAACAGATGGCCGTGGAGAATGTGGCCCTTAAAGACCCCCGACGAAAGGGCAGTGCTGACAGATCTTGCTGTTTCCCATTGATGCTTGGATGTTCTGTGCTGGAGAGCTGAGGCCAGAGTAGCCTCCAGACCTCTGTTCCCAGCAGTTCACTGGGGCATTGGCGCTCAGGGTCCAGCAGAAAAGAAAAGGGGAGGGCATCAGCTACCAGCAGCAGCAGGGAAGGCCACGTCCCACCGCCTCTCTTCAGGCTTGGCCAGGGAAGGTCAGCCTTGCTCTTGACTGAGCACTGGCAGAGGTGAAAGAAAGGACAGGAGTCCAGGCCAAAGTCTCTTGCTTCCTTTCCTGAGAACCTTCTGGGGGAGGCATGTCTGGGATCAAATGGTTTTACTTTAGGAGGGGGAAATGAAGAAAGAGTCCAGGCATAGAAGAGTGAGCTGTTCAAACAACACACAAGAAACCTGGAGTTTTGAGGGAGGACAAAAGAGTGACTTGCTGAGAAGAACGCAAACATGGGTTAGGAAGGAACCTGGGTCAGAGGCCAGTCAGCCTCTGCCGAAGAGCAGGCATCAAAGTGTACTTGCCTGGCATAGCACGATAGGACAGAGGAGGAGAATGCATGCCCCTGCGTGTCTGTCTGGCATGGGGACAGGATGCCAGTAGGTGTGGTGTATGCAGCTGTGCCACACTGGGGAATGCCCCTAGAGACTCAGAAGTCATTTCAACGAACAGCTAGTACAGGAAGCCTTGGCTGGCTGGTGAACTCATCCTTTTAGAGGAGAAAGTCCAGCAGCCTCTGCAAGCCGGAGGACCGGAGAAGCGGTGAGAGAAGGAACGGTTTGCAGAAGTAGTAATTACAAAGAGTCTTGTAAACTTCAGGGGGCTAAGATGTAATCAGTATAATTTCCTTAATATAACTTTGATCAGAAAAATCATTGTTCCAAATGGCCCCATGACCTCTCTTTGTACCATTTACAGGGGGAGTGATAAATTCAGCCCTGCTCCTGCCTGCTAGGAGGGGGTTGCACGCTTCCCACTCAACGTTTAGTCAGCCGAGAGAGTTATGCGAGCTCAAATAATTTTTCCAGTTCTGCATTTTCTCTTTCCTCTGCATTTTTAAATGGCAACAACCTGCCAGGGGCCCTGAGTCTTGAAGAAGTGAAGTATGGGTTTGTGGGAACTGACCCCTCACAGGAACATTTGGAAACATTCCCACACATGTCAGGCCCCACAGACATTTCTCATTTGACCCTCTTTAGGGAAGGAGAGACTAAAAGAAGGCTCTGAATGTCTTTAGTGACTTGGTAAGCACCTTAACCTAGAGCCAGGCTCCTCCCATTTTCACCTGGACGAGGACACCACGGTGGCTATCAAAGTCCCCTGTTTATCCCTTATGTGCATTGATCTGAGTTGCTGAGGAATTTCCCATGAAGCCACATAGTGAAAGAGACCATGATAAAGACCTTGCCTTTTATTTCTCTCCTTCAGCAGAATTGGTCCCCAGGCACTTTAGACTTAGAAGTTCCACTAATAAGCCTTATAAACTGTGAGCCCAGCCTCTGCATAGAAACTACTTTGTATAGCCCCTAAGTGAAATCCCCCGGGGGACAGAAGATGCCCACAGCTTTAACAATCGAGACACAACACAGCCTCAGTATGAGAACAGAAGACAGGCACACTCTGACATCCCAATTGAAACTACAGGCTGAATCGGACATAGAGGAATGCAATTACCTTTTCTCGTCTGATGGTACACTAAAGAAACTGGAGAAGTGGGATACCTATTAGGTCCCCACTAATCCTCCTCCCAAATTCAAAGCAGGGCTAGTCCCTGGAACTCATTTCTGAGTATTCTTACTCCCTGTCATTGTTAGGCAGCTCAATTGATAAGTGCTTTCTGCTTAGCTCGCCCCTCTTCTTTCCCAGCGGCTCAAAGCACTTTACAAATATCACCTCATTATTCTTTATAGCACTCCAGCGAGCCTGATAGGTGGAAAGGTTCATTATCTTCTCCTCAGCCATAAGGGAAATAGACAAAGGAAGGAGAAGTGACTCGCTGAAGCCAGCAAAGAGAGGCTGGACTGGAAGTATACAGTTCAGCCACTCTCCAGACTCCAAATGTGCACATGTCCCACGTCAGCTTGTAAAACTGATCTGCTGACAGGGTGGGGTTTTCTCCTAAGCGCTGTTTTGTAATCAGCATGTCTGGAGGGAGGCTCTGCACTGGGCTGGAGGGGAAAGGGCAGGAGTCAAGACGGAGGCTGCCTTTAGATGGTAACACTTAGGTTAGACAAAGTTCTTCACCAGCGTCGCAGTGCCTTCCCTAGAAAAGGAGATGCTTAGATGGAAAGATTCTTCTTGCTATTATGGGATGGACGAGGAAAGAGTTTCTGAAGATTGCTTCTAGTGCTCCCTGGTCCCCGTGACCATCAGGAACCATTTTGCAAGCCGGAAATGGCTGCACCCTTGTCTACTTATAGAGTGTTCCTTTTCATCCACTATCCATCTACGACAGGAAGCATCAGGGCAGCTAGTGTGACAAGGCAAAGCGGAGAGGTGGCCCTGGAAAGTGGGGGAGCAGGAAGCTGCTGAAGGGGCCGTAAAGGAAGAACTTAAAAGTGAGAATCCGGCAAACTGCATCCTGACCTGATCCTCAGTTCGAACCAGAGACGCACCCTATATATAGTCCATGGAATTTATATTAAGTTCCCCAAAGTATGAGAAGGCCTGGGAACAACAGGACTTGATTTGGCTTTTCCAGATAGGGGATTTGCCAGTCCCTGCCCCCTCCTGTGAACAATGGTCCAGTGTGCCCTGCCGGAGCAGTTTTCCATTGACACAGAAGTTCATTTTAATAAAAAAAATAAAAAAAAAAAAAAAAAAAAAAAAAAAAAAAAAAAAAAAACAAGCAAGCACTGATCTTCAAGTTAATCAAAACTGGATTATCCAGGTTTCAGGAGTTTATAATTTGGCGCTTGAGCTGCTGCCTAAGCCTGAACCTTTAGAAAAGCTGCCTTAGCTCATCTCTCTCATCTTCAACATTTATTTTTTTCCTAAATGATGCACTGACCAAGAGGTGGAGAGGTAAGACAGTAAGATCAATATGTGTCTGTAGGAGCAGCTCCTGCCACAAGAATAATGACCTTGGATAGCAATAAAGAATGATGCTTTGGGGTGAGGAAGTGGCTGGTCACAGGGACCAGATATAAGGGACTGACTATGCAACCACCGGAGGAAGCACGTTTTTTGTGATGCTTAGGTTGTTTTTGTTGGCCTGGTCTTTGCACTCATCATGGGAACTGTGTCGCTTGCTTGCTGCTCCTGCAGAGACTGCAGGACACTTTTCTTTATACAGAGTAAAAGGGATAACGAATAAGTATCCCCTGAAAACCAGTGTCTTCGGGGCTGGGGATGAATTGTATTCATCTCCATGTCCAGCTGTAAGGGCCACAAATTGCCGGCTCTGTTCCATCTGCTCTCGAAGGGCCTCAGCCTGACCTTGTGGAACCTTCTTTCTGGGAAGTCAAGGAATTTCCAGGATTAGCTCAAATCTTGAGGCTGCCAACTGTGACAATCTACAAAGCTCTCTTAGGTAATGATTCAGACCCCACTTCTGCTCAAAGCCAAGATGGTTCCCAGTGAACTGGAAACAGTCTCATTTCCTGGATGTAGGCTATAATGGGGGTTGACCCCGGAAAAATTTTGGAAGGGCAAGCCTCAGCATTTCTGCATACTGCAGATTCAACAGCTGATACCAGATATAACTGAAATGTAATAAAACCTGAAAAGCAAGGTAAAGAGGTCATCAGACACAAGTTTGAAAAAGAACACCACAAGAAAAGGGTGTGTGTGTGTGTGTGGTGTGTTAATGGCAACGATGGTTAATCTCATATATTTAACCACCCAAGATGGTATATTTTTGGGGAAAAATACCTGGTGAATCTCTCCTAAACTGAACTTCTGGACATTCTAGCTTAAGTCCAAGTTTCTAAGTCCTGATTAGATAGAATACAAAAAATCCCTCATTGGAAAAGAATATTTTGGTACTTTGGGTTAGCCCAAGTAAGAGCTAGGCCTCAGATCCAGCCAGGAACAGCCCTGGTACACTAGGGCCCTCATCTTTCCCTCTGTCTCCTGAACTCTGCAGACATCTGAGCTGTTGATAAAACATCAGAATAAACTTCCAACTCCCTCTGTGGCCTCCTCAGGCTTCAGTCTCATCTGAAAAGGGAAGCAACAGGACTCGAGCAGCTGCAGCATCCGTCCTCTGAGAATCCCTGTACGACTGTGTCTCCGCAGAGTTGGCTCCAGCACTTTCTGGCTACAGTATACTCTCTACCTTTCAGGCTTCACTGAATCCTAGTCCCCAGGCAGGCCTAACACTGGGGGGAGGACTCTCAGATCACAAACCGAAGCTTTAATGGATAATTCAGTTAAATGTTTCTTCCACCCCTGCAAGTTAGAATTGACCAGAACTCTACTGATCCAGCTGACCTCAGGAACTAGGGATACTAGCTCTTAGAGTTAAGAACTCTTTATATCCAAAACAAAAGGATGAAGACTCCACATGTGAAGGCTTAGCAAGAACACACACACACACACACACACACACACACACACACACACCTCTGGAGGGTAATTTTATAGTGCAAGCATCTAGGAAGTTAAGAAGAAAGCTTTTTAATATAAATGGCCAGATTTTTTTTTTCAACATTCAACATTTCCAGTCTAGTTGGTAACCCAGCTCGGCAGCTCTATCCATAACAATGTTTCACTAGTTGAGGGAATTTTAAGAATAGTCAGCAACTCCAAGGAACTTTTCATTCAAGGACTCCAGATGTTATGTAAGGATTCTCATGATCCCAAACAGATGTGGAGAAGCTATTCATCTGAGAAATGAGGGACATTTTACAGATTTGTCTAGAGTAAGCCAGGACTTGAACAGAGATTCCAACAAAGCGCTTTCAGATTTGAGCAGTTCCTAATCTCTAACACATTAGCAGATACCTGACTGAGTTACACAGATACTTAGAAAAACCATGGAGAAAGAAGGGGGTCCCAAGTATCTGATTCCTCTAACAACCCAGGGGTCAGTTTGGGAACCTTCTAGAAGCCTAATTAGGGCAGACAGAATTTAGACTAACCTAGATGATTAATATAAATAATGATCTGTGTTCTTGACTTAGGAAATTATTTCCCACTCTTGTGTGTTATCTTTTGGTTCAAGTCCACGTGTATGTTCTTTCAGATGACGAATATTTAGAGCACGCTGGGGCAATAAGCACAATGAGAAACCACAAGTCATCATATGGTATGGTCTAAAGTTTGAGGAAAAAAAAACCTCACTACAAGTGTTTATATACATATTATTTCTTGTGCCATCTTACTGTGTGTGCAGTAAGCAAAGAGGACTCCTCTGCATCCAGGCTAGCCTTGAACACCTAGAACATCTCAGCCTTCCTTGTGTGTAGATTATACTCCTATCACTGCAGTGGGATTATCATCTTTATTTTCCTTTTCTGCTACCTATATTTTTCCTTTTCTTTCTTTTTACTTTTTAAGTTATACATACATTTTGTATACAGAACAGCATGGATAAACTTCACGAACAACGTGAAGCCAGAGAACCTGCACCAGAGAGTGAGAAACTGTCATCACACCGTTTACAGAGAGTTCAAACACGGACAAGCTAACTTGTGGTTGCAGAACCCTCGAGTGGGTGGTTATTCTGGGCATGGAATGGGAAGGCAGAAAGGATGGTTTCAGGGAAGGGACTGTCCTGGAGACCATTAGTGTTCTGTTTCATACTCACATGTTGACTGCACATATGTATGTGTTCATGGAGAAAGTTAGTGCTGCTGACCCTGTACAATTCATATCTGTTGCTGACTGTATATTACACTTTTAAAAACTTGCTTAGAATATGGAAAATACTCAGAGGCTTCAACATACTATACTTCTGGGGAGTCTAGGGAATGGCTCTTTGTAGACAAGGGAGGGAGAATTCAAACTATACTTGCAGATGTGTAGCTGTATATTTTTGGGGGTTAGGTGGGGGGAAAAGGTGCTCATTGACAAGGAGGAGACAATTCTACCTTCACAGCTCTGTGTCTGAGAAGGGGGCTCCACAATCTGGTTCCATTAACCGGAAAGAAAAACACGAACTGACATCAGCAAAAGGTCATGACTTCTGCCAAGATTAGCAGCCTTTGAATCTTTCTGACAACACAGGATTGATGGCGACTCTGAAAGGCTGTGTTTTCATTCATCTCAGGTTCTCCAGAAAGGCTGATGCTGGACCAGATGTATCGCATGGAGAGGCGCACGTCTAGAACTAAGCCCAGATTTATGAAAACAAAGGGCTGAATCTTCTAGAAGGAACTCCAAGAAAACGGGCAACCTTGTATCCCCAGTTCCTAGTGTGAGATCTTCTTATTGACAGAACAGGGGCTCAAGAAATACTTTTGACATGTGTGAATGTTTAAATCTCTGTTCCAAAAAGAAAGCTGGAAATGTGCCAGTTCAAGCAGAAGTGACTGTGAATGGGAAGGGACGTGTTAGAATGACACACTAGATTGATGACTGTCTCTGCAGCATCTCAAGGAAGCTTTAGCATGAGGGGACTGAAGTTGCTGGACATATCTAGGGAAACTCTCTGGAAAGATGCAATTGTCCAGCAGCAATATAGTTCAGGGTAAACATGTCATTTAAGATTTTTATTGGCTATGTGAAAACAAGTGAAACAAATGCTAACATTTTATTTCAGTTAGCACACTGTGTCCAAACTATCAATGTGTAACCAACCTAGAAGTTAATATATTTCACTCTATCTCCCCTATATGAAGTCTCTGAAGTCCATTGTACATTACACTTAGAATGTGTTTTGAATATTCAGCAGCTGCACGTGACACTGCGGGTCTAGATGGCTTCCATTTGGTGGTGGCGGGGGTTGGGGGGCACCTCTATGTGACCAGGATATTCAGAAAACTGAGCTTCATATTTAACAATGTTTCCATCTGCTCCTGCAGTCAACTGCATCCAAATCCTCCTGATACCTAGTATCCCTGTGGCAACTTCACTTTCTGCTTCCAGTACTTTGAGCATGGTTTCTGTCACATGCAATAAAAGCAGGCAGAGATAGAGAGGGCGTGCCTAAGGTACATCCTGTTTAAGTGGTGGCATGCCTCTTGAATAGCAGATGGTTAAATCAGCATGGCTGAATTTATAAACTAAGAAAGCTATTAAGCGGAATGTGCCACCATCTTAATCTTGGCTTTTGAGGGCATTTGCTGTAGGTTACACAATCAATTTGTCAGTCTCTTCTAGTTCCTGTTTGAAGAATTCCAGGTGCGTTTGCTGTAAATTCTGAATCAAACAGGAGTTTAATAAGGTGCAGGCCTACAAGATACCTGGATCCTATCCATGGGGGACTGCTACGACGTAAAAGAAATGAAAAGAACAGCCTTTCTACCGGCCAGCAAACTCCTGCTACATCTCAGCTCCTATCTTCCCTCCAGCACACATGTATTTCTGAGTTTCCCCTTAAACAAGGAACTGGAGTTTGAGAGGAAACGGGCCAGTGTTGATGTCTCTTGTGGAGAAAGCAGCAGCCATCTCTGATACCTGGACCCCAATCCTTAGTGATTTAATGATAAATAAGTATGGCTATTTGGGGGCTAGGGTTCTTTTCCCTAGGAGAGAGCCAGATACATGCAGAAGAGGCAATACAGTCTCCTCTAAACTACACTTTCTCTGTCATAAGGCAAGCTTTGGGCATTTTAGGTTGTAAAGGCTACCCTGATTTCTAGGGTGTCTTTGAAGGTGATATAGGGTTGGTAACCTGGAAAGTCCAGACCAAAAAAGAGGCAGAAACAATCTTCTTCCCACTGGCAGCTAGGAGGCCTCCTGGGACCAGGATTGTTGACGCTAAGAGGCATGTGCAATTCAGTGCTTTTGGAGGAGATGGGAAGGGCATAGGGGTAGGTATTTAACAGTGTTTAACTAGACATTGTGAGGGCTGAGACAGAAAGAATGAGAAAGCAAACATGCCACTCTATCCTTTAAAGTGTCAGCATGGGTCCTGTGTGCCGAGGGAGAGAGGGGATCTGCAGACTTTACTGTATGTAACTCCAGCTATCTAGAGAGGAGTTAGATATTCAGTAGGTGTCTTTCAGTCAAAAAGGGAACCAAGAATGGCATGCAGCCATTCCACGTGTGTGAGTCAGGGCCTTGTAGATACCTTTTCCCTTGCACAGACCACTCACCATGTAAGAGGGGAACAACACACTAGTCCATGAAGATAGACTAGGCGGTTCCTGGTTGGAAAGCTCAAGTGAGTCAAAGCAGGACCTTTGAATTCTTCTGGTATTTTGTGTGTGTGGCTTTTCTAAGTCCCTGCTTTTGTCTCAGGGTACCATTTGTAAGAAGGAGGAACTAATCAACTCCAAAGTGTATGGTTGATGGGATCATATCCGAGAATCCCAAAACTTTGTAAAGGACATGGGAAAGAGAGCAACAAAGTGGCTGGGGGGCCAACCTCCTTAGGTGACACAGAGAAAGGCTAAGGCCAGACTTTGGAGCCAAGCTTTGGGTTTGAAATTTGCCCCTGATGCTTATTAGCTGTTTACTTTTGGACAAACGATGTACCCTCTCTGGGCTTCGGTTTCTTGACCTGCCACCCAGAGACAGCCATGCTACCTTACCTGTTGGGAACCACACACTGGATGAGGCCATGAATGTTCAGCATCTAGGGCATCTTGTTCCCATCAATATTAGCAAACCCCATTACCCACAGCACAGTGTGTTTTCAGGATTTACTGAGAGGTACAGTCTCTAGTCCAGGCTGGCTGCAAATCCCCAATGCAGGTGAGAATGGCCTTCAACTCTCTATCCCCCTGCCTCTACCTTCCTAGTATTGGGGCTATAGGCAGGTATTACCATGTCCTATTTATGGTGTGCTGTGTACGGAGCCCAGAGCTTTTTGCATGTTAAGCAAGCAACCAAACTGCATCCTCAGCCCCATCCATCTTTCTTCTTCTTCTATTGGCACTCCTCTTGCTTCAGCATCAGTGCTGGGACGGCAGGTGTAGGATACCAAACGCTGGCACACTTTTACTGTTAAATCTTGAAAAGACTATACAAATGTCTACTTAGTCTTGCTTGGAAAACACTCCTTCATGTTAAAAAGAAAAACAATAAAAATAAGTACATAAGTCAATGAAAACAATGTGTGTACTCCAGAAAGGGGCAGGGGGTGGTGGGGGTGGGGGTGGGAGACGGTTTCTTAACTTTTTTTACAAGTTCTATTTAATGTATGTTCATGAATGTGCACCACATGAGTGCCTGGGAGCCATCTCTTTAGCCTCCAACATTTCTAAAGAATTATCCTCAGAATTATTGAATGTTCTTAATGCTAGTTAAAGCCTTGCCTTTTGGGGGGTAGTTCTGGGAAATAAATTCAGCCTTGCTTATTGACTCTTAGCTTTGGTATGGGCTCTTTTGAGAGATATAGAAAGCATGAAGAGCCTGTGGGATGGGTGGGGTACCTAATGTCATCAAGCTTCCTCTATGACGAGCTTAAAACTATCAAGGGCCTGGAAGGGGTGCAGAGAGGGAATTCTAAGAAGAGAAAGAGCAAAATGTATCACATTGCCAGGAAGAATAGTTATATCCAGAGGCTTCCATTTTAATTGCCGAGGCTGGGGAGGGGGGAGGCTTCACGTCCATATGATGTAGCAGGGAAGGGTGGCAGGCCTGGCATGCTGCCCATGCGGAGAAGTTGCCACCCAGCTGAGGGGAGAGTCAGGCTGAGCAGTCCCTCCGTTCCCTGGAGACTTGGATTAAGCTCATAGCCAGGGGAAGTGCGGATTAACACAATGTGGTGTCTGAGCTAATGAGTTAGCAAAACAGAGACAGATGGCAACTGAGTAACTTAGCCCATCTCTATTTGCTGCGCACTCCCACAGCGACTCCTGTCCTTGTGCTGTCTAACTCTGCAGAGCCCTTTCCGTCCAACCCAGAAGGTCATGGCCACTGAGTAATCATCCTGCATGAAAAAACAGCTACAAGCCCACTTTTAAAACACAACTGTTGTCCATGATTGGTGGATAGTGGAGTGGAATTTTTACTGCTGACCTTGGAGGGACACCCCTGGTTCTAAAGGGGACACGATGATTTTTATGGAATCCTTGTTATTGTATATTTAAGATATAATTCCTTTTTACCAGTAGGCAGTATGTACAGAATGCTAGAGCATGTTATGACTTGGGCGTACCTTTTATTCTGCCCCTAAAACAAATTTCCTTTAGTCAGATCTATAGGTTGCAACAGTTTCCTTTGTGGGCTCGGGGCGTTGGGGGGAGGAGTCTTGGCTAGAGAAGGGGGCCAGTGGACAATGCTGAGAGCAGATATGTGGTTATTCACGTGGGCGGCAAATGACTGCTTTACAAGTTGTCTGTAACTCTGTCTGTTACACCTCCCCCCCCCCCATACACACTAACAATGTGTATTCCCTTAAAAATAAGTGTTTGTGTGTGTATGTGCATGCGTGCCCATAAGCATGATGCATGCTGAAACACCTGTGGAGGTTAGAGGACAAGCTGTTGGGGTTGGTTCTTGCCTTCTTTCATGTGAGGCCTGGGAATCAAACCCAGGTTGTCAGGTTTGGTGGCATATGCATGTACCTGCTGAGCCATTTCACGTGTCCCCCTGTCTAATCTTTTAAGGTCTTTTTTTGTTTTGTCTTGGTTTTGTTTTTGCTAGAAAAGAAACCAAACAAACATGTTCTCTAATAGTCATTATTTCCAGGTGGGATTAAAGGCAGCTGCCAATTGCGAGACTTGCCTACTACTGATACCAGCTCCGTCGGCCAGTTTGGAAGATGCTTACCTTTTGAGTATTGGTTCATTTAAAAAATAATATTTCCTGTAATAGTACGATCCCTGTTATATAAACAACAAATGAATATCTTCAGAAGAAGGGAAGGTTTAAAGTTTATTTCCTTCCCTAGTCCACTTGGTTATTTCACTCAATAAAGTGATCAGAAACTTTAAGACAATCAAGACATTTCCCAAGGTCTAGCCCTGAACGTGTAGTCCTCACCCCTTTATCAAGGAAACTTCTTTTCGCAACAGATGATGACCATTAAAGAAACCACAGCCAATCAAAATGTATAGTTGTGGAGTCCACTTTCAACCGATACATCCACAACCCAATCCCTGTACCTAAGGCTCAGGTGTTGTTGTGGATGAGGGGTGGATAGAGCCAGAAATACAGGGAATTGCTGTGAAACTGTGCCTCCTAGGAATGTCAGAAGCTACACCCATAGAATCTCACCAACATGGCAGCCTAAACATGTGCTGCTGAACAAGGAGGACACCAGTGAACCTGCTAATGTCCATGGAGGAAGGCTCAAGAGATTTCAACCCTGTACAAAAGAACTGCAGGCAACTAAAGACTGCTGATCGCAGAGAAATAGTCTTTCCCAGGGAGGAGCGCATCAACTGGTCATTCACACCGAACGGTCAGCCCTGAGAACATGCACACAAAAGTAACATTATATGGACTGAGCAGGTTGTATTCATGTATTTAGGAATACACACCTTCACCACCACCAAAAACAACAACAACAATTAATGAAAAAAGAAGACCATACATTTGAAAGAGAATAAGAATAAATCTATGGAACGCTTTGGAGGGAGTAAAGAGAAAGGGTAAATTATATTGTAATTGCAAAAAATAAAATAAATTGGGCTGGAGAGATGGCTCAGAGGTTAAGAGCACTGACTACTATTCCAGACGTCCTGAGTTCAATTCCCAGCAACCACATGGTGTCTCACAACCATCTGTAATGGAATCTGATGCCCTCTTCCGGTGTGTCTGAAGACATCTACAGTGTACTCATATACATAAAATAAATAAAGCTTTGAAAAATAATAAAAAATAAAACAAATTACGTTTACTTCTACAAGTGGATTTTGCCTTTGAAAAGTAAAGAGCTGACTTAGAAGAAGAAACTTTCAGGAGACACTGACTGATTTAATAAAACACATATGCAAATGGGAACACAGATGCACACGTCACACACCAAAAGACTACTTATACCTCCACCCATTCCTTCAAAATTTCTTCTCTATTCACCCTCTTGGAAGTTCCCTGTTCACACCTTTCTTCTTAGAGTAGGGCCTTGGGATGGACAATGACAAATAGTGATCAGCTCAAAGAATTTTGAACTCACTAGCAGACTTCAGACCACAGATCAGGGGCGAGTATACTTCCCCAAACCTGTGTGGGTTTAAAGTTGAATGTGCTTCTCAGCTAGTGATCTGGAAATTCTTTGAACAGATCACTTAGTTGTTCTGGCTCTTGGTGGCATTGTAGGACCTAAGCATCATCCTTCAGCCCATGTCAGTAGCATCTCCTTATCCCTCTTGCCAGTAACTAAAATGCCCACCCCCACACTACCAAGCACTGAAAGGGAATCAGCAACAAATTACAAGATACATGAACTTCTTCTAATAGGTTAGAGCTAAGAGCAAAATAAGAAGTATCTGTTTTTTTCTAGGTATAATGTCTCATTTAGGAAAAAAAGCCTGATAACTTAAAGGACTATACTACAACATAAGGCTGGGTGGAATCATGAGTGAGTTTGGGCCCAGATGGGCCAGAGAAAAACCCAACCAACCAACCAACCAAGCAAGCAACCAACCAACTAAAACATGTACTGAAAGCCATTTAATGAAAGGTTTTCATTGGACTCTGAGTCTTTCAGCTTTAATGATATTACTTTCATATGCCAGGAATCTTCCAACATCCTACCAATAGGATTCAAAGTAGTCTTGAGGACATTTGTGCTGGTCTAATAAGTGATGCGGCTAATCCAAGTTAAAGGCACATAATGAAACACAACTTCAAAACTTTAACTTCACTAGCATTGGTGAGCAAATCAACTCCACGGAGTATCGTTTGTATAGGTTTAAACTCTAAGAGCTTGTGGGTAAGTTCCGCTTTTTGTCTAGACTTAGCAAAGTTCCTGACATGCCATTTTTTCAATAGCTGCCTTTTTGGATAAATGAATAAATAATAACAAAACTAATGTGTATTTGTACCAGTTAGGAAATGTCTGAAGTTCTAACGCTTGAGGTTATAATTCAGAAGGCCATTCTATCCTCTCGCAAAATACCTTCTGATGTGGCTTTCAAAGACAATATATCTAAGATTAGTGAATCTCTATGGAGAACAGTTCTCCTCTGACCCTGACTTGTGGTTATTTACTAATGTCTAGAGATATATTTTGGTTGTCACAGATGGTAGGGAGGGGGTGCCACTGGTATCTCCTCAGTAGGGAGAGGAAGACATGCAGCTAACACAGAACAATGTACACGACAGCCTTCCACAGTCAAGGGGCAGCTGGTTCCAGATGTCAAGAATTGTCTGGTTGAGAAATCCAAGGCCATATAAGCCACTGGCCAGAGCCAAATAACTAGACATATTTCCCAATGATTTTTGTGCCAGCTCCTATTTCTGTTCTTTCTAAGTCTGTCTATCTTCCTTCTTCCCTTTCTTCCTTCCTTCATTTTATCCTTTTCCTCTAAAACGGTTATTTTACTTTATATGTATGGACATTTTGACTGCATACCACATCTGTGTCTGCCAGAAGAGGGTGTCAAAGCCCCTGGAGTTTCAGGTGGTTGTAAAACATCGTGTGGGCGCTGAGAATTGATTCTGGTTCCTCTGCAAGAACATCAAGTGCTCTTAACCCCTGAGAAGTCTCTCCAGCTCAGTCTTTTCTGTATATATTTATCCATCTTAAGCTTCCTGATACCAAGTACTATATGTATTTTTATCTACTGCCTATTGTATCTGATTACCTCAAAGATACTCTGAGTTAACTATAGGATGAAGTGAGAGAGACAATGGTCAAGTCCCCATAAAGGACAGAAATCAAACATGAGTTGTTTGTTCTCTCAGTAAAGAACAGCCTGAAAGGATTATGAGTAGATGCTCAACTGATGCCTACCATACTATTTTAGTCCATTTATCATGACACTCTTACCAGTTGGGGTTAGAGGTAGCGTGAGAGCCTAATTGTGGAAGAAATCTACAGTCTTTTTTTTTTTTTTTTTGGTTTTTCAAGACAGGGTTTCTCTGTATAGCCCTGGCTGTCCTGGAACTCACTCTGTAGACCAGGCTGGCCTCGAACTCAGAAATCCACCTGCCTCTGCCTCCGGAGTGCTGGGATTAAAGGCGTGCGCCAACACGCCCAGAGAAATCTACAGTCTTTAAACAGAAGTTCATCATGATCAATACTGTTCTGGGCCAGGGTTAGATTACTCAATTCTTCTTAAAAATAGGTTAAAACACACACACACACACACACACACACACACACACACACACACACACACACATATAAAAAAATGTGGTTTTATATATTTATATAATATATAACATATATATCATATATATGTATATATGACTATTTGGCCAAGCAGAAACACTAGAATTCTGATAAACTTGTTTCTAACCAGCTAACTAGCTGTGTAGCTAGTCATTGAGACTTGCTTCTCTCATCTTAAATAAAGAGATCATGACCAGACTAATTTTGATGGTTGATGGGACAAGGAAATCAGAATACATAGAGAAATTAACAAGAGTGAAGGATTTGGACTAAACATGAAAATGATTTCTTGGCTGGGAGTGATGGGACTATATTTTAATTTAGAAGTCTATTAGCAGGTGTCGATTAACCTGTAGTCACCCCATCGATCAGATCTAACTCTAAATGATTGGAATGCCTACTTCATTTGTTTTTATAAGACTGAAGGCATCACTCTTTGAAACCAAAGGGTGCTTTATGTGAATGCACACAAATCACAGACTCGATGGAGGTGGAATTCAAACAGAGCTTTCCCCTGCAATACAAATATTGAGACTAACACTAAACGGCGAAGGGCTGGGTGCAGCTCAGGTACTAAAGCACTTACCTGGAGTGGAACTCAGAGACTACAAAAGAAGTCAATGAAACCAAATAGAATGAAATAGTAGGAATGTTGAAATGTTCAAGGCAAGAGTTTGGGTTATATTTTCCTGGAAATGACACTGGGGTGGTAATGCCAGGCAGACTTCTAGGTGAGTTACTACACAGGTACAGCCCAGTGATGGGTCTTTTTGTTGTTTTGGTCCCAGTGCTTATAGTTTTACATCAACATGACATAATAAAAAGTCATCTGAGAGGAGGGAGTCTGAATTTTAAATATGTCTCCATATGACCAGACTGCAGGCAAGCTAGTAGGGCACATTCTTAGAGACTGATGGAGGAGGGTCCAGCCCATTATGGGTGGTGCCACCTTGGGCTGGTGGTCCTGGGTTCTATAGGAAAGTAGACTGAGCTTCTGTATCAGCTCCTGCATCCAGGTTCCAGCCCTGTTTGAGTTCTGCTCCTGACTTCCTTCAATGATGGACTACACTATGTGGAAGTGTAAGCCAAATAAATCCTTTCTTCCCCAGGTTCCTCCTTCAGTCATGGTATTTTATCACAGCAACCGTCAGCCTTCCCCCCCCCTCCCCCCCACTGCTGACTCTTGCTAGACCTAGTGATTTTACCTTACTGCATCCTTGGCTCGTTTCTATGGGAATTTTAATACAATGAAATCACCTTAATTATACACGGATATTGACATCCCAGGAAGCTCATGAAAACTACCTGGCAGAAAGCATAGATGTACATTCGCTTTAGCTATCTGGACTTTGCTGGGGCATTAACCACAATCCATGAGTGAGATGTCATCTGGAGCCTGTGTGTGGCCGGTTAATCACATGTTCTTCAGGCTGGCTCAGTGAACAAGCTCTGCACGTTCACTTCGGCCTCCTCCAACAGTCTTAGTTTTTCACGATGAACAACTGACAGATAGGAATGACTGGAAGGGGAAGTCACCCCTTTGCTGGTCAAGCAAAACCAGGCCATCTTATGGAGCTTACAGCAGCTAGTTGGAGGCATGATTTAAGCCTAAAAAAAAAACTCTCTAGAATCCCAAGGCTTCCACAAAAAGGCAACTTCGGAGAATGGCAGCAAAATAAAAGCCTGGGACCTCAGGACGTGGTTCCAGGAACAATGAGTACAGAAAAGTGAAATGGAGTCACTTTTTCCAGGCAGGCCACTTCCACAGACAATACAGTCACACGGCAATAAGCAGCATTTACGAGTACAGGAGGACACCCTGCATGTTTATAGACACCGCAGCAGCCGCCAACAACGGAAGAGAGGGAGTGGGCCCATTTATGAACAGCCTCTCTCTTCCCCCTGCTATAACTCCACCAAACCCATGGGAGCCTAGCTTACCAGTTCAGCAAGAACCATCTTGATTAAAATACGATGTCTCTGGTCACTAAGAGTTCTCCGGGGGAAGTAATGGGAAAGCAACCAAACCACACGATTCGAGAAGCAGACGAAGCCTCTCTCCTTTACATGCAGACGTGTTCTGGCCGGAGCCAGTCTTCCCACCAACTTCTGTGCTCTCCGACCCAGCTTCCCACGGGGTATATCTGGCTGCCTTCTATTTACTCTTCACACCCTGTCATACCTCTCCTCTCTTCCTGGGAGTGACAATTTCAGTTCGATCCCCGGCAAAAGGATACCATTTACCACATCGCCTTGGAAGCCTAGGAAATCAGCCCTGGACAGAAAGTTGGAGAAAGCCAGGAAGGGGATTTCCTATGTCGGCCTGTCAGTTCGCCATTTCTCATCAGTTCCCCTTATTCCCCTCAGAGCACTTGGAAGACTCTCTCTCAGTGAACCCTGTTGACTTAGTACTTGGAAAAGTGCATGAGGTAAAAATGGCCTCCAGTTTACAGACCTTAGTCAGAAAGATCTTGTTGGTTTGGGTTTTGAGACAGTCTTACTATGTTACTTCCTTCCCGAGTGATAGGATTGCAGACGTATGCATCCCTAGGTAGAAGGATTGGTTTTTTAAAAAATCCACTGGTTCATTTACTCACTCAACATTCAATAAATACAGAGTACCTGTATAGACCAGGAACTGGGCTGAGACTAAGTCAGAACTGATGTCACGTGATTGACACCTGGCAATGCCAGTCTATCCTTGAATGAGAAGCCCCATTTACTATTTCCTGAAACAAGTAGCCCTGGATCAGCGCAGTAGAATGACTGACAGATATCCAGTCTACTCTCTTGCTATTCCAAGAATAGGAAAGCTTTGCTGGAGAGAATGAATCAGAAAACACCAGGTGATTTTTTTTTTTTAATGGTCAGATTATCCTTCCTTCTATAATGGGCATCATGCCACCAGACAGCGTCTACTGAAAATCAAAAGGGATAAAGGCAGTGAGATGCCTCAGTAGTAGAGGCTCTTGCCACCAAGCCCGAGGACCTGGTTTTGATGCCCAAGACCCACATGATAGAACATGGTGACTAACTCCCATAAGTTGTCCTCTGACCTCCATATGTGCACCATGCGCCCCCCACACACAAAATAAATAGATAGATGGATGGTATGCACAAATGCATTTTGTAAAATATGATTTAAATGCACAAATAAATTTAATCTTAGGTTTATATGGGTTGAAAGATAAAAAGAAAGGTAGTCTCAGTTGATGAGGTTGATTACCAGTGACTTAAATGCTCTGATTCTTTTTAAATCTACACGGGTGGGGTTTTTTTCTGCATGCATGTCTATGAATTATGTGCCTATAGTACCTAAGGAGGCTGGAAGAAGGCATTTGATCCCTCAGAAATACAATATTAATTGGTTGTTAGCTATCATGTGGGTACTAAGAACTGAGCCTGTGTCCTCTAGCAAAGCAAGCAACCACTGCTCTTAAACACTGATCCATATCCCCAGCCCTTTGACTCTGTCTGTCTGTCTGTCTGTCTGTCTGTCTGTCTGTCTGTCTCTGTGTGTGTGTGTGTGTGTGTGTGTGTGTGTGTGTGTGTGTGTGTGTGTTTAGGTATATGAGGCTGCATGTGTGTCATGGGACAAGCGGAGGCCTGAAGACCCATCCTTCCTTGTTTCCCTCCTTGTTTAATGCAGGGTCTCTGCTCTTCTCTGTCTCAAATACCAGGCTCAGTGGCCCCTGAGTTCCCAGAGATGCTCTTGTTTCCCAGGTCCATGTAAGAGCACCAGGATTACAGACAAGGGTTACCAGATTTCCACTGGCTCTGGAGGTTTGAACTCAGGTCCTCATGCTCGTGTGGCAAGTCCTTTCCCCACTGAGTTATATCCCCAGCCCAGTGCTCCAAATCTTAAAGGGAAAGCGGCCTTTGTAAGAAACACAATCTTTACAGTTTCATGGAAAGTTTTGGTGAAAGAGCAAATATCTTGATTGTAAAAACAAAAGAAGCCCATGCACTGAAAGAGAAGAAAAAAACTTAAAACTAAGATGGTTTTGCTTTTTCACAAACTCTATTGATTCATAGAGTCCTTTTAAAAAATAACTATTTGAGATTCCCATAATACATTGAGAAACCTCCAGAAAATGTTACATAAGTTTCAGAATCACCAATTTAAGAAACTTATTATTTATTTTTTTGCAGTGTCTTTCAACTGTAATTATACTGTCTTTATAATAATAAAAAAATAAAAGAAACTTTGGTGGTAAGAGCATAAAAATTTTAAAAATCTCATAGAACTTGCAGACCCCAAGTCCCAGAGCCCACAATTTGAGAAATATTGATTTTTGTCTCGCCTTTGCCTTTTATGGGTGAAGGAACAAATGACTCTCCTAACCACACAGATGGCTCTTAGCACAATCCAGCCAAAAAGCTAGGTCGCCCGGTTTCTAGAACAGTAGTTTTTCCTTCTTTAGACAAGGCCTCCTCTGTCTGCTACTCAGCTCTCTATCTGTTCCAGACAGACACTGGCTTTGTACTAGTCCAGAGATGGGGAAACAGATGGAGGCAGCAGGTTTGAGGGGAAGTGCTGTGGGTGTGGCTGCCTCACTGCAGCTGGGCCTGCATCCGAAAGGAAGGGTCTCCCATGGTCACATTCTACTGCTAATGTGTCTTTGAAACAAAGAAACATTGGGTGGAAAACACAGGCAGCTTTAGGAGGAAGCATTTCTGCCTAGCAAGTTTGGGCAGAAAGTTTGATGAACATGGTCCTTAGCTAAGAGCCAGAGAGGAGCTCCAGAGGTATGAGGTTATAATTCAGGGTGGCCAATTTAATCAGCTCATATTCATTAAACACCCACAAGCACGTGGTGCTTTACAGCTAACCCCTTCCCTCACGCAGAAGCATCCACAGGCCTGTTTTAATCGGGCCACCCTGTTCATGTTGGGAATCTAGCCAGAGTGTTAAAGCAACTGCTTCCCTTCCTAAGAAAACATGGTAGACTTACTACTGTGAGTAAAGGGGGAAAGCCTCTAGTTTTGCATCCCATCTGAAAGCTGGGAAGGACACAGGGAATCTGTTTTCCGAGGTTGGTTTGTAAAACTCAGTGATATATTGATCCTTCCTCTTTCAGATGGGCAACATCCCATGCCATCTAATTCCAGGCTTTTCCCTGCAGTTTCCTTGGGTGGCATCCCTCTCTTTTATCTGAGCTGAACTTGAGCACTTATAAATATTCCCACAGAGGGACTGAAGCATCATGGCCCTTGAGTTACTTATAATTAGCCAATCAATGATTTGGAGCACTTCTGGCCCTCGGATAATGAACTCATTGCAAGTAAAGAAAGCTTGTTCTTACCGCTGGCTGTTTGAACTGCCAAGAATGTTTTCAGCCCCACTGATTTACCAAGCAACTTTTGATTACTGTCTGATGAGAGGACTGACAGAGGCTGTTGGGCTGAATCTCCCTAAGAGCTGGGTTTGGCAAACTTCTGGTAAGAGGTGGTCTCTGAAAGCTGGGGCACCATGCAGCCCATCATGCAACATACATCCCTGTCTGAGGTATTAGCAAGTGCTCTGGCTTTTCCAAAAAGAAAAATCTCCTGTACTTCTCTGCAGCATGTCCCCAACAGAGAGCATTAGGTCATCAGGAAAGTCTGAAAGACTGTCCTGACACCAGGACACGGTGCTACTCTTCTCTTACATGATGCGATCCACTGGTAAAGATCCCATGAAGCTTAGTGAAAGATTCCAGGTAGTCAACTTAGAACCTAGAACACAAAGCATAAAGTGGGTGCTCAGCCAAATATTGTACTCTTCGTAATTTAGGGGGTAAGTTAGGTTCATGACACAAAACCAGAGGCAGGATGGCTCCGAGTATCTCCAAAAATATGACCAGGGAAAATAGGTGTTACCAAGGCACTTAGGTGAACAACCATAAAATAATAATACCCTTACAGTTCGTAAAACTCCTTAGGTTTCTCCAATAGCTCTGCAGTGGATAGATCTGAAACGAGCAGGTTTCTGTCTCTTTAGTTCAGGAGTAGCCAGGATCCCTCCATATTAAGAATCAGAACCTTGTCAATGTGTTGGAAGCACCATCTCACAACCTCTTCCCACAACGTTAATCTTTTATTTTCAACTTGGTGACTTTCATTTAAGCCAGTGTCAACACTTCAGAAACCCTACCAGATTTATAGATTAAGACTCTCTCCAAGCCAATATAAGGCCCACAATTCTCTTGTGTTTCAGTTACCTAATGCCTTAAGTCATTCGACAAATGTTTACTAAGTGCCAGCTATATATGCCAAGCAAAGACAGTCAGGAGTGAGACAGACCCAGTCTTTATAATGGCAGGCACACAAGGGACAGTGAAAGGGCCTCTGTGGTGAAGTGGAGGGTATTCTGGACATGTAACTGTGGGTCACATCCAGGGCTATACATGAGGTCTGGGAAGATGTCCCCACGCAAGCACTATGGAGAGAGATAAAGGCACAATGACCCGAGCTGTCAATGAGAAAACAAAACCATTGTTTAATTATTACAGTTTGTTTACCAGACTCAAACCTTCCAAATGTGTTGGGGTGGGGGGGTGTCCGGCAAAGAAATGTAACCTACAGTGGAAGTTTGGAAAGCACTGCTCCAGTGTGGCACTGGAGGGTGTGGGCAGGGGGTCGTTCAGTGTTACTATCGTACACGCACAGATCACAGAACACCCTTGAACTAGACAGGGTTCTGATTTGCCTCTCAGCCCTCTCCAGACAGAGACAGAAGCATCGTGCAAGTTTGAGGCTGGCTAGTGCTCCATAGTAAAACATTGTCTTTTTTGTTTTTGTTTTTGTTTTGTTTTTAAAAAAGGGGGGACAGGCAGGGAAAAGACCCTTGCATCCTGTTTCTTGGAGTGCTACTTCCTGTTATCAGCCACAGCTGGGTGGGCTTTTAAGCACAGAGTACTAAATAACTAACTAACTCTTGGTTGCTAACGCAGCTTCATCTCCACTAACCTTTACACACTATGACTATGTCAGTTTTTCCAAGAAGGAGAAATAGATGGAAAGCCAGGCCACATCTTAATAAGGCCCTGGTGAGCTAATGGGTGTGATTATTTCATTGTCTCGGATTCATGCCAGCCTAGGCTCATCAGATACAGGCACAATCCAGGAGAAACATGACCTCACTTTTGACATGGGGCTGTGTGCACAGATGCCAGCAGGAATTTAGTGATCCCTCAGCGCAGGTAAAACTCAACTCTTTATGGTTGCAGCTAATGAGAAGCACACCAAAGTTACCTAAAACAGTAAAGCTAATATTGACATTAGCGTACTAGATATGTTGGGGTAAGGGAAGCCAGGAAAAACTGCTGAGACCATCTGTGCTAAGTGTGTCGCATCCATAATGAGGCACATATTTAAGATAAATTGCCATCTCTTTAAATGATTAAGTGCCAGATTTATGGAAAGCTTCAGCCCTACCAAGACCACAGGGTTGCTGCTAAGTGGTTTAAGGCTGTAAAGGTGAGACTCTCACAATTCTGGTTGTGTCACAAAACATGCACTGACTTGCAAAGCCTTTCTGTGTCTCAGTTTCCCCGACAACAGGAGAGCAATTCCATTACTTAAACTGCACAGCTTTGAGTATAGTAGACTTTTGCAAATCAGGAACGCACATTTTTTTTCAAGAATGAACTCTCTCAGACCCTTTCCATGGTACCATCTCAACAGACACTAGAAAACACTAGGAAGTATGGTCCAAGGCTCCACGCATTCTAATTGCACTTCAGAGCACGTACACTCACTAGTCATTTAATGTTTCCTCCTGAGCATCTCGTATGTACCAGAGTCAGACCCTGCTGTAGGCATGAGAGATATGATATTCTGAAAACAGACTGCTTGGAATCTGGGATTTAGCTCACTGGTTTAAAAACAAAACAAAACGGCCTGAGGGGAAAACAGACTTCTCTGCTCTAAGGGAGGCCAGGGTTCGCTGAGTGTGCCATGTGACATTGGACAACTGTGTTTCCTCATCTGCATAATGTTGTCCAATGTCATATGAAATATGAACATGAGTAAAATTTTATCTGACACAGGTAAGTTAGCTAGTAAGTGTTAATTTTTTTCTTCCTCTCTGCAAGAGTCACACTAGGAAAATAGTAAACAAAAACAAAATGGTGCTCTCAATTTCTTCTCTTCAAATGAAAGATGCTTTACAAATGCAAATAATCAAGCCACAACCAACTTTTCCCCTACAATAGGCAGTGTGGTAAGAAGAGCAGTAGTTTGGGGACCACAGAGTCAAAAGCTTGACACTTATGTGAGGCTTTGAGTAGACTATTTAAACATCTCTGGGCCTTTGTGTCCTCATCTGTGAAATCACAAATTAAATACAAATGTTGCTTTTATTTCCTCAGAGGAAAGGATGAGAGGAGAGCCATACCTAAGCTGTGTGAATACATGGTTTGTGCTGAACTCAGAGAGTTTCTATCTAACTAGACCTAGACCTAGACCTAGACCTAGACCTAGACCTAGACCTAGAAGCGTCTAGCCTTTGTACAACTAATCTCCTACAAGCCTGGACCTTGAAGGCTTCAGTTTCCAGCCTCTGTCTCTTAATCTAGGCCTAGAATGTTTTAGCCTCCAAGACTTACTGCTAAATAAACTTACTCTTGCTAGCTCTTTCTGAACTCCTGGCTGGCTCAACTCAGCTGTTCTGGCTCAAACTCTTCTCCAAGCTGACTGACTCAAACTGGCTTCTCTTGGTTTCTGACTGAATTGCTCTGCTTGGTAAAACTGAATTCCATGAACTGAACTGAACGGCACTAACTCAGCTGAACTCAACTCTACTTCTCTCTCTGCCCGGCTCTTAAGTCGTCTCTTTCCTGTCTGTTCTCTTAAGAGTTAGGCAGATCCTATCTCTGGCTCATTCTGACAAATCTTTCTCTGAGTTGTCACTTTGTCTGTCCCTCAATTAGATATCATTGTTTGGGACTAAAGGTGTGTACTAAGAGTGTGTCTAAATTCTAGCCAGAGGGATGAAAGGTGTATATCCAGTCAGATCACACAGACCTTAGAAGGTCTCTGGATGTAATCCCTTGCCAGAGCAGCATTGTTGATGGATTAAAATTCTTCTACATCTAAGAGAGAGGAATACAACCTGTCTAGAATAATCAGGAGGACCAGCAGCTGCCTGGCTCATTAACAAACAATGGGGACAGCAGAACACTGTCTTAAAGTTGCTGGTTTGGCTTAGCTCTTAATAGTACTTGTATTTTTCTTAATTTACTTATCAGATTCACAGTGATACAAAGAGATATCATAACTCCACAAACAGCATCGTGGTGAGATTTCTGTTGAGAAGCAGTGAAAGGGTCATCAAGAAGCTATGTCACTGTTTTCAAGGGAGAGGAAAGTCTGGCATGTGGAACTCCATTCTTCTGGTGACTCCTGAAGAAAAACATTAGTAACCTTAATGTCACTATTTCTTCTTAACTACCCAAAAGCCCTGTGTTTTCTATTTCCCAAATATGAAGCAGAGATCTTAAAATATCAGAATCATAATTAACACTAGCAAACAAATAGCATTTGGGTGGAATCCAAATATGTTCTGGGAAACACTCCAGTGATACTGTTCTTCCTTCACCCTCTCTGTTGGGTCTGTAGTACATGCAGATGGGAGAGTCAAGAGCTCTCTTACAACTGAGAGAGGGGCAGTTTAGACCACCCTCATCCCCTCAACCCTCCTCCAAAGCCACCCATTGGTGTTATATTTCCTGGTTTATTTCTTAGCTTCCACCTGCTTTAGGACCCAGTCAAGTCTATGCAAGTTTTTAAAGGTGTAAATAAAGTCACGTCTATCTCCATTTAAAAAATCTGTATCATGTTTAGTATAAAATCCCAAGTCTTCTCCTGGCTTTACATACCCCAGCTCCAGTTCTACAGGCCTGAGCCTTTTTAAAAAACAACTTATAAGCCATACCAAACTATTTTAAATGTAAAGCTAGATCTCCAAAAAGGTTTAAAATTATAAGGAGCCAACAGTGAATTGTGTTATTATTGCTATTGTTGGTGGTTGATCAGTTACTCTTTGATGGAGAGTTTTAAATATTTCTTTCAAACATGAAAACTGTAGCTCCTGCCAATGGCTATATATCTTTATGGACAGATTGTGATACAGGCAAATCCTTCCATTCTTGTTAATATGTTCAGGCATCATTTTCCTGCTATATATTTAACTTTGTCTTTTCCCATTCTGGATGTAGATGTCCTTTGCAGGAAATAGCAGCTGTGCCACTAGTCCTGGACCATCTCCAAGGCCATTTCCATATCCTGTGAGAGAATCATCCTCTCAAAGTTTGCTTTTGCAGCAAAAAAGAATAAAGATTATTTTATTGTATATAGTATTTTTTGTTGTTGTTGTTCAAAAATGACTTCTGTGTGATCCAGAGAGATGACCAGGCCAGTCTCTAAGTCTGCAGCTTGCACCAAGCTAGTCATTTTGACTACAACATCTATCACCTAAATTCAAGAGGCTCTGGATGGAACCTAGTTGCCAGAAATGGCATACTATGTCTTAGGAGGGGACGTGAAGGACACAGCACCCATTTTAAAGAACAGCAGGATTTTCTGGGAGGAATTTCACCAACTAACTTATACCCAAATTCAAAGCCAAGTAGCTAACAAGTAACCCCTGAGAAAGGCAGAACCACCACTTCTCATCTCACTCAAGAAAAAGCCAATGGTGCAATGAAGAAAGAACTTGAGGTGGCACAAAAGTGCCCGGAGTGAGGATCATCAAAACTACATCTGGAGTGCTCTTGGCTGCTAAAGGGAGAGTTTGGATTTCCATAATTCAGTGGACCCAATCTGTGCAAGAATGTGCATGGGAAAGGGCATTACACCCTGGCTGAGGCAGTGCTAAGAACATCCTGATGGGACGGAGGCTTTTTAAACTTTATAAGTTGCCAGATCCACTAGACCTACACTGGTGACTTAAGTGACTTTATTTTTGGATTAAAAAGTCAGCAAACACTAGAAAAATCTGGGAATTTAAGCAAAGCAATAAGCCCAATGGGTAATATCAAATATGGAACCATGTCTCATCTCCCCAGAGAGATGAATCATCGGGCTCTTCAGGACAAGCAAAGCACTAGCTGTAGGGAAGAGTTGGGTACTGACTAAACTGCCTAGCCAAGGGACATCACAGCCAAGACTTTGTGTGTGTGTGTGTGTGTGTGTGTGTGTGTGTGTGTGTGTGTGTGTTTTCCATCTCACTCCATACAGAGATGAAAAATACAATAGCCCAGAAGAAAAAGAGGAGGAGGAGGAGGAAGAGGAGGAAGAGCACCAGTCAAAGCAAAGAGATTGTGGCTCTAGAAGCTATTCTCAAAATAAGGCACCAAAGCAAACTGGAATCTATCATCACATTTAAGATACACATTTGAAAGCCAGGTGTGTTGGTGCATGCCTTTAATCCCAGCACTCGGGAGGCAGAGGCAGGTGGATTTCTGAGTTCGAGGACTGGTCTACAGACTGAGTTCCAGGACAGCCAGGGCTACACAGAGAAACCCTGTTTCGAAAAACAAAAAAAAAAACAAAAAACAAAACAAAACAAAAAACACATTTGATGTGAGGATATTATAGGAAGAACTGAGCCGTCTCCTGCCAGATCCTAGGCATCTCTGATGTAGGAAGCAGCACTGTGTGCTTGCAGAGAGCTGGGTGGAAGTGAAAGTAAAGCAAATTTTTAGCTCAATTTTCTCCTTATGCTCAGTTTATTATAGGGAGAGTAAAGAGATTTAAAGACCAGTTGTCACTAGCGTAAAGGCAATGAGCTATTGAGAAATTTTAGTATACCAAAATATAAAAGCCATATCACATTGATTTATCCTTCAGAAACAAATAAGCATTAATTGGACTGCTATAATAAAATTTGATCTAACTGCAATTCACCAAAATAGTTGATTTTGACATGGCTAAAAAGGTGTTCAGAATACCTAAGGAAGGGTCACCCATTTTTCCAAGTAAAATGAGTATTTGTGCACAAACCATGCATGCATGTACACCTGTGTCAGAAAATGTAAAGTTTAAATATAAAATAGCATGTAGACACACATGCACAAGAAAACATAGGATTTTCTAAAACGCAAAAGAATACAAGAGATTATTTCACAAATGACAGGTATGAGTCTGAGCTAGAAGTTCATCATCTTTCTTGGCTCCATTGGTCATGTACCATAGGCTACGCCACAGCTTTCATTCTGATGCTATGTGGTAGTATAGATAATAATTTAAATATAGAATCAAGTGTGCTTGTGTGTTTTGGTTCCTTATTCTGCCTTAGCATGGAAATCTTTCAATAAGGAAGCCATCAGAGTGTGGGGGGGGGGTTGTTATGATTTCACCATAGATACAATTCCATCTTCTGTAATCACATTATAGAATTACAAATCAGAACAATAAACCAATTCTAGTAAAAAAAAAGATACACATTTGAGCTACAGACCTACTTTATTTACACTTATCTTCCATTTTCAAGTCTTCGCAAATAGTTTTCATAAATTTACTGGCCCATATCGTTCATGCAACAACAGAGTGTTTTCCACCTTGGCAGTAGGCATAGCTTTCCTGCAGTGGTCTTTGGATGACTTCTCTCATCTTCCACTTTCAGGAAGTAAATATTCGAAGGTTGTCTCTTTGATGAGAGACATGCAGGTCACACACCACTACCACTTACACAGGATCACGTGGAGGCAGCTGCATCAAAATTTCAACATACTGGTCCAAACACATTATCTAGCATGGTGAAATCTTTTTGTCATCTCTGGCTAGAAACCATTGCTAAATAAAAAAATAGAAATAAAATGGTCTGCCTTTACTCTGGCAAGTTACTTAACTTCTTTGAGACTTTGTTACAATATGGGCAAAATATGTATTTCTTGCAAAAAAAAAGAAAAATAAAAAGAAAGGAAGGAAGGAAGGAAGGAAGGAAGAAAAAAAGAAAGAAAGAAAGAAAATAAATATGTACTTGATTCAGCTCATAATTAAAGTTAATTTCTTTCCAGATTCGTTTTCTGGCATTCTAATTCATAGAAGCAACTCTACTGTGGTGGCTATTCTTGGTTGTCTACCTGACTACATCTGGAATTAACCCCAAGTGGCTGGACACACCTGTGAGAGACTTTCCTCAATTAAATAATTTAAAACAGGAGGACCCACATTTAATCCAGATCTTTGAAGGTAGAAAATCCACCTTTATCTAGGTCATACCTTCTGCTGGCTGCCTATTCAAAGGATATGGGAAAAGGAATCTTGTCTCTCTTTGCCTGTTTGTTCTTGTTGCCAAGTCAATTCCTTCACTGGCACTAGAGCCTACTTCTTCAGGATTCTAGCATAAACTAAAAGACATCCAACTTACTTCCTGGACCAAGCAACTACTGGATTCTTGGATCTTCCATTGGTAGATACCCATTATTGGACTAGCTGGACCACAGCCTGTAAGTCATGCTAATAAATCCCCTTTCTCTATCTATACAGATTCACCCCATCAGTTCTCTTACTCACGAGAACCCTGCCTAATACATCCATCCAGGTTTAGTAATATTTCATCAGGAATAAAAAAGACTCTACCTCAAAACTAAATCAGCAATAAATGAGGAAATAATAAGATTCTGCTAACTCTTTTTGGACTTTGAACTGATGTATAGTCATTAAGATAAGAATCAGTTCTAGAATATTCCTTAAGAGCTCTCTGGCCTCTTGGGCTGGTGAGATGGCTCAGTGGGTAAAAGCACTGACTGCTTTTCAGAAGGTCCTGAGTTCAAATCCCAGCAACCACATGGTGGCTCACAACCACCCGTAATGAGATCTGACACCCTCTTCTGGTGCTTCTAAAGACAGCGTCAGTGTATTTATTAATCTTTGGGCCAGAGCGAGCAGGGATGGAGCAAGCGGGGTCCACAGGAGTGAGCGGGATTGACCAGAGTGAGCAGAAATCCTAAATTCAATTCCCAACAACCACATGAGGGCTCACAACCATCTGTACAGCTACAGTGTACTCACATACATAAAATAAATAAATACATTTTTTTTAAAAGAGCTCTTCTGTGTGATCTCCAGAAGATGCCCATACCTGTAGAGGTTTCATAAATGTTCCTCACCTCCTTTATTTACCAAAGTATCTCTACCACTGGTAACCCAATGTCAGAGGATCCAGGTACTATGACAAAAATGGTGATTTCAGCTGGCATTTTTCTCTCTGGGCCAGATTAATCTCCAATGCTGCTTTAAAAAACGATTTCCCTTGAGTGCTGTGCCTTCTACTTGGAATGTTCTCTGCTTTCCTGCCTCATGAACTCACATGCCATCTCCTTTGGTTCTCTTTGCTCTAGCATGTTCCTAAGAAGCAAAGGGCCCCTTCCTGCGTGTCCCTCCAACCTTCAGGAACTTGCTTTGCTGACAGCTTTTAGTGGCCTTTGCTTTCCTCTGTACTAAGTCCATCCCTGAAGCAGGGATTCCGTACTGACTGAGAACATGAGCTCATTAAAACACATTAATAAAAAGTTCCCCGTTTTTCAGGTGACTCCTTACAATTTACCCTTCAGGTTATGGGTCTGTGGTAAGTCTTGAAATCCCCAAACTTTTCTGTAAGAAATAGGACTATGGTGACCTTTACATTTTACAGACACATTTAATTTAGTTTGGATTATAAAGTCACGAGTGGGAAAGTGGCTATCAAGCACAATCTGGAGGAACACTGTTACTGTTATTGGTTTGAAAAGCCCCGATAATTCAGCTGTGAGCTTCATTAAGTAGCCATTTTGCAAGGGCTTTCAGGTTGCCTGCCTGTCGAGTAGGACAATCCACAATGACAAGGATTCCACAGTAGCTTGCAGTCTAGACCCTTCCTACATTTTATAAAGGGCACTTCAAATGCTCTGAAGAAAATCTGTTAGTGTCCCAAAGCTCCTGAGACTGAAACGCTAGAGTTAGAGGCTGGCTGAAGCTCGCTTACACACTGAAGTTATTAATCCCCTTCTTATATGTTTGATATAAGCCGGGGGCACTTGGGAGGGTGATCCAATTACCCAATTCAGAGAATTGCCCTTTTCTTTCAACCAAGTTCAGAGCTCTGAATTTTTGTTCTACCAATGACTTTTTGTTTCAGTCAAACAAGGTCAAGGAAGAGGCCAGTATCTGCCAAGGCCAACAGGGGTTTCATTTACATGCCCACTAATTCGAGCAACATAAGAACCTCTTGAGAGCATTAAACTGGGGTGTGGGACAACAGGCCTGTTATTTATTTATCAGCTCTCCATGCCATTTCCTTGCAGTTCAGCATTCTTGGTGACCATTTTGGGTTTGATGAAACTTTTGTATATGTGGAAGCTGTGGGTAGGATGTGCCAATAGACAAAAGACCTGTGGGGGTGTAGAGGTGTGGGGGTGTGGGGTTTTGGGGGTGTAGGGGTGTGCTGATCCACAGCGGAAGGCTGCTTGAGTCCAGGGTCACAAGGCAAATTATGCACAATCTGTACTTCCTTAAAATCAGACATTCCCAAAGCTGACTAGAGGTTAGGGGCTTTCTTTCACCATCTATCATTTGTCACAGACCTTATTATTTTGTTGATTTTTATTTATTTGTTTAAGTGTTATATATATATATATATATATATATATATATTTTTTAAGCTCAAATCAGTCTATCTTTTTGCTTCCACCACGGCCAGAAATAGGACAGTCTGTCCAATGTCCTCTCACTGTCAGAAAGAGACACAGGCTATATTGACGATAGGATGCCTATTACTTGAAGTTGATGAATTTTATTTCAATTTAGAATAAGCATTAAACTGATAGTGGAGGGACTGGAGGAATGGCTCAATGGATTAGAGAGCTCTGGCTGTTCTTCCAGAGGACCTGGCTTCAATTCCCTATCTGGCAGCTCACAATTATCTGTAACTTCAGTTTCAGGGAACCTGACACCCTTACACAAACATACAAAAGATCAATGAACATAAAATAAAAAAAAAAGATAATAAAATAAAAAGTAAACTGATGTTACACAGAGAGAAAATTTATGTCAATCCAATTGTCAAAACTTCCAGGACTCCCACTTCAGAAACTGTGAAGAATTAAAGTGATATAGAAGCTAAGAATTAATCTTAGTGATGTTTATTAAACTCAAGAATAACTAGCTATTTTTTTTAATTTACCACAAAATGATATCAGCCTTTGAGTTGCTATATGTTTATAAGAGTGTAATCAATAGACACATCTGGTAAAATCTCCTTCCTGGGTATTTCACAAATATTCAAAATGTTACTGAAAAAAGTCAGAAAATTAAGAGGCAAATAAAAAAAAATATTTCCTAGTATCCTGACCAAAAAGCCAAAAGCTTTTGAGCTTGGTATAGTAGAAGTGATAACATTTTATCCATGGGAATATAGTTGTTAGAAATCAAAGAAGAAAAGTTTGCAGTAAGACATAACTTACCCACGCAGTTAAACAAGAAGCAACGTGATGCATGCTAGTGATGGCTTAGATCAGACCCTGTTTCAATTGCCTGTCTTAAAAAACAAGAACAAAGAATTTCTAGACCACACTAGTTAGCTAAGGGTCCAGAGAGCAAGGGATTCTGGGTGTAATCTGAAGTTGTCCCATCAGCTGCTCACCTTGGGCAGTCTTGGGAATGACTTGAATCTGTTCAGGCTCTGTTTCTGCAGATGCAATACCAAGATGGCATAGCATGCCCTGATCCTTTCAGGTGATGACGTTCACCTGTGCAGGTTCCACAGCCACACTATGCTCCATTAGAAGGTCTGAAACACTGGACAGAACACCCTAAGGCAGATGGACAGCTCTTTGTTCCTGAGTGGGGCTATCAGAGTGTGGACAGACACTCACATCTTTCCTTAACACACAGCTGCATCAGGACCTGAGCCCAACTTCTCTGTCTCCTACACAGGCCTCCATCCTGGGCACTCCCCAGAAGCTCTGGTGTGTTCTGAGGTGGCATACAGTGCCTGCCTTCCTCTCTCTTCAGTTTTCACATTCCCTTTGCCAGGAATCCCACCCTGTCCCCTCATAGACCCTTTTAAGCACTTTCTTCAGACTTGGGACTAGGTGAAAAAGTGCAAAGGAACGCATTTCTAAATCCCCGCCGAGCTCCCTCACCAAAGAAGAGGGCAACTGGAGACCCAGGAGACATCATAGATGCACTGTCCCCAGCACCTGCCAATTCCTGCCTATAACTATCTGAAGAATGCTGGGGTCCAGGGAGCAGGAGTGCAAAGAGGGTAACTCAGAGAAGGGAAACACAGTTCTGGTCTCAAAGCGGCAATAAAAATAAAATTAAACCCTCTCTCACACACATAGGATTCTTTATGTCCTCAATTGAAGTTGCCTGAGTACTTCACACTGGAACTATGGGCAAGAGGATTTTCTGAAAAAACAAACCACACACACACCAGACCTTGCTGCTCCCTTGAAGGGGCTTATTTAAGGCAAAACAAGGCCTCCCATCATCCCTGTGAGAGACCATTGTCCCCCTTGTTGCCACAGCGCCCTGTGAGGCTGTGGGAAACAAATGACCTCAGAGGCACTCAGTGTGTGTCACTGCAAAAGAAAAGAGAATCTAGGGGGCTGGAGGGTGGGGGGAAGGGGGCTGCTGGCCAGCAGAGCCCTCCACAGCCCAGTCCTCCAATGATATCCCTCTAGGCACAGCGGGGAGGAAGCTTGTGGGCCCCAGGAGTCTCCATCCCGCCTGTAACAAGATTAGGCTACACTCCTCAGCAGCTAGGCGTCCTTCTGGACGTCCTGCTGCTCACCCTGGTCACTCTGGCCTCTAATTGGTCCTCCCCACAAAATGTCTGGTGGTTGCCTGTGTCATGCACTCTGTTTCATGCGTGCCCTGAATCAAGCATAGGCTCTTCTGAGGCCAGGGAGAGCAGTTGTGAGCAAAGGGAGAGGGTGAGGGGGTTGATTGGGGATCAGGTAGGCGATCTATAAACAAGGGCAATTCAGGAACCAAGAAGATGAGGATGGGGAGATAGAGAGGATGAAGACAGACAAGAAAGGATGACAGTAAAGCAAAGCAAAATATTCCTCAGACCGTGGCTCCGCAGCACAGAGTGCACAGTTAGCGAAGGCAGTCCTTTGTGGCTTTGCTTTCCCTTGGAATGCATATGGAGAGGTAGGCACGTGACCTAGTCAGACATGTGCCTTCCCATGGACTAGTCTTTGTCATGGGTTCTAACTACCATTCCATTTGTGTTTCCCTGTGTGTCTGTGAAGCGGGGCCATGCCTGAAGATTCCCAGTTCACACCAGGGCACGTAGACACAATGGCCCATGTGCACACAAGTCTTGACTTCGGGACTCTCTCACAGGAGAGTATCACACTTTACTTTCAGGGGTGTCACCAGTCCCAGCCCTCCTGCTTGAACCATGTGGTGATGTCAGTCACAAGCTGAAGGACTGAACGAGGGAAAAAGAAAAGCAGAGTGTGTACGATTGAGGAGGGTAAGCAGTCTGATACCTGAAGATACTTCTGTTTCTATTCTGGGCCTAATCTGGACCATGCAAAGAAATAAAAATATAATTTTGTATATAATAACACATATGTGTTTTATAGGTAGAGTCTTATATGCATGCAATTTCTGTGGACATACATACTGTACAATTTTATTACTTTTCTCAACTACTGAACTGTTTGTATTATCTCATCAAACATTTTCTCTGTGCACAATATCAGTTTCCTAAGAATTAAGAGTTTGAAGAATTGGGTTTGTTTGTAGAATTTACTTTGGCCTCTATCAAACGTGGAAATGTGGTGTTCTGCAGGAAGGAAAATAACAATAGTGCTAAGTTAGTTGTTCCTTTCAGGAACAGGATCAACCATGAAATGCAGGCTTTAGGCTACCTGGAAAATGCTAGCTTGAGAGAAGTTGAGTTTGGTGCCAAAGGGCTTTCCCATTTTGAGTTGCTTATAAGAACACAAATTCCTGTCTGTCTGTCACCCCCTGAGCAGTGTCCAGGACAGTACAAAATACCACCAGCATCCACTTATGTACACTCACTCCCTGAAAACGCATACCAGGGATATGTTCCATTTCCATCATGCTCTTCAAGTGTAACTGAGAAACATGGACGCCAGCAACACGACCCAATCTCCTGCACTTACTCTATGCATCTCCACTCCCTTACCTGGAACAGGTTGCTGTGGAAATGACTGGGGTTGTGGAGAAGTGATGTGATATAGATAGTTCATATATATATAAAGTTCACAAAAAAATAAAATAATAAAAGCATATTTTACAAAGAAAAAAAGAAAGCTAATTTAAATGAGCTGATATATGAAAAATCCTTGCAATGACATTTGGCAAATAGAAACAGACATTAGTCATTGTGATTAATTGCTGATATCAATATAGTTGTATTGACTTAGTTCCATCTAGGGATTTTTGTCTTCTAGTCAAGGATTAGTAAACATAATAAAAGCTAACATTTCTGTTTTTTTTGTTTTGTTTTGTTTTACATATTCCATTGGGCACCCTTTGTAGTTATCTTCTTAGGAGCTCTCTATCAGTTTAAGGGATATAATATGGCTGACACTGGTTACTGTAGACTTACAGAAGCAGAAGCTTCATTCTGTCTGGTTTTAGCGGAATGTCTTTGGCATTAACTATAAAATCTGTGAAAGAACAAGAACCTGATCAAGAAGAGAAGACAGAACATAATCTCTCTTCCCCACCCCACCCCTGCTCCTGAGGATGAGTATGCTGTGTGAGAGAGGGGGGTGGGCACTGAAGAAAAGGGACTGAAGCTCTAGAGACCAAAACTCTACTGGTTCAAGTGTAAGATGGCACCTCTTCAAATTCTTGGCAAAGTTCCCTCAGGTGCAAAGCCTATTCAGTCCACCATTTAGCATGTTTTCCTCAAGTATCTAATAAGAGGTTCTGAAGTTGACATGAGTAAACTCTGGGTGTCGACTTTGGTCTAGACACTTCTGAAGTTATGTGAGCTCAATTTCAAACTTTTAAGCTTCGACTTCATCTGTAAATGGAGATGCCACCTATGACAATGGGGTTGGTGGGAAGGCTGTAGACACTGCTTACAAGAACAGAGCCTCTCGTGGCCAACAGGTAGAAAAATAATGGTGACAATGGCGCCATCATGACTGCCGCTGCCCCCTCAGGCTGGATGCCCCATGGTTGGCTCTACTTTCCAGGACACCAGCCAATGAAAGAGAGAAACAGAAATCAGGATGCTGTGTCTTCTCTGAGGATACTTTGCATTCAAAACAGCCTCATGTGATGGTGAGGATGGATTCCAGGGGAGGTGAGAAGGCTCTCGCAGGAGTCAAGTGGGAAGGGACCAGAAAGAGATTGGCAAGAAGATCACTGACAGAGCTGCCGGACAGGGTTGGAGGAAGAACAAGCTGTCTGCCTTCGCTTCGCCAGCAGTTCAAAGGCAGCAGAGACTAGGCACACTTCAGGAGAGTCTTCTTGAAGCCGCCAAGTAAATTGTTTTGCTTAAGTGTTTGCTGTTGGGGACCCAGGAGCTCAGCCCAGATGGAGCAGATCCAGTTCCCCCACCCCGGCAAACACTGTAGAAAGGTCAAAAGCAAACACGCAAAAAAAAAAAAAAAAAAAGACCCACACCAAAAGCGGACTGAAGGAGATATTTTTCCCCCTCCTTTTTCCTTTTTCCACTGTCTGAAAGAGCTGGTCTCTCAAGTCTTTATTTCAGACAAAAAGAACGAACAGCCCCCACTTCTAAACACTGGCACAGAACAACCACTTTTTCAGAGAGAAAACACACCACCCACGACACTCATTTTTTTGCCAGCAACATTCAAAATGGTCCCTTGATTCTGCCAAGGGGACGCAGAGGTGAACCGTCACATCTCTAGGCTGACCGGAGGGGCCTGCCTGAGCCTGTGCGCCTGCTTGGGCCCCTCCCTCCACAGCTGCTTGTATTTACAGTTCAGTACCTTGAACTCGGAGAGGAGATTTCATACCCCAGTGATGGCCTTTCTCCTCGCCCCAGCTCCCGGAGCCCTCTTCTTCCCCAACAAAACCCTGCCTGCCCCAAGCTAAAGGAATCCAATCACCCAGAAAGGGAGACTTTATGAGCTCTCTGGGCGCTCTGGGCAGACGGAAGGGATTAAAGCGAGGTGTGCTTTATGTCTTTTGTATTCCCCTCTCTGCTGCCTTCTGGAGTAGCCAGTTCCCCACCTCGGACAATTCTGCCCGTCCTCTCGATGGGGTCTGTTTTTCTTTCTTCCCCCTGTGGTTTTGGGGGAGGTGGAAGGAGAAGGCAGTCAAATTTCATCTTAGAAGCATCATAAAACCTGGAGAGGCAGCTGCAGGCAGGTGGGGTAGGTACCACAGCGTAGTCTCCCCCCGGCAGGGCAGACTTGGGGAGGGTTTTTTTGCATTTCTATTAATACTTGCTTGGACTATAACACAAGGGTCCAGCTGAGACCCATCCTGTCTAGGATTGCTACATCTTTAACAGGTATTATGAAGTTCCTCATTTGTAAAGATACTCCAGCTCCGTAGAATATGTAATCATAAAATGAAATTCTCAAAATTACTTTCTCATGACTTTCAATACTTTTTTTGTTAATCATAGGTTGGCATATCACATAATCTAACTGAAGAATAATTTATAGCCCAGGCCCTGCATTCCATAGACCAAGCAGACCATAACCCCCTCAGAGTGTTCAGACAGGTCCAAACAAGCAAGCCACCTCAAGAGAAACAAGAAAGGACAATATTTTTTTTTTTTAAAAAGACATACATTCCCTCCAGTAATCAATCAAAGAAAGCAAATAGGAAGACGTGAGCCAGTTGACACTGCTTTCACTTGTAAGAGTCACATAGGTTGAGAAACAATTAACAGTCCAGCCATAGTGCGCATGATCAAGAATCCACAGTCCAGCCATAGTGCGCATGATCAAGAATCCACAGTCCAGCCATAGTGCGCATGATCAAGAATCCACAGTCCAGCCATAGTGCGTATGATCAAGTATCCACAGTCCATCAACAGTGTGCATGACCGAGAACTCACAGGCACTCTTGATCATCATTGAAATAATATGCTGTTGACAGGCGGTTTGACACGTGAACATGGGAAAATGTACAGAAGCCGTCAAGGCTATTTAGGGATACATTCTGAAGACACAGACAAGTATAGAAATCTGGATATAAAAAAATGGCCATTATAAAAATTTAGTGATAGTAAAAATTGGTAAAATGAAATGACCAACAATTGGGAAATGTAAATGGATTATGGGACAGCTTTTTAGTGGAATATCCTTTGCTAAGAGAATTGATGGTGTTCGTCATAGATATAAGCTTGCCTACAGCAGACTTGCACAGTAAAAAAGGCCACACACTGCCAGTTCAGTATGACTTTGTTTTCTGACGGTGGCACATGTGAACGGACCCTGCACAGATCCCTGAAGAGGGGCTCACCAAACTTAATTCTCTCAGGAGAGTGACCTTAATTGACTTTTTCCATTTATACATTTAGGGCTTTTTTTTTTTTCAGTACTTAACAACTATTAAAATTTTATTATTGTTATCATTATTTTATTAGTTAAAACAATTTTAACTTTAAATATATTTTGATTACATTCTTCCCCTTCCCCATTTTTTAAAAACTAGAAAAGAATAACAAATGGTCTATTTTCACTGGGATTTTAAAAAACCAAAAATCAAAAACCAAACAAACCAAGTCCCTGAAAACTCCTAGAATGATCTCAACAGCAAACCTGTCCGACTCTGAGGAGAACCAGGATGACACCCGCAGGCAACTGACTGCAGAGAATGCATCAATGTTGGGATAAAGACGGAGAGGGGGGGATAGAATGCCCAGGAGACAGAGGAGTGGATGAAACTAGAGAATCTAATAGACCTACAGTCCAGGTATCACTCCACTTCCTCGTGTTTCCAATGGCAACACAATGAGGGTTTCAGCTTTTTTTGGAAAAAAAAAAAAGGCTGGGTTTTAGACAATATTAAGAAGAATTTTAAAGTGTTCAAGCTACTTTGAAGATACTGAAGCTAACCAGGCACTTGATAAATTTGCATTCATCTTTGTTAAATATAATACAAAGAAAGCG
Source organism: Mus minutoides (assembly GCA_902729485.2). Lineage (NCBI taxonomy): Eukaryota > Metazoa > Chordata > Mammalia > Rodentia > Muridae > Mus > Mus minutoides. Next base: position 1,183,201 of record LR749875.1, on the reverse strand, counting down.
TTAAGAGAATAAAAAGACATGTCAGATGGGCACTACAGAGAACAGGACTGTAATGGTTTTAGTGTGACATTCCCTCACAAACTCTTAGTCCCGGGCACTGTTTTGGGATCTGTAGGGTATTGGGTCTTGCTAGAAGTGGGTCCCTGGGAGAGGGCCTTATGGGCTAGGTCCTAGTTCCAGCTGTAGTCCCTCCCCCTTGACCTTCTGTTCCTCCCTCCAATCCTCCCTCCTTCCCTCACTCCCTCTCCTCCTCTCTGATTTATAGCCCACTGAGATGAACACAGCAGCCTCAAGCTCCTGCCACCCATCACAAGTTACTCTCATGACTATGCCTTCTCTACCGTGATATATTGTCCCCTCAAACCATGAGTCAGAAACCACTCTTCATCACTTTGGCTGTGTTCTGTCAGGTATTTGGTCATGATGATGGGGCAGGGGGCGGGGGGGGGTGCTGATGCAGTCTATTGGAAGAGAGAAGTGGGAGGTGGGGTTAACCAAGCAGTCCGTAGGCGTGGCTTTTGGAAGTGGTTTGTGGGGAGAACGTGGAAGAGTTTGGAACTGTGGTCCAGTCGAGTGCTAGCATGTTTAATCGGAGTTTAAAGGGTGATTCTGGTGGGAGTGCAGAAGAGCAAACTGCAGACATCCCTGGGGACAGTGAAGGACGCGACCTTCAGGGGACACAGACTTACTCCATTCTGCATAAGTTCTGAAAACGTGAGTGAAGCTGGACTCACATGTAATGAACTAACTTGTTTGATAGGAGACATTTTAATATGGTGCCACATTGTGGCTATGGCATGTCTACAGTTCCCGTCTTTAAGTCAGGTTTACAGTAAGAATACAAAGCAATAAGCAGAGACCAAGTTGAGATCAGTGTGTGGTTTGGTGAGGAAGACTGAACTCAATTGAAACTGCAGGTAGGGCAGGTGTGGAAAGAGCTACTAAAGTCATTTAAGAGATAACTAAATAACTACTAAAGTCATTTAAGAGATAACTGCAATAAAGAAGAAACCTAAAGGGGCCTGGGGCCACCACTGAAGTGTTTGGCTTGCCGGTAAAAGGCACAATTTTCTTTCTCAGAATCCTCATTAAATAAAAGCAAAGCCAGACCTGATGGTGCACTCTTGTAAATCCGCACCCTGAGGAGGCAGAGACAGGTAGATCCCTGGAGCTAACTGGCCAGCCAGTCTAAGTCACTTGATGAGCTCTAGGCCAGAGAGACCCCCCTGTCAAAATAAAGCAAAGCAAACTGTACCAAAGGAACAAGAGCAGGTACTGTCTGCTGCTCTGGGCACCCACGTGCACGTGTATGTGCACCCACACAGCACAGGCCGGCCACAGATACTTCAAGAATTAAAAAAAGAGAGAGAGACACAGAGGAGGAGGAAGAGGAGGAAGATGAAGGACATAAACTACACCCTGTGCTCTGGAACTACTGGAATGGTGCCGTGAGTGCAGAACCCCAGAAGACTTCACTCACCAGAAGGTCCAGGGTGTAACAATGCAAATATAATTGAAAAACCTTTATTTAAAATGAGAGTGCCGACAAAGTGAGAGAAAGGTGTCTGAACAGGGTGACACATTAGCAATAAGCTGCTTCAACAAAGGCTGCTCAAACTAATTCTCTCCCAGGTCCAGCCTCCCGGGTATGTGGAGGTTGTTGTACCTGCGGCGAATGGGGCTAGACTGTATCTGAAGCTGGATTTGAAGCTGGGCTATATCTACCAAGTTTTGGATTTGAAGAAATACAGCACAAAAGGGTTACAGGCTTGTGCAGGTTTTTGCCAAGGAGGTTCCAGATTGCTTCTGGACCCAGGCATGTGTTGCAGGGTTGGATTTACTGTGTGGATCCCCTGAGAGGGCTGTGCAAGTGAAGCCTGAGTGGCAGTGAAGACACCCCAGAACATTGAAGATGCCGAGAAGTGCAATGTCCTCTTAGGAAAGCTATAGACACTCCATGGAAGCAGCCTAAGAGAGGTCAAGTGTACTTCAGACAGTTACTCTGTAGGAGCAGGGCTACCCAGGCCTGTTGAAGGCCAGAGGAATCCACTATGAGCACTAGACACTGGGCATGGAACTGAAAGATTTAACGTTTTCCCTTCTGAATCTTGCTCTGTTCAGCTCTTCCCTTGCTATGCCCCAATTCCTACCTTTGAAATGGGGAAGTTTATTTACTCTGTATCATTTTATGTTGGAAATAAACAGGAGTTCAGTTAAGAGATGGTCTCGAGCCTCAGAAGAGACTTCGCACGTTTAAATAGTGTTGCTACTGAAAGATGTCGGAGATCTTTATGGTTAGACGGAATCCATTTTGCATTAGGAGATAGATAGCCATGAGTCTATGGGGACAGAGGTGGAAAGTTATGGTTTGGATGTGAAACCCCCTTAAGGACTTATTTTGTCTTTGAGCACTTGGTCCCTGATGCGGATGCTGCTTTTGTAAGTTATGGAACCTTTAGGATGTCAGTCTTTGCTGGAGGAAGTGGGTCACTGGAAGTTGGGCTATGTTATAGTGAGCCCCACTTCCAACCCTGGTCTCTTTCTGTCTGCTTCCTGGCCCACTGAGACATGAGCAGGCAGTCTGATGCGCCTGCTGACACAGTTATGAGTCACTCCTACTGCCATGAGTTTTGTTTTATGATGGACTGGACCCCTAGTGAAAAGCCCCAAATAATTTCTTCCTTTCTTAAGTTGCTTTTTATCAGATACTTTGTCATAGCAATGAGAAATGTAACTAATTCAGGAATATAAAAAACACATTTGCCCAGTTGTCATCAGAGAGACTTCAGCCAGCAACTGATAGAATCAGATGCAGAGACCCACACCCAACATTAGGTGGAACTTGGAGAATCATACTGAAGATGATGTGTGTGGGGGGGTAGTATTGGAGCCAGAGGGGTCAAGGACACCACAAGAAAACCTACAGAATCAACTAAAAAGTGTTCATAGGTGTTTACAAGGAAGGAACCGCCAACAAGGGAGCCTACATGGGTCTGACCTAGGTCTTCTGTGTAAGACATTGCTATTGGCTAAGGATCCCAAAGACCAAGTTCTCAGCACGGAGGAGATTTATTTGCCCCAGAGGGACAAAGGGCAGAGAATAAGAGACAAAGACAGGAGATAGAGGGCAAGAGAGAAGGGAGAAGAAAGAAAGGACAGGGGCAGGGGTACCTGAAAGGGGAGGAGAGAGGGAAAACACAGACAACAAGCTCTTCACTGAGCCCATCGTGGTCCCATCTTAGTTATAAGAGTTCATTTTAGGGGCTGGAGAGATGGCTCAGTGGCTAAGAGCACCAACTGCTCTTCCGAAGGTCCTGAATTCAAATCCCAGCAACCACATGGTGGCTCACAACCATCCATAACAAGATATGATGCCCTCTTCTGGAGTGTCTGAAGACAGCTACAGTGTACTTACATATAATAACATTACTTACCTCTTTAAATGTAATTACTTACATCTAAAAAAAAAAAAAAAAAAAAGAGTTCATTTTACCAGAATCATTGTTTAAGAGCCAGAAGCACATGTGGTGAGCTAGTCTCTTCCTTTTTCCATTTTATTTAAAGCAGGAGCTTTCTATGTAGGCCAGGCTGGACTCAGAGTTAAATGACATGTAAAATTCTTATAATAGGACATCATCCACGTATAACACCATAAGCGGTAAGAACCATAGCTCCTTTTTTTTTTTTTTTGAGATTATGATATAGCTCATAGTTCATGTTCCTAATATTGTTTTTTTGTAATGAAAAGCTCTGTACTGCTTTAGCTTTATTTATTTTGTTTGTTTTGTGGAAATGGCGATAGGAGAGGAACATGTACATGCACGCACGTGTGTGTATGTGTGTGTGTGTGTGTGTGTGTGTGTGTGTGTGTGTGTGTGTGTGTGCTGTATTATCCTCACAGGAGGTTTATATAGTATTTATATACTATTTAAGTGCAGGCCCCAGAGGCCTGGGGCTCCACCATTAACTAATTCTGTCAGGTGTTCAGTTACTATTTACTTATCTCTTCTCATGGATCAGTAGTCCCCTGCAGGGAAATGACTCTCAAATGCCCAGACCTCTTTACCCTCTTCACTATACCATCCCCAAGGTACTGCAGACATCTCCGAGGCCAAGGTAATAATCAGCCTATGAATTCACTTCCTGAACTTCTCCTCAGTCCTCCCATCCCCCCAAGTTGGAACAAAGGGCCCTGAATATACTAGGCAAGTGCTCTACAGCTGAGACACAGTCCAAGCCCATGACTACTGTCTCTTTCACGTCACCCGCATCACCTCAGTGCAAATAGCATCACTCACATGGACACCCACATCTGCTTCCCGGGGGCACCCCCTCACTTACCTGTCTAATCCCTTCTCTACGCTACAACAGGGTCTTTACAACAAGAAAAGCTCATCCCCTAATCTCTTTTGTTGCTTGAAGCAGGTCAGCAGTTTTCACTTGCTTTTGAGTGAAGACAAAATCTTCACTGTAGGCTGCCCCCGACTCTGGTCCATGTGTGCAGGTCACATGTCGTCACGTTCTTACAGCCTCTTACACACAGTATACATGACAACTTTCCTCTGTGAAATGCTCTCACCAATGGCTACCCCCTTCCTTAGCCAAGTCCTTGTAAAGTGTGTCTGACTTTCTTACAGAGTTCTTAGTTCCCTCAGTGTAGCCATCTCCTTTGAGGTAGAGACAAGGTTTCTTTGACTCATGTTTATTCCTCCTTCAGACTATATGCTTTGTGTAGGTAGAGACTGTCTGGTACACCCCAGGCATTCATGAATTGATCAAGAGAAGACCTAAAGACGAAGGAGGGACAGGAGCTGTAGTTTCTACTGTTTGTGCTTTTGTCCCCCGAGTGTGGCAGACTCTTTCCCTCATGAGTTAAAATGCTATTCCCACTCCAAATGCCACTACTTCATGTCTCTCCTCCCTTTCTGATATCCTTTGTGTCTGGTCTAGATCTAGGGTGGCTTAAACAGCACAGTTGCCCTTCAGCAAGGTCCAATCCATCTCCATACCCCATTGCCAGCTAGAACACCAACACGAAGGAAGGCCTAAGACAGCGCCTTCCCTCAGTGATTGTAAAACTGAATTTAGCAGAGCTATGGGGTAGGAATCCTTTTCTAGAGCTGGAGGCCAATACACTGCTTGGGAACACCACTGGTATGTCACCCCACCCGAGACTTCCCTGAAGCTGTAACAGATCTTCTGGTAGGTTCTTCTGTAAACAAAGTCAGACTGACGCAGTTTCTATTCTGGATCATCTTGGTACGTGAAGCAGAGAGCAGTAATAAGCTGTACCCTTCAGGGTAAGCAGCACAGCGAGCGTGCTCGGTGGGTTTGATGAATGGGAATGGAGAGAGTCCGACTATACCGGGGCATCTGCCACCCCCCCTTCACTAAATCAGGGGCGACTGTCTATCTTCACTTTGCTCTGTTCACTTAAACACTAGCTGAGAGAAACTTATTGTAGTTTATCCCTCTGTCTCATGGTTGCCACAATATAATTTTCAAATGAAATTTCTAAGTGCAGACCACACACGCTATTTCAGTGGACCTAACGTTGATTTATGCTAAGACTTGGGGGAAGGGAGACACGCTGAAGAAAGATGCTTTGCCAGCAGTTTTCTGCCGCCAGCCGTTGCCTGCTCTGCCTTAGAGGCGCACAGATACAGATGGAGTTTAGGGTCTCCGTTGCCGATGCCTTCGGCCATCTGACAGATCAGCTCTGAGACACCAAGTGAGCATGGAGGTCAGAATCGTGACTCCTAAGACAGTCGTGGTGATGGAATATGAATTCAAGAGAACCCTGCTTGCTCAGCCATCTATTCTGAGAACATCAGAATGCAATTTGTTGGACAGATTCTATAATCTGCAGATGAAGGCAGTTATAGGGCTCAAGTTTATCCAGCGTTAACAAGCCCTAATAGTCTAGTTCAGCTCAGACATAACAAACGGAAATGGCTTTAAATTATCCTTCCCTAGAGACATGATTTCATAAGAGAACTAACTCTATATGTGCACAGAGAGATTTCCAATGTAAACACGTGGTGGAAGCTAAAAGCTGCAGCCAGGCTTCAAGCCTGGATATGCCAATGGCAGGGTATTTTATTTCAAAGACACCGGTTTCCTCCCCACGCAACAGTGTGCAAGCTTTTTCTGCTGACTACACTTTGAACTGTGGAATACACACACGCTTGCATATATGTGTAATTTTATAGTTTTCTTTCTAGCTAGGATATTAATAGATTTCACTTAGCCTTTGCATGCATAAATTTGACTGGGCCACAGATGCTTAAGGGATAGGGTTCCTTGTGGGAAGCACGGGACTCACTCATCACCCAGGCTGTCTGAAATGTAGTCTCTGAGGGTTTGGAAAACACCAGGTGAACCATTTGGCTTTTCTACATTCATGCAGGGTATCAAGCAGCTTCTTCAGAATGGGAAAACATAGAGAAAAGAGAATCCCCTTAGCTTCCACACAGGACAAAACAGCCTAGCTCATTTGGGCGGGGGCAGAGGTCTTGGGGTGGAGGTGGGGACTGGCTAGCTTTAAACAGACTAAGATCCAGGCTTTACAATGGCAACTATCCAGTGTCCATGGGATCTATGTGCTGAGGTTTGCCTCCTGTTTTTATATGGCCCACCAGCTAAGAATCGTTTTAGTGATTTTTTTTTAATTTGAACGAGGACAATAGAAACATATTTGTGACATGTGGGGACTATATGAGATTCAAGTTCCAAGCCTTCATATTTCACAGAAACACGGCCATGCTTAACTGTTCACGGTCCGTGGCAGGCTATAACGGCAGAAGACAGGAACTGCTTCGAAGACCATCTGATGTGCACAGTCTCCAGTATTTATTGGGACCTTTACAGAAAGGTTTGTTGTCCTCTCAGATCTCTACTGTGAGACAAAGGCATTCATCAGTCCCCAGTTTTGCTTGCCCGTGTGCTCCGAATTACGCCTAGGGGAGCACGGCCAGTTAAACAGTCCTTGTGTTGATCCAGAATCCACACATACGGAACCTTTGTAGGTTTTCCCACAGGCCATCAAGTCATGCGCGACCTATTTACACCCAAGATCACAGAGAACCGCAAGTGAGAGACTTTTGATTTTTTATTAACAATTTCCTGAGCTTGAAAATCTTGCGATCCTGGTCCCAGCAGGCACCAGTTACAATCACTGACTTAGGCCATTGCCCTAGTTAACTCTGAAATATGTCTTCATTTTTCAACCGTGACTTGCTACCGTGGCAGGCTTTAAGATAATTTCCCAAGCTTTATGCTGTATTTTATACATTTAACTAACTGTATCATCAGAACCTGTCACAGGAGGTGTATGAGATGCAGCGACAGTCATAAGGTCTTCACTGTCTTTTCGCTCTCCTCCCAGAGTGTGGGTCTGCAATGGTCACTTGGTACTTGCTGGTTTTAACAGCATTACTCACTTCTGCCTTGCCCTGTAAATTTTCAAAGCCTGGATTGAACACCGAGTGATTCATTTATCTCACCCACTCTACAGAAAGGAACACAGGTCAGAGAAACAACAAGGATGAGATTTCCTAAAGTTTTGAAGTCCCTTCTGAATCCACAGATATCCTCAGGCCTGGATTCCTATGTAGTCTTTTTTTGTGTGTGTGTATTACAGTAAAGACCAAAGAAGGAAGAAGAAACAGTTCTGTACCCTACAAGGAGTTGACAACGGTCACGTCAATAGCTGAGAGCCTGCCACTGTTCATAAGTCTGCTTTTTACAGCCAGATCTCTGCAACACTCAGGACCACCAGTCACTGTGTGGGAAGAGCTGATCCAGTTCCTCGCAATTACGGGAGTAGAAAGAACGTCGCTAACAAAAAGTACTAAATTATTCATCCATGCATATAAACAAGGGCTTTGTGAACATGTATAGAATATTGTAAATGTGTCAGGTGAAATGCCATAAGCTAAGGACGACAGAAACCACACAGTGTGGTCTTTGTTCCTATGCTCATTCACTCCAGTGGAGAGAAAACACTGTGAGTAACAGTTTATGGGCTCCAACCAGTGAAAACGGCTTTGTCCAGGAGGTGTCACTGAGTCTTGAACACAGGGTCTGCTTTGGGGCAAGAGAACTAGGCCAGGAAGGAAAGGGTAAATTACAAGCAGGTGGCTCATAGGAGCCACTCTGAGGAATACAAACTGCCTCAATGTTTGGAGGAAGGTGATAAGAGAAACAAGGCAAAGGAGAGGCCATTCAGAGAGATGCGGCTCAGCTGCGGACAGAGCCTCAGGGTCCAGGGAGCATGCTCAAGAGTTTCAATTAAATCCTAGAGACAACTAAAAGACACCAAGGGAAGGATGGATATCACAGCATTAGGTCAGAATGGACACTTGATCCTGGAGCAAGGGGGTAGGAGCTGCTCAAGAGAGGAACTGCCAAACCAGTCAGGTGAGAGATGCTCAGGCCATGGATCTGGACAAAGGGCAGGGCAGGGCAGGGCAGGAGGGTACCATTTTTGGGAAGCTTGGGGGAGCAGACAGGGCAGGGCCACAGAGGAGAAGAATTAAGCTGATTTCTTGACTTCTTGTTTAGTGACTGGGTAGCTCTTGGGTTGAGTTGCCATGCACAGGAATAGAAGAATAGGCTTTTTTTGTTTTAAAACAACACAAAACTTTTTTAAAAAGACAGTGCCTTCCTGACTATATTTAGGTTAGGAAACCATATTAAATGAAGCTGTGCTTCAGGGTACCAAGGGAGAAGTTTTCTGTCTCTGTGGCTTTTAGATGTCATGTGTGAGATTACCATGTCAAAGCTGAAGCCACTGTAAGTATGTTTTGGAAAGAGATGAGGTATAAATGAATAATAAACAGAATGCTAATGTTTTTAGATTCTGCTCTATTCTCCAAACATACCCAAAGACAAATGCAGAATCTTTGCAAAACCCCTTTCTTGAGGCTTGAGGAGCTATTGAATTAGATCTCTAATATCAAACATATCTCAAAAATACAAGACTGCTATTTATCAACTGGATAGTGTTTCATAATTTTCCCTTACAGTCCATTACCTCTTTGTAGAGAGAGATTTAATGGGATTTGAAATGTACAAGTTATAGACTAAAATGCAGAGTATGGTTAAATTGGGTTTGAATTAAAAAAAAAAAAAGAAACAAGGGAATTTGTCTTTGTAACAAAATGTACAGAGCTGGCAAATGGCATGTTAAATAGGCCAAGCATAGAGAAACAGTTTTGGCATGTTCACATTCATGTGTTGAGCTTAGAGGCCAAGAGTGGAATGGTGGTTATCTATGCTGAAGCAGGGAGGGATGGCAGGTGGGGATGAGAGTCAGGGGTCCAGATCTTCAATTAAACAGGAGGAATAACTTGCCTTTCAACTTTGGGGTATATTGTATTGTGTGGGTAATGACAGATTGCACAGGGTAAACATAATGCATTATAGGCATCAAAAATGGGGGACTGGAGAGATGACTGTCAGTCAAGGGCAAGCACGAGGAACAGCGTTCAATGCCCAGAGCTCACAGAAAAAGCCAGGCATGGTATTGCACATCTGTAATCCTGGTGCCGAGGCAACACAGGCAGGAGGGTCTCTGGGGTTTTTGCCAGCCGGGAAGTCTAGCTGAATCATTAAGTTCCAGGTAGAGGACAAGGCCTGACCAAGCGGCCCTTCTGTCTCTGCTCGAACATCATGTCAATGCTTTTCCATCAGTGAATATATCTCAGTCATGTATTTGCAGCCATGGGACGCAAAAGCACCTGTGTGCTATTGTGCGACGTACGGGTGGACGTGTGCTCTTTCCACTTGACTGGTGTCCCTTCCACACTTCGGACAGAGAAGCCCTCCTTATGAGAACTGCTATCACCCCCCCCCCTTGCCCGCCTGGGTGCCCTGTCTTCGTGTCACGGGGGGGGGGGGGGAGTTATCCTGAGAGCCAAGAGAAGGCACTTGTGCTTTCTGAGGTCCTGAGAAGCTGCTTGGCTGCCACATGGCAAAAGTGGCCGCTGAGAACCAAACCAGCGGGCCAAGCCAGCAGGCAGAAGGAAGGAAGCGCAGCAGAAAGGGGCAGAGCATTGAAAACCTGGCTGCAGCCCTTACCCCACCTATACTAGGCAGAAAACTCCATTGCATCTGGCACCCAATTTTATCATTATTTATGAGTTACTTTCAAACATTACTTAAGGATTGGGTCTACTGTTCTTTCAACCCGAGTTTCTGGGTTTTTAGGTATATGCAAAACATAGGAAGACTTCCTGCATTGATACTCAAAGACAAGTTCTAAGAATTGCCAGTTCCTCTAAGGATGACATCTGTGCTGTTTCCTGGTGAATCTTCTTGGATGTGGCACCATTTACCAACGGTCGGCTGTAGCTTTAACTTCTCCTATCACGTTATTTATTGCTCCATGATTTATTTTATTTGTTGTGCGTTGCGATTTCCTGAAATCCAGCCCCCTTCATTTTCTTTCTTCTCTTCTCCTTGAAGCTATAGATCCATCTTCCCTTCCAATACATTTATGGCCACTGCTTTACCTTAACTTTGTCTTCTCAGATCATCTCAATGGCAAATCACCTCCCCTACATGAAAGCCCTTGCTTCCCACCTTCCATGAAGGGGTGGGTGTCAGCAAAATCAGAATCTGATTGATCCACAATGAGTCCTGCTTCCCCTTCTCTATCCTATACAGATGAGATGGAGCAGGTGAGGACTCTGTCCTCCAAATCTATGTCAAAATGTGTCCTTGTTGGCCTAATAATGACTGCTTCCTCTACCAAATCGGAGCTCTTAGAGAGCCAAGTTTCATGAACTCCTTTGGTCATCCCATATATGGAAGATAGAAGCTAGATAGAATAGGAGAGAATGGGAAACAGTTGTGTACTATTCCTGGAAACTTATTCCATCAGTCTGAACCCAGTCATTTCTGGTAAAAGAAATGCTTAGTAAACACTATCATTTAGACTGGACTGAATACCAGCTGTCTTAGGGTTGATACTGCTGTGAGAGACCACCATAACCAAAGTAACTTGGGGAGGAAAGGAAGGAGGAACCTGGAGGTAGGAGCTGATGCAGAGGCCATGGAGGGGTGCTGCTTAGGCGCTTGCTCCCCAAGGCTTGCTCAGTCTGCTTTCTTATAGAGCCCAGGACCAACAGCTCAGGGATCGCACCACCCACAATGGGCTGGGCCTTTCTCATCAATCACTAATTAAGAAAATGCCCTACAGGTTTGCCTATAGCCCAATGTTAGAGAGGCATTTTTCTTAACAGATTACAGGTGACTTTAGCTTATATGAAGTTGACATAAAACTAGCCAGCACAATAGCTATGTGCCAAGCTCCTGGTAACATTAAAACACAAAACAAAATACATGTATTTGTGTGTGTGTGTGTGTGTGTGTGTGTGTATGACAACTCACAGTTGGCTACCTCCATCCACTTTGTAGATGGAGGGGGTCAAACTCAGGTTAGCATGCTTGGTGGCAAGGGTCTTTCTTGCTTATTTGCTGAGCATCTTGCCAGTCTGGTCTGTCTGTCTGTCTCTCTCTCTCTCCTTCCTTCTTTCCTTCCTTCCTTCCTTCCTTCCTTCCTTCCTTCCTTCCTTCCTTCCTTCCTTCCGACTCTTTCAGCAGCCTTCTGTGTAGAAGAGCTTTATACAGTTCTGTCTCAGAATCTCCATAGTAAATGAGCTCAGTGCCCTTTAACATGCTTTACTGAGGTGATTCAAGGTGCACACAGTGTAGACAGTATTTCCATTCTACTCTCTACTCTTCAACTTTACTATCTAGGAGGGGCAGACTTCCTAAAACTCTGACTTTCACATATAGAAAGTGTCACAAACATATTCATAAAAGGGAGAAGAAGGCATAGAAAGAGGAAAGATTCTTGGAGCAACATCTGCAAGAAAAACCTTCTAAAACGATGAGATTGTGGCACACAGCCATGTCATCATCAATAAGGCAGAAATAGAAATAGTTATTTAATACGGTTCTGGGGGTAGGATGGAGGCTATGGTTAAGTATGAAGACACATTTTGAGCTGGGTATGGTGGTTCATGCTTGTAATGAACTCAGGAGGTAGTGTAAAGCACTCAGGAGGTAGAAGGAAGATCATGAGTTCAAGGCCATCCTCCAACATAGTGAGTTTGAAGTTAGCCTGGGTTATGTGAGATCCTGCCTCAACAAAACAAAACAAAACAAAACAAAACAAAACAAAAGTGCAGTATGACACACAGTGAGATACCTACACAGCTTCTAGTATGAATCCACACATTCAGGGGATGAGTTTAGGGGTTTGGAAGACAGTTCACACAACATTATCTGAGAGGATAAAAGATAGACATACAACCCAGGCTAGGCCAATAAGATCCCCCCGAGGAATTTAGATGGATCCATGCTAATTGGCCCAGGCTGGGAAACAGAAGGAAGAACAGATGAACATGGGTCCTTGAGATGTATCTATGTGCTTTGGCCAGCTGATAAAAAGAAAACAAGAAAGTAGATACAGAATCAAGTGGCCATTTGACACCATGAGGTCTTGAGGTGAAGAGACTCAAGTGAGGAGTAGGAACTAGTTAGCCACCCTGGCCCCTGCTAGAAAGTCCACTCTAGCTCTGGTCTCTTATGAAAACCTCTGAACCTAATCCACTGGATTGTGACTCTTCTGATTCCCTATGGTAAATCCCCTAAGTTAAGATAGTCTGAGTAGATTTTGGCTAACAGAAAACTTTTAATCTAGGCAACAAAGGTGGCTCTTAATTCAAATTGAACATCAGAATGACCTAAAGAGGTTTGTAAAAAAACACCAAAAACTCTCCCTTCCCTGCCTTCAGGAATCAGACAAAGATGGTCTACGGTGTTGCCATGACAAGGTGAAATCTTTAAAGGCTCAGCCTGAGCACTGTGAAACACAGAAATGGCAAGAGACAAGTAGCAGACAGCCTTCTGTTAGGCGTCTGAAAGGGCATGTCTGACCAAAATAACATCTTCACTCCTTTTCCATTGCTGTGATGAATACCTCAACAGATGCAGCTTAAGGGAGAAAGGGTTTCTTTTGGCACACAGTTCAATCTACCACAGCAGCAGGAACTGGCCGAGGAGCAGAGAGTGATGAATGCTAAACTCAACTTGTTTTCTCAGATTTATTCAGTTCAGGATTCCCTGCCTAGAGAATAGTACCATTCACAGTTGAGACTGGCCTTCCCACATCAACTGTCCTAATTAAGCTGATCCCCCATAGATGAGCCCCAGATGCCCAGGACCTGTCAAGTTGATGACTAACACTAGTCATCACAAGCAACAATGGCAAACAGGGTTTGTCTCTGCCACCAGCTACCATGGTTCATCTCAGCATCGACTTTCACACTGACCTCAGCAGGCAACCTCAGCCATCCACCTTAGGAAAGACTTAAGCATCCAAAGAGCTGAAATAACTATCTCGCTTACATACCAATAAGCTATCACTCTGGGGGTACTGGTGCATACCTGCAATCACAGCACTCAAGAAGCTGAGGCAGGGGGATAGTTGAGTTCCAAGGCCAATTTATGCTAGAAAGTGAGACCTTGTCATAGAATAAAAGCAAAAGGAAATAAACTGAGATTTTAACTCAAATAACTTTTGTGCATGGCATCAGATCTTAAAAAATATTACTTAGTTGTTAATTATAGGCTGTGATGGGTTTGGCTAGGCCCACTTGAAAATGAGACATTGGGTGTGTGTGCAAAAGGCAATTACAGGAGAATGTGCTATAAAAATCCACCCCCCCCCACACACACAGGAAGAAATCCAGTCCAAAATCTGATTGCATTCATCTGACAGCAAGATTAACACCCAAACTGTGGAATAAATTAGTAAGTAAACTGCAGTGAAATCACCCTCTTATTACTTTAACAAAGGAATTTACTGTAGGGCTAGAACATAGATCATTTTTGAGGCAGATGAGAAAAATTACTAGAATGTTTGTTCAAAACAAAAGCAAAACATTTTAAACAACTGAATGAAGGAAATTTGATTTGTTAAAAAAATTATTACATTTATTTAATTCGTGTGTGTGTGTGTGTGTGTGTGTGCTATGCACCTACATACCAGGACATGGGTGTTGGAGGTCAGAGGAAAACTTATGGGAGTCAATTTTCTTTTTCTACCAGAGGGAAAATTCTATTCTCAGGGATAGAATTCAGGTGGCTTAGTGGCAAATGCCTTTACCCATTGAGCGATATCACTAACTCCCAACTTCAGTATTTAAGAATTACATGGTTTGCTTATGACCCAGAAGCAAATAATGATATAGGTAGCGTCCTTGCAGACCATGGGAATGAATTCTTCCCAGTGCACAGCTGGCGTCTGAAAGACTTGTCAGAAGTAACTGTGTGGTTTCAAAGTTGTCATAGGGCAAGCAGAGGTGACTGAGGACTGAGAGGCCTCACTCACCCTAGAACAGAGCAAATTTGGCTAGAGCTGAGCTATGCATCACCTTATAGTAAGGCTCAAGGCATTTCAATGAAAATGACTGCAGAGGTTGGGATACCACCTTCCTTCAGAACCTACATAACTTGCATTCAGAGTCCATTGTGACAGAAGTCTGGATTTTGGACACTCAGACCCCTAAGGACTGGGTCCTCTACTTCTTTGGCCAACTTACTTGTCATGTATAGCCCTGTATGTTCCAAAAGCTGAGTAAGCGTGGAATGAAGTATAATAAGAAGGAACTGTAGTCACTGGGGTGCATTTAGAACATTGTTCTTGTGAAGACACACCATCTTACGTTTCTTGACTGTAAAACAGACTCATGCAAGTCCAACACAACCACATTACTGGCAGTCTTGAGAGGTAAGTACATGATTTAAGGCAATAGATGGAAGGGATATTATTAAGTCTTTGGCTTCCTCAATGGCTCTACAGATGATGTAATGATAGCAGCTACCATTTGCTGGACACATTTGTTCAGTGGCTGTCTTCTTGGCAGAGTCTCCCAGTAAAAGCAGAAGGGCACGGGCAGCTATCCTGTGGAGGAGCCTGCTAACTGCCTGCCTTTCTGGGTGGGCAGGCTCCTGGACACCCTTCATTTGCCTAACCACCATCCTGGTCAATCTGCTACTTGAAGCTTGTTCCTTGGGTGTAGGGAGGAGAGCCCTGGACCAGCCATTCACAATCACCCATGGATCCCAGGAAGAAGGCGATATAGTCTGAGTGCTCTTGATCCTTCAAGGAAGAGTTTAGAAATAGGCAAGATGACTTGGAAATCTTTCTCCTCAGCTTACAAAATGTTAAAATAAAAGAAAGCTAGACTAGAGCAAGCAAAAGATCCTTAGGTTTATTCTCCCGACTCTCCATATTTCAATTCTGAGGGATAAGGCATGTTGTGGGTTTCTCTGCGCCAGGGCTAACTAGGGAGAGCCTCTGCTTACAAACACAATGACACCACATCTTATCTTCAGTCTATGGTGTATGCTCCTTCATGAGGAGAACTTAGATCTTTTAACATGTGGATACAGAGGCTGCTCCTTGGCGCTGTCCCCAGGGTTCTCAGTGGAGAAGATTTGTACAGCACATAGGCAGTTTGCAAGAAAACGATATTATCGAAAGTAGTTCAGTCTCCTTGGGTTTCCCTGCACTAATGATCTCATGTCAAGACTGCACTCTTAAAATGAATTGTATTTTGATTAATGACTAAAAAATAAATGACTAAAGTGTGTTTATGTATGCAGAAATTTATATTATACATGGACGGGGTGTCTCTCATTTGTGTTTGTATGTATATACCAGAATGAAAGAGGCAGCTGTTTTAGCCATTTATGCTTGGGGGATAGGTAGGTAATATGGTAGGTTCTGTTGAAAGGAAATTATGGAAGAGAATTTGATATCTTGAAGTTTTCAGCAAGACGGGATTCAGAGGGCAAGTATAGAAATACATTTAGAAACTGGCTTCTTGGTTCCCAACATGTTTTTAAAGGTAAGTGTATTGAAGGAAGCATTTTACTCAGGCTTTTTGTGTAGGAGGGTTTTGTGTGTTTGCTTTTGTTTCGAAGTTCATTTTTTTTTTTCTTAGCTCAATTGGAAAGTAGGAATGAATGGGGCACTGTAAAGTCCTTTCCCATCAAAATCACCATCTGCAGCAAACTCTCCCTCAAAACAAGGTTACAAAGTTGATATTCTTTTCTCTTCCCAGTTATTCCCTGTGACTTGGAAACTACAAACCTGGATAGCATCACCCCATCACCTGAACCTATTCAGAATAAGGGATGCTGAGCTCGGTATAGTCCTCTAGGGCTCAACAACCCTCCTAGATACTTTCAAGTGCAGATGTGGGCTCCACAAGGGGGCAATGACTGCTCATATGGGATCCTCCTGGCCCAGGAAGTAGAAGACTGAGGTTGTGCAGCTAACTGATGGTTATGTGGACGCATGAAGTGCTACAGTGAGGGAAGCTGCTACCTCTACAAAGCATGCTGAGCGCCGCATGCTAGAACTTAATGAAATGGTTGACTAGTATAGAAAAGTGTGGAGCAACAAACAGCCTCAAATAGTTTTTTAACTTTAGATTTTAAATAAGCTTAGATCCAGCCAAGCAATAAAAATGGTAAAGCTTTCATTCTATAAACCTTCCCATATAGAAAATGAGAATGAGTTTTGTAACTGAACTCTTTCTTTTCCACGAGTGTCTGGAGCCCAAGACAAACTAACTTACAGAAAGAAATATGGCTGCTCCCTCTTAGAGACGACATTAGATGCCCTCAACTCAATATGGAACCCATTTACTTAAATTAAGCAATGCCAGAACTTAGCCACTATGGCTCAGCTAGTCCCTGGCTTTCCTCACTTGAATGCTGCCCAGAAGCTAAACTGAAAGAGTACAAAACAAAAAGCCCCTCATCCCGTTTAAAATCAAACATCTGTATCTTTTTTTCATAGCATTTTTTTTTCCTAATTTGCTGTTTGTTCACACAGCATCTGCCTCTTCCCAAGAGAGCATTGGGAGTCACTCCAGGCAGAGGTGCATCCCTAGCAGACCAGCCAGTGTTCCCTCATCTCAGTTGGATCCTCTTCTGAAAAGACAACATTCTTCTGCTGAGAGTCTCTGGGAAGAGGAACCTCAAAGTATAAGTTCTACCTGGTTTAAGAGTCCGATCTCCCTGAGAATGGTCTTTCATTGAAAGGAAATGTCTTCAGCCATCTATCTCTCTCTCATTCTCTCTCTCTCTCTCTCTTCCCATTTCTTTTTTTTTAATTAATTAATTTATTTACTTTATAACCCAGTATCAGCCCTTCATACTCAGTAGAAGCAGAAAACATCTAGACATCTTTTTCTTTACAAGAATTTGATTTTAAAGTGTTGCTTAAAAAAAAAAAAAGCACAACTGGTCCTTAGAATTTCTTTTATAAGAGCATTTTTTAATATTAGCTTATTTAATATTAAAAAATATTTAACTCCGTTAGAATGTTTTATAGAAAGTAAATTCTGGACTCCCAGGGTTTTTATGCCAGTTGGTTCTCCATATGGGCTGGTTCTGCATCTATAGATTCAACCAACTGTGGACTGAAAATACTTGGGGGGGGGGAACATCTGTACTGAATGCATCCAGACCTTTTTCTTGCCATTATCCCTTAATCAATACAGTAGAACAACTATTTGCATATCATTTGCATCCTATTAGGTCTTTATAAGTAATCTAGAGATGATTTAAAATGTGCAAGAGGAAGTGCCTAGGTTGTATGCAAATATTGCATCATTTTATGCAAGAGGTCTTTGGTATTCGTGGAGTTTTGGGTGGGTCCTCCTGGATTCCTCCCCCAATACGGTGGGAGACTGACATTTAATTCAGAGGCTCCAAACAGTCGGCGACAGATTGTGTTACTAGGCCTGCGCTTGTTCTTGGAATTCCTGCATTCCATGTGTGTGTCATTGTGCTCTCTGAAGCTGAAGAAAAAGAAGAGTACTCTGTAGCTTTCTGGAATTCCCAGTTCAAACTGACTGTTATGGTTTGAGTATAAAGTTTTCCTGCAAAACAAAACAAAACGAAACAAAACACCAAAAACAAAACTGCAAAACAAACAAACAACAACAAAAATAGCAAAACCAAAAATCCAAACCAAAGCAAAACAACTCATTATTAAAAGCTTGGATCCTAGCTGGTTGTGCTATTCTGGGAGGTTTCAAGAATTTTAGGAAATAAAGACTAGGCACAGAAAGCAGACTGCCAGGGGTATGTCCATAGAGGCTACATCTTGTTCTAGGTGGCTCTCTGTTGGCCCCGAACTGGGCAGCCTCTGTCTCTTGCTCCTACTTTCATGATGATCTGTCTTGCTATGGGCCCAGAATCAACAGAACCAAAGATTACAGACTAAAATCTCTGTAATGATGAGTCAGGTAAATAAGCCCCTTTCCATTGTTTTGTTCAGAATCATCAGAGCAATCAACAAGTAACACAATGGTCTTAGCACAGAGGCTTATGGTGTTGGTGGGACTATGAATTCAGAAAGTGTTGAATTCTCAGATATGAATCTGGGTTATAAGTGACAGTGCATATACTCAGGTTGATTTGGTAGGCAAAGCAACAGTAGGGTTAGGGACAGACCTAATGGGCCTTACCACCAAGCATCTGAGTGAGACAGATAAATGTGGGAACCCTTCTCTACCTTAAACCTCTGCTTTTCAGTATGTTAATGTTCTCAGGCATGTCTGGGCTATGCAGGCTCTTCCAAAGTATGGCTACACACTGTATTCCACCAGGTTGGTATACTGGTAGACTGAAGGGTCCTTCTTCCTGGTGGTTCTGACTAAATTCTTGTAATAAAGTCTCATGTTCTCAGCTTGGGTCTTATATTCATTCCAAAGCCAAACACCTGGAAACCCTGACTGGTTGGTCTAGGTTCAGAGGCAGCCTATAGCATAGCCTTAGTGTCTTATGACTGTCTAAGAGTCTATGGTAGAGGATGACCAGTAAGAGAATGAGTCCAAACACTAACTCAGTATTAGCAGTGGACCTCTAACTCTTCTGGCTAATGATAGCACCATCCAGAAGTGCACAGGAGAAAATGTTGGGTTACGTAGGACATTGGAATGCAGAGAATAGTCTGAGAATATAAAATTCTCTTAATCAGGGAGGAAAACCTAAGAATTAAGAGAGACAGACTTTTGTAGCATTACAAAGGGGGTTATAGCGTTGCCTGAATCAGTAATGTTCTGAGCGAACTTCTGCAGGGTGGCCACAGACCAAGACTGGACTAATGTACATGGTGTCCATTGGCGGGGAGGAAGGGACAGACGTCACAGGGAAGTAAGTGCCTATGAGGCTCTAGGCAGAGTTAGCAGACACATTGTATGTCTAGACAGAAGACAAGAAAACACTACCTTTTGAAAGTCATTCAAGTGACTTCTTGCCAAATACTGGTAATAAAAGAAATGTGAGAAAGGAAATAATTAGAATAAAAATCCTATCATAAAACTAATGAAAATGTGTCAAATGTGCCATAAGTGTGTTTAGTAAGGCACATTGGTTGGCTTTTAGATTTTACTTCATTGTACCTTTTACAGTGCATATATACTTTTGCAACTATAAGCTGATGTTTAAATAATGATTATTCTACTCTGTTTTAATAATACTTGATTTGTACTTGTAGTACTTAGTAATTGTAGTACTTAGAAAGTGAAATAACTGCAGTCTGTTTACCTTTGGTTTTATGTAGAATAGTGGTTCTCAACCCATGTGTAGTGTCTCCCCCAAATCATCAGAAAACATAGATATTTACTTTATGATTCATAATAGTAGTGAAATTACAATTACTAAGTAGCAACAAGATAATTTTGTGATTGGGGGGTCACCATGTCATGAGGAACTATATTAAAAGGTTATAGCATTAGGAAGGATGTAGAGTCTTAGATTAATTATAAAAATATCTGTAAATAATAAAAAATAACCTTACTGGGCAGTGTGACCTTTAGTATTGAACACAAAAGAGAACCAGGGACTTTAGTCGGATCCCCACAGGACATTGCTGGATGTCTCCAAAGGTAATATGCTCTGAGTCTAAACCCAGGAGGAGAAAGCAGAGGAGACACACAGAGGGAAATGGAGCAAGGCCCTTTGCAGGAAGCAACATTTCCAAAGAAAAATATTTTTATTGTTTGTTTGCTTAGGAGGTAAAAAGGTTAGTTTATACATAATTTTCTCTACAAAACAAAACAAAACTAGTCAGACAGCAAGATATCTGAAATCATCAAATTGATAGTATAACAGCTACGGCAGAAGCTATTAAAATTGTAGCTTTCCCAAACAGGTAAAATGGAAGCACACATATTTACCTCTAGAATCAAGAATAAAAGCAAACCTGTCAGACATGGCCTGTGTGTCCCTCCCGTTCCACTCTGGCTCCTTCTCCACCCCACCTCTGCCTTTGCGTTCTGTGGATCACCTTAAGAGGACTTTCCTGGGCACGACCCCTGGAGAACAGTAGCAGGAGACAGGAAGGAGGTCACTATCAGTCAGGGTTGCTGATGGAGATCACTTGTAAGTACCTCTAAAACATTGTACTGTTCTAGAAGTTTCTTCATAGCTATCCATTCCTTGAATGCACTCCTTTGATTAAACAAGTCTGCTGAACCAATTAGCTTACCCCATCTCTTTCCCCGATAACATTCTAGCTGATAGGATAATAGTAATAGCATTTAGTTGAAGAATCATTATGCTATAGAAAATGTTCTAATGGCAACCTGTACCTCTTCTTCTGTCTACTCCTGACATCTATTACTCTTTTTATTGGAACTGAATGCAGGCCAACCCCAGCCACAAGGAAGATTCTGCTCAAAAAGGCCTTCTACCCACAGAGATGCAGAAGCCTAGGACCAGGGATGCTTGCCCTTCATCACAGTAGTCCATGCCAGCTTCCCTCAAACTCCTGCCTGTCCTCAAAACTTGCTACCCATTCTTTTCATCAGTGGTGGTGCAAGTAGCACTTGCTAATGCTGCCCAAGACAGTACTGAGTGCCAGGTAAGATCAGTTAACCAACACTAACCTCCCAGTTACTATTTAATGAAGGTGAGGAAGAGCAATACCCCAGTGGGTACTTGTAAAGGAAGGAACCTTGCTCACCTAGCAAAACACCCAGCACTTAGTGAGCTCTGTGAAAACACCTGCTGACATGACTTATGGCATTGAAGTCTGAGGTCCACAAGATAGTAAAAGTGCTATGTGAAGCTGTGGTTGTGAACTCCAGCTGTGCATGTCTGCTGTGTTCCAGGCTTCTCTTCCACCCTTGTTTTTTTTTTTTTTTTTTTTTTTTTTTGGAGACAGTGTTTCTCTGTATAGCCCTGGCTGTCCTGGCACTCACTTTGTAGACCAGGCTGGCCTTGAACTCAGAAATCCTCCTGCCTCTGCCTCCCGAGTGTGGGGAGCGGGCACAGCTGCATGGGCCAAAGATGGCACCTGGCTCTATGCCAAGCCCCGTGACCTCGCTTGTTTACCTCAGTCTCAATCATGCACAGTAAAAGCAGCATGTGTAACTCGTTGGAGAGGTTAGCGCAACATCTCGAGATATCATTCTACCAGCCAATCCTGCATGCTTTCTTGGACGTGTGCGTCTATGATTGGGTGGTGTGAGGTGATGTGAGTGAATGGAAGAGGATAAGTTGTGGGCAGTCCCAGAGGACAGACGATTGATGAGAGGATTGAGGATTGATGATTGACTGGAGGATGATCGATGAAGAAGGAGAAAGCTGGGAAAGCTGGGAGAAACCTCGAAATAAAGAGAAACGGCTGCAGCTGCTTTGAACCTGCTTTTGGAGTGAGTGTTGTTTATTCCCACTCTCTGCTGGTCAGAGATTGGGGCTGCGACACCAAGTGCTGGGATTAACACCCTTGTCTTTTATTCTTATCTCATTTATTCATTTAATTTGAGGCAAGGTCTTACATCGCCCAGACTGCCTTCAAACTTGCTACACATCTCTGGCCGACCCCAACCTTCCTGCCTTTTGAGTGCTGAGATAATAGGGTTGCACTACCATGGCCAGCTTCACTCCTCTTAACAGAACACCAGTGATGTCTCTGCGGTGGGTTTTGACCTATTTTTAGAATGTGGCCTTCCCCTTTGACATTCTGATGAAAGCTATGTACCTTCTCCACATCAAAAGATAAACACAGCTCAAGGACTACAGGTTAAAAAAATAGCTGAGATGTTCTATGTCATCCGGAGCGGACAGTTCTGATGTGGAAAAGGGTAGAACATAAAGTACTCTGAAGGGAAGCTGAAAAGATGCATTCCAGCCCAGACTCCCTAAGAATGGGGAACAGGAACTGACTAAGCATGCAACTCATCTGTGCTTCATGTATACTTTATACACAGAGTTATATTTTATATAATTATTTTTACTTGCCTATATTTTGACTTTGAGGTCAGGAGTAGAATTATCTGGTATCATGTTGACATTCAGAAGTCATGGATCTTGGAGCATTTCAGATTTTGAATAAGGAATGCTCAACTTGGATCACCTTTAATATAAAGAAGATGCCAGAAGCTTTAGTAGCCTTGATTTTGAGCTCTGCAGCCCCGACCAAATGCTTGATCTTGACCTGGTTTTCTTCTGCCACTAACGACCCACTACTTGCACAGTCCTTTATCGGACGCCCTTGTTGAACACTGAGTGGCAGATCAGGTACTATGTCAGCTGCCCTGAGAGACCCATCGCATCATAAACAGTTTTCCCTGGAAAAGTCGCAGGAACATCCATGAGACCGTCTGCAAGAGCGAGAGACAACTGTGGTAGAGCCTCAGGCCCGCTGAGATGAGGTATAAACAGACAGGCCAAAGGCAGCGGAGAAATTAACCATCTACAAGAAAACCAAACTTGAACAGAAATGCGGTGATAAAAAAAAAATTAATGGGGAGAAATGAAAAAAGCAAAGCAATTAGGGAAAAGGAGATATAGTCATCATGAATCTACAGTATGAGATTAAAGTCTTCCTATTAAATATTTCATTACATGATATGAAGGTGTATGTTACAGTCTTTCATGCAATCAGAAGATGCAGCTTGACAACCAATGCAGCCATCACCTAGTCCAGTGTCAGCTTAGGTCTCTAAGAGGCTAGTCCATCTCTAAAGGACCAGTCCCCATTCTGGACCTAACTGTGCTGGAGTCTGTGGCAGGTATTAGAGACAAAGAGATGAATGGGGCAAGAAGCATAGGATTTTGAGAGAGACAAGCTACTCTGAAATTGACTATAAGACTCTGTGGTATCCATGATTGCAGGGATAAACAGAATCTGTAGGATGACACCTAGAAGCCTCATCAAGTGACAGCCCAGATAAGTGTGTATGCTGGGAATCACAGGATTTGCTAAGTCTTCCTGGGCTTGGATGATCCATCATAATATAACTTCAGTGGGCTTTACAATAGAAAACCAGATGTTATTTGAGAACTACTAAAACTGTACTGAGATGTTGGGTACAAGTCAGTAAGCATGACTATTGTTTTCATTCTCCAGAACTCAGTAAACTCCAGGTGACACTAGTGACTGGACATATCTGGGCCAGTTTTTTCTCAGCATCTTCCCTGATGTTTTAGGCTGCCTGTGTAGCTTCTAAGGACTCACAATGGACTCCTGTGGTCAACAGGGCCTCTGGGCTCTTTCTGCATGTTCTCTTAGTATGTAGAGCTCATGGTTAAAGGTAAAGCTAGAATAATCAGATGTCTCTGCTCCTGCTTCACTCTGAGAGGATGTTGAGCATCTACACATCACATTCTCTGATGTAGCTAGGTTTCCCTGACAATTTTTTTTTTTTTTTTGTTATTCTGTGACTCATGTTTGGCAGACCTAGATCTTGGATTCGATGGCCAGTGTTTGGTACATAGTAAATACTGCAGGATTTACTGAAGGATGAAGGAACAAAAGGATCACATCTCTGGATATCTAACCATTAGTGCTTCATGTATACGTTACATCTCTGGATGGTCGTTGGTGGCACTAAGAACAGAGCTCATCTGCCTCAGGCTGTGCAGCTGATGCTGGCACCAGGCTCATCTGTGTACTACCTCCCTCCAGTCTCCCTTTTCCAAACCCCATGGGTTCCTCAGGCTTAGGAGTCAGGAAGATCGTGTATTACATCACTGTGATGTGCCTGGAGAATAGCAGCATTTGCCTGTATGCGGCTAAAAGGCTGACCTATAAAAGCAAGAGTCTACACCAGTCTCTTCCTTCTGAAGTCCTCATGTGCCAATCTACTGGTGAAGGTTATTAAAGCCATCAGCTAACAAACAGCAAAAGTATCCCCAAAGTCCAGAGCATGAGAACATACTTTTCTTTTTGCTTTTCGAGACAGGGTTTCTCTGTGTAGCCCTGGCTTTCCTGGAACTCACTCTGTAGACCAGGCTGGCCTTGACTCAGAGACCCCCCTGTCTCTGCCTCCCAAGTGCTGAGATTAAAGGGGTGCGCCACCTCTCTCCAATTTCAAGCTATTTTCATAGAAGTGTGTTTTGTATCTGCTTTACCTAGTTATCCTCATGCACTGGAGGATAAGGTTTTGGTTTGGATTGAAACTGCTGGGATTAGAGCACAATACTTTTCAATTCACTCAGTCATGTTTTCCAATTTGACCTCCATCATGGGAGGGTACATGGCTGCGTGAGTTTGCCTAGGTACGTTCATAGCAGTGAGGACATATGTGCCAGTGTGTAGCAGTGGCAGAATTTGCTTCTAGAAAAGCATTTTCTCCTGCATGTTTTATTTATTTATTTCGAAAAGCTTACATATAAAAGAGTACTTTTCTGGACAGCCACAGTGAGCCACCAACGCACACACCATGTTTTCCCTGCTTGCATCCTCAGTGCGCCTTTGCACAGAGGTCCACGGGTCCCACCAATTCCATGCTTACTTACTTTGACCCCTTGGCCTGTGGAGCTGTAGCCTTTCCAGGGGAAGCTCTTCACATTGTTATACGAGGTACATTTTAACCAGCTTGTCAAGGCACTGCATGCTGGGTAATCATGCATGTTTAAACCCTATGCTTCCTGCTTGTAGACGTTCCTCCCGTCGCTTCACACACAAATCCCAGCAACCCCTTCACACCACCAACTTTGAAGTGGCTGTCTCTACAGAGGCCTCTACTGGTGGCTGAACTGTCACAACACAAACTGTCAGGAGGGTTTTGCCCTTCTACTGAGTGCATCTGTGAAACCCGGAAGCAAGACGCTGGCTATTAGGTGCCCCCTTGGATCAATATAGACCAAACTTTTCCCACTCTGCTCAAGCTCAGGTTAGTCAATCAAAACATATAGCTAGACTACATCGCATGTGAGCTATATCACTGCATGTACAAAGCTTGCAGAATGGCATAATGATCAGATACGTAGGCCCCATACCTCAATAGGATGTGCAATCTAAAGGGGAGAGAACTTTGTGCTTAAACAGAAGCCTGATGGCCCTTGTGCAGACAGACTGAGCGCCTATGCGGGTGGCTGTACCTGAAGAAGAGGCAGCCACAGCAGTAGACACATGTGGAGGGGAAGGAGGGAAAGGTCAGTGGGAAGCTAGAGCAGAGATGACATCAAAATACATTAAGGCTGGACAGACTGTCAAAATCCTTGAGCGAAATTGTGCATCATGCCCTTCAAATCCTTGCAAATGGCCACTTGCATCTTGCTTGGACCTATAAGCAACCAGGCAGAAGTTCAATGCTGTTCTTTCAGGCATAGATTAAAGGAAGAACCTTCTCTTCCTCCTCCTCCTCCTCCTCTTCCTCCTCCTCCTCCTCCTCTTCCTCCTCCTCCTCCTCCTCCTCCTCTTCTTCTCCTTCTCCTTCTTCTCCTTCTCCTTCCTCCTCCTTCTTCCTCCTTCTTCCTCCTCCTCCTCCTCTTCCTTCTTCCTTCCTCCTCCTCCTCCTTCTTCTTCTTTCCTGGAGAATTGCTAAATGTTAACTCATTGGCTCTTCACAGTGTCCCTTTGGAGCCAGAATGACCACTTTAAAGGTCTTCACTGCTGCTGCTTCTCCTGCTGACTGTGGGTCAAATCCTGACACTGCTGAGCCGCTCAAGAGGCAACAGAGAGAGGAGAGCAAGGACAAATCAAAAGTGTCTTTTCTGTGCCATTTGAAATCTTTTAAGACTACCACTTACCAAACTGGTTCCCAAAGCCCCAGTGGCACAGGCATTCCAGTGCTCAAACGGAGGGAATAAAGTATATAAAGTGACCAACTCAGAGCTACATTATCAGATGGTTAGCAAAGGAAGGCAGTGTGCATGGAGCGGGGCTAGCAGGGAGGGGTGGAGCAGGGGCAACCAAGGCTAGTGTTTGACAAGAGAGAGATTGCCTCTTTTCAGGTTGTAGGGCTAAAGCAGGGTACAATGTAACTTTATGCTTCACCATCCCTACCTCCATTTCCTATTGTTTGCGTTAGACTTTTCTTTTTGAATTGGATGGACTGCTGGACACCAGACAAAGAAGGAAGTGCTTGCTGTAGGGTGAGGGTGGGTAAGGAAGGCCGGGCTTGTTGCACTACTACTCCGGAAGCCAGATGAGAGACCGGCTGTGAGTCCATGAAGGGCTGGGAAAGCTCGCACTGTGCACTCCTGTGACCCGAAGAGAAAATTCCCCCAGACCTTTGGGTTCACAACCCACAAGTTTAAGAACTGTCATTGTGATACATGGTAGACCGCTCCCAGGGAGATGCTTGACACTTAACGACTTGTGGCCACAGCAGATGACGGGGTGGAATGGCTAACTTCATGAAATTTTCCAACTGGAGCAAGTAGAACTTTTTACACAATAAGACCAACATGCAGACTAGTTATTTTACACGGGGAGTAAACAAGAGAGGATGTGTTAATTTAAAAAAGGACGTGGTGTTTGGTGGTACATATCTTTTGGTACTCTTAACCAAGAGGAATGCTGAGAGGGCAGTGTGGCTGGGGCAGCAAAGAAGGGCCCTTCCCCTTGGCTGAGAGCTACAGCCACCCTGCAATTAGAGCAGACACCATTTTTACCCAATCATGTGATTTCCTAGTCAGGGCATCTTGGAGCTGGTAACTACTTACAGTATGCTGCTCCACAGAGAGCCTCCAGGCTCTTTAAGTCAATGCCTTATTGCTGGGAAGAGACACCATGACTACAGCATCTCTTATAAAGGAAATCATTTAACTGGGGCTGGCTTACAGGTTCAGAGGTTTAGCTCATTGGCACACAGGCAGACATGGCACAGAAGAGCCGAGAGCTCCTCATCTGGATACACAGGCAGCAGGGAGACACACTGGGCCTGGCTGGAGCAATGAAACCCTAGTGACACACTTCCTCCAACAAGGCCACACCTCCTAATCCCTGTCAAAGAGTGTCACTCCCCGATGATCAAGTATTCAAATATATGATCGTATAGAGGCCATTCCACCCAACCACCACAGATGGCAAAACAAAGCCTCACTAAACAGTGTTCAAATCAAGGTTCTGGGCTTTCTGTTTCTCTTGGTTTAAGCATTTTCACACACAGCAGGGAGCATTCAGTTTAACATTCAAGTTAACCTTCTGTTGTGCTCAGACTTCTGGTTTGTTGAGTTACTGTATGGCCCATGCAGACGAAGACTGGGTAGCATCCGTTCTGGATGAGAAGTTCTATATCAATTCTAACCAATAAGGGACAAGGATAGAAAGGAAGGACAAGCCAAGCCAGGGTTTGGGGAGCGAGTGGGAAAGCAGGGCTCCGAGGGTAGGAGCTGGGACAGC
The DNA here is from genome assembly GCA_902729485.2 of Mus minutoides. NCBI lineage: Eukaryota > Metazoa > Chordata > Mammalia > Rodentia > Muridae > Mus > Mus minutoides. The sequence continues at coordinate 1,155,519 of LR749875.1, read as the reverse complement.
ACAGTGGTGAGCAGAGGCATTCGGCGGGCAGAAATCCTTACCCTGCCTCTGCTTTGCAATGGCTCAAGTTACTACCTCCAGTGTCCTTCGTTGCCTTGTTTCTAAAACTGAAATTACATCCATTTAACATATAAACTCCTGTAGTTAGATGTAGACAGTGGAGGTAAAGCACTGGCATATTAACCACTCAGTAAATGACAGCTATTATTATTCTCTGAGACACGTCTAGTGGGACCCCACCTCACTGAGCTGAGTTTACAGAAGCAAGAGTTTAGGAGGGTCCAGAACTAGTCTCAGGAGGTCAAGAACATTGATATTCAAAGGGAGCCACAGTTCTGAGTTCAGCCACCCAAAGGGTCTACAGTTAACAGTAAGAAGGCCAGCCGCAGGAGGTAGTCGGGGTGAGAGGATTCATGTCACCGAGACAACTGGCTTGGTTCACAATTTTAGTTACTATGTTTTGCTTTAGCTTAAGCTTGATAGTGGCTTTCAATAATTGTAAAAATTTTCTAAGCTTCTTGGGTGGTATATATGCATTTTTTAATTGTACAAGTACCATAACAAAAAAGGTGCCAGATTTATCAAAAATAAATATATACGGCTCAATTAAATTTATATTTCAGATAATGCTAGCCTTGGTAGCCCATGCCTGTAATCCCAGCACTTGGGAGGTAGAGACAGGAGGATCATAAGTTTAAGACCTGGCTACATTGCAAGTCTGAAGCTGGCTTGGGTTACATGAGACCTTGGCTAGAATAAAATAAATAAATGAACATAACTCAGGCAATGAAAGTTGTTTTTTTTTTTTTTTGTATAGGTACATCCCCAATCTAAGAGCTGGGATGTATTTAAACTAATTCTGTGTGGTTGGTTTCTCTAAAATTATAATTTCACTGAGCACCCTGGATTGTGTTTGTCCAAAAACTTGTCCTTTTTAACATGCAGAGTGACAATGCTCACCTACCTTCCCCATCCACAATTAGTGTTGCATTGGAAAGTAAGATACAAGAACAAAACAAAACCCCACACAATTTCCAGGACTGTTATTTCTTAGTAAGGCAGTTCTAAATTCATAGACTTTTCTTGTGTTTGGTTTAAAAAAAGATTACTTACCCACACTGGAATTTTTTTAATTAAAAAAATTTTTAAATTTTCATCTTAGTACAGATAAAAAAAAAAAAAAACAATGGGAGGGGACTTCCCCTCTGATGGCATCTAAATAATTATTGGTAGGTTGACATTTAAGACATGACATTTTTAAGATTACTGGCCCTTACATTTTTAGCTTATCTAGAAAGGCCAATAGGATAAGATATGTTCTTCTAAAAATCTCTCTTCCTTATTCTTTATGAAAAAAATAAAAATAAAAATTGCATTCCCCTAAATGAAGCAGTACTTTCTTTGGCAGGTTCAATACCACTAAATACGATGAAATCAACCTTTGAGACTCAAAGGGCAATGTTCAATGGTATTGGCCACTGTGCCTAAGTCTCACTGAGATAAGGCCATTCACAATAATCCCAGAGAGAGAGGTTAGCCATGTCATAAACAAGACCACACAGTAGGTGGGCCAGCAAACAAATAAAAAACTCCCTCTTCCTTGGTAACATCAAAACCAGCTGAATTCATCCCATTTCTGACTGGGAGCCAAAGATATCCCCACTTTCCAAATATCTCTGAACAAATATCTTCTTCACCATCTTAAATTTAGAAATATTCACACTGTAGGGCCCTAGCACTTTTAAGCAAACATGTTCTGTAGTTGTTTTGTTGATCTTCTCAGATCTTTTCTTTTTTTTTTCTTCTAAAGCTACTCAAGAATGAGATTGTACACTGGAAGGCAAGCAGTTGACATTGCTGTCTTTTTCTTGTTGAAAGGATAATTGATGAACTTCAGGACCAGGACACAAGAGTCCACAACCCAGCACAACTAGACAAACAGAAGGACTAGTCCAGCTTACCAGCCTAAACAGAAGAACTAGTCCAGCTTACCAGCCTGGACGAATCTTGCCCTACTCAAAGAAATGCCTTTTATTTTATTTTTTAATTAAGTAAGTTTATTTTTTTAAATGTATATAAGTGGTTTTGCCTGCATGTATGTAAGTATACTATATGCACACAATTCCAGAAAAGGCCAGAAGAGGGTGTTGGATCCTTCGGAACTCGAGTTCCAGACAGTTGAGGGGGGCTTACATGGTTGCTGGGAGTTGAACCCAGGTCTTCCTCGAGAGAAGCCAGTGCTTTTAGCTACCAAGCCATCTTTTTCTTTTAGTAACATCTCTAAGAAGTCTTTACAGACTTTTCAATTCCATGAAGTCTATGACAAAACTCATGATGTCATATTGAAATGATCACATAAGCCACCGGCCAGTACCTTGTTTCACTGAGAGTTAGCAGTGGCTGAGGAGAGAAGTACCTGAGTAAGTAGACACGTGGATAAATGCTTGATTAGACGTTTAAAGTGACATAAACTCACCGAGGAGAGCTTGAATTTTCATTTTCTGTACATCCTGTTTATAATCAGGCAACATAAACAGATGTTGACATGTAAGGGGGGTTGTGCAACAAACAACTGCTAAGTATTTTTATGATGTCCTGTCATTTGGAAAGCAAAATTACTGAAAAATCTTCCTATATGTAAATGTTAATCTTAGGACCTTATGTACTCTGGGCTTGAGACTAGATGTCTCAAGTGACTTCCTGGGTGGCCCCTCCCTAGATAGCCTTTACTCTGCACTTCAGCTCGGCTTCCATTCCAATTACGATTGCTGGTATTTCTGAAATCAGTCCAGCTAAAGTTCTAAAATTGGATTGAGGCTCCATAAATTTACTTTAAAAAAATCACTCAATTGTATACTTACAATGGATGAATTTTATGGTATATACATTAGACCTCAATAAATCTATATAGAAAAATTAAGTGTCTAAACAGAGAATCCTTTTAATTTTCATTTTGACTCCTCGGATCCTACCAGAGCAAGAGATAGCCTGGTTGCTCCTAGCTAGCCTGGAGGTGAGTCCACTCTAGTGGGAGTGTGCAGGCAGGTCACCAAATGTAAACAGCTCTACAAAGGTCATCACAAAGGCACTGTTGTTCTGTCTCATAGCAAAGAGGGAAAGGAGAGTTGCCACAGAATATCTACTCTTTCTTGTATCCCTAATTAGAAACATGTGGAAAAGGCCCACCCACAGCCAATCAGCCAGAAAGGCTCTATTTCTTCTGCCTAATGTTGCATGTTGGCTAAAGGAAGACCTTTCCCTGGGCCTGCCATGGAATGGTTTCAAATTATTAAAGCATCTCCAAAGGCCACCATCAAAGTACCAGTGGATTTTTACCAGTGGTTCCCCATGATTTGAAAAACATTCTCTTGACCAGCACATAACCTGTGCCCGGTTGGTAAACTGGAACCAGCTCCGTTTGTTTGCCCAGTTCAACCTGGCTGTGGACCTCCTGTACCCTGCTCCAGACTGTGCACACTGCTCAGATTCCCGTGGGTAGGCAAAATGTAGTCTTTACAAATGTGGAAGGCCTGTGGCAGCACAGCTCAGTCAATGCCTGCAGTCCTTGTTGTCATCCGTCTAAGTTGAGCATGGGGCTCGGATGTTTCCATTTTACAGATGGAGAATACAGAGCCCATACCTAAACAGTCTCAATGAGAGCCAAGGGAATGAAGGATGGGCTGATAAACTCTATTTGCTAAAATGCCAGTCACGTTTAAGATAGACTACCCAAAGAGCAGTGGGGCTGTTCTCACTCAACTTCCCTGTAGTATTGACTTTATATCAACTCTGAAAGACAGTGACTTGTTTGAATATTAGAGTAAAATTCCAAATTATTTACTCTCACACAAAAAAAGGCCTGTTTTATAACAGAGGGAGCAACACACGCAAAGATTGTCATGCTGGCCCAACATGGGGCCTTTTGCAAAGATCAGATAGTATAAGAGGCCAGCTTTGATATGACCCAAAGCAGGCATTTAATCTCCTATGTGGAATAGAGCTATGGTTCTTAGATTAATTATTCAGCCACAGATCTGTTGCCAAGCTGCTCCAAACCTTTCCTAATGGGAAATAGAATGGCCATTTACCTCAAACCATGTGGTAGAACCAACTTGTGCCAGAGACTCTACATTCCTTCTTCACTTACAGATTTGCAGAGGTCACTGAATCAGCTCTGTGTTTTGGGAACAAGAATTCTATATCCTGAACAGGTTTGCTCGTTCAGACACAATACCAGAGATGAAGAGTGGCTGACTCTTAGACAGAAATTGAGCCAACTAGAGGAAGTCAGTTTTGCATGTGGAGACCTGATCCTCAATTGAGAACTGAGATATGGGGAGTAAAGCAAGGTGAAGGCCAGAAGCTGTCTGTGAACCCAGACCTACTGTCATTAGCTAGCTTTTTACAGAACGCTGACTGGGTTTTGACAACGATTGGTGGCAATATTGGGTTGAGAACAGAAGCCAAATTTAGAACCTGTGATTCTGGCTAAATTGGAAATTGGAAATTGGTTTTCTAGGGTAGTGACCACCTTTGCCTGTCACAGACACTAGAAGATGGAACCTTAGACTCAAAAGGATAATCAAGAATGAACTCTTAGCCTTCCCTTTATCTCTGTGGTTTGAACCAGTACTAAAACAAAAACAAGGCCTACCAATTTGGCATAGAATGAGGAGGCACTGCCTTCTGCCCCAAAGCAAAGTAATATCTTAACATCATACTGTGCTGTAGCGTCAAGTATGCAGAAGTTGAGTTTCTGCAATACATAAATGCTAGGAACTACATGATCAGCCAATAATGTGAAATCAGACTCTCTAAAAGACACAAGCACATAAGAGGCTACCTTTAAGGGCATTTCCGACCTCCCCGACTGCCAAGGCCTCCTGAGAAACAGTCTGAGATTGTTTTGTTAACCTCTCCTCTCAGAGGTATTTGGGCAGGGCTGAGGATCAGAATGAATGCATGAGAGACAGAGGCTGGCGGTGGGGGTGGGGATGGGGGTGGGGGTGGGGGTGGGACAGAACTGTCTTTGTGGCACATGCTTATTTTTCTCTAGTTAAGACAATTATAGTGAGCTTGTCATTAGTATGCTTGAACTAATTTTTCCAGATGCTTCTCTGAAGAGTGATTCTGATCCAACCTTTCCCAAACCAGAAGTTGAAGAAGAAAAAAAGAGGAGTTTTAAAAAGCTAGTAATGCACATGGAATGGTGCTGGCGCTCAAACCAGGGCAAGCACACTACCACTGGCTAGTTTTGTTCTCTCTCTCTCTCCTTTTCTTTCTCTCTCTCTCTCTCTTTCTTTCATAAATGAGGCAAGAGAGAGAATGGAGTTCACCACTACCACAAGTCATAAATTCGAGATTCCCACAAATGGGGAAATGACACCCTGAGAGCGATGGAGGAGTCTCACACTTGGACAGTCACATTATTGATAAGGATATCTCCCCTCCCAGCTAACTAGTATCCAGAATTTTTTAGGAGAGAGCTATATTTCATTTGTATGACATACCCAGCCCTGAGCTTACTCTTCTAGGCCTGACAAGGCTGTAGCAATCGGAGGCCACCAGGGCCTTTATTTTTCTTTCTCCTAGATTTCAAATTAGCCAAGGGAAAAAAGAAGGAAGCTAAGAACCCTGGTACTGAACAATCATGGCTATTGTCATCCACTGTGTGTGCTTCCTATCAGCAAAACCATTTACATCACTGCAGATCTATGCAGCTCTCACAATCTTCCCGACTGTCACTCAACCTATGATGACTCCAGGGGAACTGTAAGCCAGAGGTGAAGGCCTCCTTTGTTTCCATCTCTGTGGTAGGATGACATGTGGTCCTGAGTGCCAAGGTACTAAGATAAGAGGGATGCTCAAAATGCCCAGATGGCTGGAGAATGAAAACCGGAATACAGAGCCAAATCTGCACAGCAGAAAAGGGCCACTGTGGCCAGGCTGGAAGTGGGGTCCTTGTAGTCCACAGGCAGCGGAACTAAAGGGAAGCCATCCCCCAACTCAGCTGGTGGGAGCTGGGCAGCTTCCCAGCTGGAAGGGACTCTCAAACACATCCCTGTAAGCTACCCATGAGAGACAGAGACGCTGTTAAGAACAACACACAAAAGGGGCTGCTAATCAAGAGGAACTTCAGCCTGAAGAATGGGATTCAGTCATCCTTCCAGAGATGCATGCCTGGGCCAAGGCCCAAGAGAATGACATTCAGCTGCTGTATCCCTCTTTGGGGCCCAAGTTGGAGGCACTGAAAGAGAGATTCACAAAGGAGGCAGATGGGAAGGCCCCATGGCCATGCAGTGCGGTTCCCATGCAGAACACCCAAGTCAACAGGTAGAAGCAAGCACAATTAGAATCAGCTGCTTGGAACAGAATCAACATTTTAAATAAGAAACTAGCAAAGGGACTGGCAAGATCGCTCAGGGGGAAGGTTCTACACAAGCCTGGCAACCTGAGTTTGGTCCTTGAGGTGTAAGGGAAGAATCGCCTCTACAGTTATCCTCCAAGAGTCCAACATGGATCATAGCACACACAGAGGCACAAAGGCACGCACACACACGCGCACACACACACACACACACACACACACACACACATTCACACACACGCATGCAAACACACATACACACGCACACACGCACGCACGCACGCACGCACACACACACACACACACACACCAATCAAAGACCTAAAACTCACACCCTACCCTTTCCCCGTAAACTCTGAAAGGGTTCAGTAGGCATTTGGTGACTGTTACATAGGGGCCAGAAGTCAGCAGCCTCTGATCTCAGCCACCCCAGGTTCTGCCACTACCAGATGTCCCAGCCATGAGAGTTTCTGTGGCTCTTCAAACACAGGCCTTTCGTGTAGCTAGCCCATTGGCCTTAACTGTCATTTCTCATGCTTAGTGTTTATAGCCCAGCTGTTTGCTAACAATGCCCGCCACACTTCTTTCCTAATGCTTTCATTACCATCCAAGTTGCTCTTAGGAACATTTTATCTTCCACTCATTCTAAAAATAGAAAAGCTATGACATCACCAAGTAAATCAGACAGAACAAGCTGTAGAAAGGGAGATACTGAAAGCTGCGGGACTAGGCTGGAGAGGGACGTGCTGCAGAGAGGAAGGAACTGCTAATGAGGTAGTCTCACATAACTGAGGTTAGGGCCAGTTGACTAAAGGCCAGAGCTGAGCTGTCTTTTCTTTCTGCACCTTGTTCTTCTCCTCCTGCTCCCCCCCTTTCTTCTTAGTGTTCCTGACACCAGGCACTCAATGACAGGTACATAGTGGTGGATGAATGGGGGTGGGGAGGAGTGTATCTTCATGGCCCATAAAAACTGATCTTCCTTCCTATCTTGCCTTGATGGCTGCATGGGACAAAGAGACAGCAACAGAGTCTTTTCCCTCTGGGCTTTGGATTGTAATGTGTTTTCAGTGGAAAGGCATCAGGAAGAACAGTAGATGAGTTCTCTACCGTGCTTTGCACACACAGGGACACGGGCGGCTGGGAGGCTCCCAGAAGTGCACCATGCTTTTCTCACTAACGTGAGTATGGTTAGTGGCGACGCTCTGAGTAATCTCACCACAGTGTTTATAGTTTACGCTTGGGTAGAATACCGTTCATCAGCTAAAATGCAGAACAAAACCATATTTACCCTCCACTGCGCCACTGACATTTTTAGATGGAGAATAGTTACCTCCATAAATGAATGTGTGATTTGCTCAACATGAACAGAAAGAGCAGTGCCAAGTTTCACAGGGTCCACATGTTGAATGTTTGGTGCCAAATATCTACTTATTTCTCCTTTAACTTCTGCCCTCTCTTAAATGACAACGTGCATGGGGAGAGTGCTGTGATCACACTGGAGCCTTGTCAGGCCTGGCAGTGATGGGAGAGGCTGCTCCTGAGGTGATACACCACCATTCACTTCACCATAACCTCATCAGCATCTAACACTGCTGGGGATAACTTCACAGTATCACAAAGATGTGACTCGTTCAGGCTCACATCTTTGATAGACATTTAAACTCTATTAGCCAGGATCTTTTACAGCGATAGCAATGCATTTAGAGGTGCTGCTTTGAGGCTGGGAAGATGGCTCAGTGGGTAAATTGCTGGCTGGCTCTGTAAGTCTACTGACCTAAGTTCAATTCCACGAGCCACAAAAAGATAGGTGGACAGAACCGACTCCACAAAGCTGTCCTTTGACCTCTATAAATTCTCTTTCTCTCTCTCTCTCTCTCTCTCTCTCTCTCACACACACACACACACACACACACACACACACACACACTTAAAAAAATTAAAAATGCTGCTTTCTTGGATATGTTGTCACAAGACTCGAATCCTGACTATTCAGAAGGCTGAAGCAGGCAGATTGCAAGCTCAGAGCCTGCCTCGACTGTGTAAGAACTTCCTGCTCAGCCTGGGAAATCAGTGAGCTACTTCCTCAAAAAGTGGAGGATGAGGAGGTAGGGGTGCTAGAGAGATGGCTCCGTGGGTAAGAACGTGAATTGTTCTTGCAAAGGACCATCTGTAACTCTAGTTCCAGGTGATCCAGAGCTCTCTTTTGGCTTCTGTAGGCATCAGATATGCATATGGTACATATACATACACACAGGCAAAGCACTCATACACACCAACTAAAAATAAAGTAAATAAAGAAGGGAGAGGTATGTGGGATATAGCTCAGTGCTATGGGTGTGGATGCTGGGATGCTTCAGAATGGACAGAGTGTGCCAAGGCCATGGGTCTAATTCCAATACTGAAAGAAAGAATGAGAGAGAGAGAGAGAGAGAGAGAGAGAGAGAGAGAGAGAGAGGAAGGAAGGGAGGAAGGAAGGAAGGGAAAAGGAAGAAAAAACCCTTCTTTAGGGAGATTTCATAAAAGATGATGATGATGATGATGATGATGATGATGATGAAGACTATGTAGATGGTTCTAAGCATAGACAGAACTCTTTGCCCTTCACCAAATCAGTAACTTTCATCTCTGAAAACACTGAAGCTAAACCGAGCAGGAACAATGCAGCCTTACGATCTTGAAAGATTCAATGCTGCTTATAGTCCATCTGGTCCCAACCCCACGCCATTTACCTTCCTCTGCATTTCATCTCTGTGTCTGCCCTTCCTTCCTACTTGATAACAAACATTTTTTTTTTTTTTTACCCTTTGGCTCTCCCCTTTTATGACTCAGTGTTCTGAATTGAGATAAGAATGAATAACGGCCACCCTGTGGCTACTTTCAGTGCCAGGGTCAGTGTCACACAGTTGAGCTGGCTCAACAGTAGAGAGCAGACACCCCCACTTGATGAAGCTTTCCGTCAGACCAACGGACACAGGGCCACCCTGAGTTTTGCTCTAAGAATGGCTTCCCTATTCCACAACCAAGATAACTCTTGGAAGAATCTGCTAACATTTCTAAGAACATGTATCGACTGGTGACACAGGAACATCACAGAAAGTGTTATGCTGCAAGGATCTGTAGTTAGACTGGAGACGGGGGAACTGCTGCCGGACCCCTTGTTTCCTACGAGTCTTCCCTCTGAGGACTGCCCGTGAATGGGCCTCGGTGGCGGCTTTTCCAATAAGAGTGCATTTGGTTTCCATTCGATTTCATACCAGAGATTAACCCTTAGCAAGATGGGCCATATTAGGCTCCGTTGTTCAGAGGACAGCTGACTTGGGTGGCAGGAAGCTGAACAGTCTACTCTGGAGAAGAAAATGTCTGTGGGTAGCAGGCTTCATTCCCAAGCCTTAACGAAACAAAGCAAATAAACAATGCAGTTACAAATGCCAGTGAAAGAAAAGTCAAAGGATAATCTCAGTCATAGTACCGGGAAGGGCCCACACGAAATCTTCATTTGACTAAGTCAGGAGCCTTGTTTCTTAAATAATTACACAACCCCTAAGACACTGTTATGTAATATGGTCTAAGGGCAGAGTAAAGTATTTGGAAATATCTCTTATAGAGCCTTTGTATTATCTTCAGTAATGAGAAAATGAATGAGGTTTTTTTGTTGTTTTTGTTTTTGTTTTTGTTTGTCTGTCTTGGCAGCCTTAAGATTTAAAGGTTTGGTAGGTGGAAAAGGTAGAACGGGACCCAACTTGAGTTTCTCTGGCAAAGAAACGCCCCAGGACACTGGTTCACGTTTCAAACCAGACATTGACTTTCTATCAGCGCAGTTTGTCAAATGCTGTACCAGGCACACTTCCTTCTCCCCCTGACAGAAAGGAAGGCAGGCTGGATAAGCTAACACAGTGGAAGCATTTTGACGCACAAAATGTCCTAATGGTGTGTCCTCTGTGGTAACAAACAAACAAGGCCGAGCTGGGAATTATGTAAGGCTATCTTTGATACTATTTAGAAAACAAGGGGGAAATGCCATCTGCCCCACGTTCCTCGAGAACTTCCAATCAAGGCCCCGGGCAGGCTTCCTGGCTTCAGACTGGCTATAAATAAATTTAATAAGGATGAAAAAAAGTCACAGCATCATTTACAGTTCTCTCTCGTCTCCAGCTGACAAAAAATCCAGTCCAGATGTTTGTCCTACAAGATCAACAGTAACTGTGTGGAACTCCCTCTGGAGTAAGAGAGCTCTGGGATTGGTTGGAAAAGAAAGGGAAAGGAGGTTGGCAGGGGTGGGCGTGGACTAGCCCTGTTTGATACTCACTTAACAGAGACACAGTACTTAACTTACTTTGTGTATCAGTATCCTAGTTGATGTAGCCTTCCCCTTCCTCATCCCTCCTTTCAAAGCCACGGGGACTTGGCTTGTGAAGTCTGCAGCGGTTGTTCCATAACCTTTGCTTTTAAATTAAACAAATGACCTCAGATTTTGGAGCAGTTGTTGACTCGGGGGAAAGTATGCCATTAAAAGCGTGCCAAAAAACAGATTTAATTGGTGCACGTCCCAAAAACTGCTCCAAAGAACACAAGCTTCCCGCATATAGATTTCAGGGTACCTACTCAAAGGCCGCTCGCGGCTTTGTCAAAATTTGAGATGTGAAACAAGCCAGCTGAAAGAGTCCGTATCAAAAGGGTAAATTCAATTCAAGAGATATTAATCTGATTACCTAAGTATGGCTGCGAATCGGATATGGTCCATTGTGCGCTCTTGTTCAACCTGGACAGCTGGAGGAGCCAATGGCTTCCTTTCCCCTGACATATAATTAAGTTTTAAGAGCCGATCAAGTTACGGATACCAAGTTTTAAGAAATATTTCATTCAGGAGCGGCATTTACAGTGCTCGCCTGTTGCAAGAGTCATTGTTCACTTTACTTCCTTGAGCCATGCTGGAGAGTGTGTGGATCAGGACGTAGGGGCTTGGTGTTTGTGTTTCAGGCTACAATAACTGCCCTCTGTGCACCTGCCTGGAGGAGAAACCAGTCCAGCCGCCTTCCAAGACAAAAGAGCCCTGTTTTAAGTGCTGAAAACCCAGACATGAACTGACCCTGTCAAATTCCAGTTAGGAAAAAAAAAATCAATATTTTTCATCCAATCCAAGGGAGCTGGGTTTCCTTTCCTAGCCACACGTAGTTTGCGTAAGAGTGACTGGACAACAGAATCATCTCTTTTCTCATGAGTCTCCACACTCTTCTAGATTCCTGCCCTGAAGGTGGAACTCACAGCCTGGTATAAAATCACCTGTCCCTTGGGGTCCATACACCTTTTTATTACCTCTTTCCTCTCCCAGACAGCTCCCAATGTAATCTGACCACATCGATAGAAGCATACCTTCCCAATGTGTTACCAATGTATGTTGACAAAGATGTCCCCAGTACACACTTGTCACAAACTGCAGGTACACTCACCATTGTAAGAATGCTTGCCAGTGGGGCAAGGGCTAAGACTACACTCTCTCTATTCCTATTATGGTTTCTAATATGAGTTGATCAAAGGCCAGGGCTAATTTTAGATGTCTTCTCTTGATTGTTCAGCTTCGACTCATACTAATTGATATGGAGGATGAATAATCATACCAAACTCAACTGAGAAGCATATATCATCATAGAGGAAACCATTTCTTGAAAAATCTGAAACAGCCAACCAAGTGGGGTTTCTTTTGAGCATTTCACCCAGGTAGCAGATGAGCAACCAGAAAAGGAGGGCGACTAACTTAATTTGAGGGCACAAGTTGCTTCCAACAGCAGAAATGATCTGTGAATTATAGTTTCCTACTTCTTGGAGAGGAGTGGGAGATAAATTATGATTTTTGACAGTTATCTTAAACTGCCATTGGTGGTGAGACCCTGGCTAAAAGTTTTTTTTTTAAAGATTTATTTTATTTATTATATGTAAGTACACTGTAGCTGTCCTCAGACACTCCAGAAGAGGGAGCCAGATCGGATGGTTGTGAGCCACCATGTGGTTGCTGGGATTTGAACTTCGGAAGAGCAGTCGGGTGCTCTTACCCGCTGAGCCATCTCACCAGCCCCTAAAAGTTGTTTTTTATTATGCCTACTGATAACCAGCTATAGTTTCAAGGGTTAAAGCTTTCTCAAGACTGCTCCAATAGTTACTTCAAACTCCAGCCCCAAGGGGCAGGAGAACCAGATATCAGCATAGAAAAGCCAGGTTCCCTGACATAACACCGCACCAGGATGTGATTGATTGTGTCTGCAGTGAGCCTTGGAACAAGCAATAGTTTATCTGATTTTGGTTCTCATTAAAAAGCTAACCAAGGAAAAAAAAGAGTTGACCCCCTCAGGTGTAAGTAAGCTACACTGAGCTACCTTGGCCAGGTTAGTGACTTCTTGGTGAAGCATGGTACTGAATCTGAGCTACCAGTGGATGTGACCAGGGACAAAGGCAGTCAGTCCATCAGATGATATCCAGGATACTGCATACATGCTGATTCAAAATACTAGTTGAGGAAGTCTTAGTTTTGTTCAGCTATCCTGCGATGGTGGCCCTTGCCATCACCATGGAGACCAGCTGACCTCCATTTCTCCCTTAATAACATTTACTTATTTACTTATTGGTGAATACATGTCAGACATGCATTTCGAGGTCATAGAACAACTCGGGTCTCTCCTTGTCCTCAGATGGGTCCTGGGAATCGAACTCAGGTTATTGGGGTTTGGCAGCAAGCACATTACCTGCTGAGCCTCCTACTGGGCTTGAACTTCCCCTCATTCTTGACAACTCATTAGTTGCTGTACAATACAACACACACAACAACAATTGTTGCATGTGTCTGAACTCCATTATCAGGCCATTCTCTATTTTTTTTATTAATCAATTATAGCACAACACCCGTCCAACTCAGACATAAAGTTGAACTTCATTATGGCATGCAGAAATTCTAAGGCTCCAAACAGAGAAGCTGAACAGTAGAATTGGCCTTTATATTCTAGTAGGGCCAAGGCTGAAACTGGTCTTCCTATCCTCTGAGCAACCAGTAAGATTTTATATTATAGGTGCTCTACACAGAATGAAGGGGTGGACTAATGAGCAAGCAATTGAAAGGATGGAGCCAATGCTCAAATTTGGGGTTAAAGGTCAGCGAGATGACGCCATGGATAAAGGTGTCTGCTACCACGTACAGTGATCTGTCTTTGGGCCCTGCAATCCACCATGGTGTAAGAAGAGAACCAACTCCTACAAATTGTCCTCTGACCACACACATGCTGTGGCATGCATACATCAAAAATAAACAAATAATAGATAGGTAGACAGACAGTTGGATTTGAGGGTATAGTCTCACTTTTCTTGAGATAGTAAAGAATTCTCTAAAGAGAAATGGGAGAATCTGGAACTAGACCCAATGCCAGACATATACATCCTACTCAGTGAGATGTGTGAAATGAACGGTAGAACCTGTTTCATTTTCAAATGTCCTATTTCTAATGTGTGTGGGGTTTTTTGTTGTTGTTGTTTTGGTTTGGTTTCCGAGACAGGGTTTCTCTGTATAGCTCTGGCTGTCCTGGAACTCACTTTGTAGACCAGGTTGGCCTTGAACTCAAAAATCCGCCTGCCTCTGCCTCTCGAGTGCTGGGATTAAAGGCGTGCACCACCATGCCCAGCTTCTAATGTGTTTTATATAACTTAATTGCACAGTTGTTTGTACTACGCTTTACAGAAAATATGCTAAATATTGATGGCTTATAGATTCAAAACACAAAGACTTCTGCTTTAGATAAACCAGCACAAAAACTGACAAGGAAGGTGCCAGATGCCCACAGAGGGGTGGTTCAGCCTGTGCTTGCTCTACTCATCATCCCAGGATGAAGAGAGAAGCCTGCCTGAGGCTCAGAGGAGAATATAGCACCTTGCTTTGTAAAGATGGAACACAGCCCTACAAACGCTCTGAAAAGGCCAACAGGTGTCACTTAGTGTGGCCAAGGGAAAGGAGGGTCAGGGGGATACTCTAAAACGCCCCATGACTGGGGCATAAAGAAGACAATGTGTCTTCCAGACACCATAGGCTATCAAATAATAAGCCAAGTGGTATATATGAATGACCTCCTTTCTAGTTGTTGGTCAGTGTGACTCAATAAAACAACCCCCGCCCCTGCCACCATCAGAAAAGGCTATTGTCATAGTTCTTGGTTACTCAGTGGAACTTGATGGAAAGATCCTACTGCTAAAGTGACTACATACCTGAGTCAGAGGACATAGACAAATCAAACTGGTACCAACCTGGAAGTCATCCCCACCCTACCTGACACCATCAACTAGATTTCTTAGTGCTGAAAGGTCCTTTCCAGCTACCAAGGGAGAAAAGTAGTCAATTGTCCTACACAGCTATGACCCCTGTGAGCTACAATAGGATGCCTTGGCAAGACAGCAAATGTTATGGGAGTAACCAGTCACTTTCTGATTAGATTTAAAGCCTGCTTGTGCCTAGTACCATAAACTGGTTAGGGTTACTGTTGCTATGATGAAATACTATGACCAAAAGCAACTTGGGGAGGAAAGGGTTTATTTGGATTATATGTCCACATCACTGTTCATGATGAAGGAAGTCAGGACAGGAACATGAACTGGGCAGGATGCTGGAGGCAGGAGCTGATGTAAACACCATGGAAGATGAAGACATCTACAGCCTTACTCCTCATGGCTTGCTCATCCTGCTTTCTTATGGAACCCAGGACCACCAGCTTGGGATAGCACTGCCTACAATGGGCTGGTCCCTCTTCCCACACCCCAATTAATCATTAATTAAGAAAATGCCTTACAGCAGGATCTTATGGAGGCACTTTCTTAGTCTCAATGTTTTCTCTTTTCAGATAACTCTAGTCAAAACCCTGTGGCCAGCTAGATCATAGGCCCTAGGGTGGAACTTGATTCCATTCATTATTCTGCCAAACGGACATACTAAATACACTGCCCCCAAGTTCTTATCTTTATACTAATAGATTAGTGGGGAAGCTTCTTTTTGTAGTAGACGATAATCAACACAGAGACTCGCTGGAATAGTCAATCCTAAATGAGGCATCCATATCACACCCCCTTCCTCCAAAGCTCAGGGATCACTGAGGAAAAGGAGGTAGGACTAGAGGTAGTGAGCATTGCAGTGAAACAGTATTTTCTGGACACAGCAGCACCACTGCATATGTGAACTCTTGGAGGCTATGACTTCATGCCTAAGACTTGAGTCCAAGCCGGTTAAATTCCCAGTATAGACGTGGGAGGGGCTCCTGAAGTCCCAGTATAGATGTGGGAGGGGCTCCTGAAGTCCCACTCCTAGCTGAGGCGCTCTTGGCAACTGATGGCTTCTGGGAGAGGAAGAGTCAGTTTTCTTCAGGGATGAGAGAACACCCATTGTATACCCGTGCACATGCAGACAGCACCTCGTAGACCCAGTGTGTTTAAGAAAAAGAGAGCACATGAAGTTGGGAAGGAAAAGCAGTAGATAGGCTAGGGGAGGAGTTGGAGGGAAGGGAGGAGGGGTGGATTTGATCAAAACACTTTAATTCTATGTGTGTGTGAAATTCTCAAACAATAGAAAAGGAGAAAAAAACGAATATGAGTGGAAACAACAACATAAAGATTGTAGGCTTGATCACAGCACTGAAAAAACAAAAAGCGACCCTCACAAACTTATTGAGGTTTCTAAGTATTCGGTACAATATCTAGTGTATACTAGTCACTTGACATCACTATAGCAACTGTTAGCAAAAGGAACGTGAGACATACATGCATTTATTGCCACAGTGTCATTTAGGACTTTAAATCATTTGCTCTTTTTCTCTTACATCCTAACAATGAATTATAGGTACTCTGATATCATTTCTAACCACAAGGTGCTTTGTGAAGTGGATGGAGAATTAAATGGGACTCCTATAGCCAAGGCTGGCCTCAAACTCACTATGCAGTTCAAAATTACCTTGAACTCCTCCTGATCTTACTCCCTCTCCCAAGTCCGAGAAAAACCAAGCATGAACTACCAAGCTAGCCTCACATAATTTCAGAAGCCTAATGTATAAGATAAATCTCCCCTGAACCAACAAAATGGGAAATCAAAAGTAGGTCTGGCCACTCAGGACCTTAGAAGGGCTAGAGTATACCAAGAGGTTCTTATTAGGTTAGGGCTATCCCAACCTTAAAGTGACCATGATGGGAGTGCCTCTGTTTGGTTCCTATCATTTCTAGTCTTTAAATTATTACTTGAGAAATATCTTCCAGCTACAAAATGGCTCTATTATGATGGCTGGGTACCAGACTTGCAAACAAAAACAAAAATAAAACAAACAGAAGACTGATTAGCATGATGGAGATCTTTCACAGTTGTGTCTCCACCTCTGTCTATAGTTTCCTTTACTCCACTACAGTTCCTTTCTCTTTTCCCCTTCCTCCTCTTCCCTTCCCTTCTATTTCCTTCCATTCCTTTTTAATATATATAAACCCTCTGCTTGGAACACCAAACGAGAGCCCCCTTTCTCCTTAGAAACTGTTAAGGAGCCTTTCAAGTCCAGCAGAAGCTCCCTCCTGAAGTCTTCCTGCAGAGCCTGTCCCCTAGCTAGGAGTTTCATGTGTTCCCTTCACAGTCTCCCAAAACCGGTGCCATTATGATACCAAATATTTAAATTTTAAAACTTTTAAAGTTTAATTTTTAAAAATTTTTTACCAAAGTTTTACCCAACTTTGCTACTAATCCGCCCATTACATGCAGCACTACCTGTGAGCTTCCTAATCAGCGGGGCCCGGAGCATCTGTCTCAGATTCCTCAGTCCTGTCGAATTCGGGAACTAACAGATCATAGGAGTCTAATAAATAGCCTTAGAATATCAGTCTAAGGTCCCACCGTCTCCACCTCTGTGTGAGTGAGATTCTGTCTCCTGTACTCTCTGGCTGATTCTTTCTCTATACTACCCACTGCCGTTTATCTGACAGTTAGCACCGACATACATTGAAGGCATGTGGGGACGTTCACAATGTGTGAAGTTATTAAAACTTCCAGTGGTGGTGTCGTGCCTTAGGCCTAAAGCTCTGAGCAAGAGTCTTCCTCCTTTTGCCTACAGGTGCCTCATCCACTCGCCAGACATCCGCTGAGTTACTGCCCTTTCCCGTCACTGTTCTTCTCTGTGGGGGCCTAAGAGTGGACAAAGCCTTACCCTCCATGGAACTTACATTTTAGTGACTTGAGAATAGGATTTTCTTGCAGGCTTACAGTAATTTAGTGTTAGCCCCTCAGAGAGAAAGCTTCTCTCTCAGGTTTCAGTTTGATCCCTGAAGGAACAAGCAGTCCTTTCCTTTGGATCTGGGCTCTGTATCTATCCATGGTGCTCTGAGCCACTTGAGCACTGACTTGTTTTCCTGAGCTTGTCCTTTGAAGATTTCAATTGCTAATTTTATGTCTGCTATAACTGTCTTAGGGGAACACCTTCTCCTTGTCACTTGTTGTTGTTGGAATCTACTATTTGTACAAAGATGATTTTACCCTGTCATTTTCACGTTTGTTTGTTTTGACGGTCTTGGTGGGTAGCCTAGGAAGGTCTTGAACTTTTGATCCTCCTGCCTCAGCCTCCTCGTGTTGGAATTATAGGCATGCGGCCTCACACAGCTTATTTTGGCATTTTCACTCATTTATATATCATATTTTAAAACGGAACAGTCTGTTCCATTCATTTCCTGACCACATTATGAATATCCATCTTTTATAGCTGGAAGTGGTACTGCTAGGAAACCTGGATTCTCTTAGCTGGTTTCTTATGAATCTAATGGAGATATAATTAAGAAAACCAACTTAACAACTGCTCAAAACACACACACACACACACACACACACACACACACAAGAATTACACTTAGCTCACAACTAGAGAACCTCTCCCGAAGATAGTAATTTTGCTCCAGCTTATTTAAAACCATAGCTTGCGATACAGCTTGTGAGTGGAGAATTTACAGTATATGAATTTCAGTTACTTAGCTGACAACCGGCTCTTCCACCTTGGCGCTGTCCTAAGCAGTTGAGAGGTGAATGCTGATCATGGACTATATAGTCTGTGCTAATGTGCTTCTTTTATGTGCTTATGAATATGAGGAACAATTAGTAGAGTTAGGTTAGGGCCCATATTTAAAACAACAATTAATAATTAAGACTAAGTAGAGATTTATGGATAAACCAATAAGATCTTTCTTCCCCATGAAGACAAACTTTAGGGCTTGTTGTAAGCATAAAACAATGGGGCAAGGAGGAGCCAGATAGCTGTTTGGGGACAGAAAGACAATGATTTTATTTTATTTTGTTTTATTTTATATCACAGTACACTGGCTTAAAGGCATGGGCTCATGAGAGGTAATTAAGACTAACCACTCAAAGGAGAGGACACTGAGAGCAGAGAGGACTGAAAGAAGGAGTCAGCCCTATTATCAAACTTACCCTAACACATGCTCAACTGGGCAAGGTTGGGCCCTCCATTAGATGTTATGCTGTGTCTATATAAAGGGAACCTACCCCACTTCATGGGTGCTCATACAAGGAGAATAGCATTGAACATTCCACTTGTCATAAGACTTCTTAGTTCCAACTCACTGGGCGAAAGGATAACTGATGCATAGATATAGCAAGTCAGCTGGACCAACCCGTTCATAAGATCAAGGCTGAGGACAATGCAAAGCATGGTATAGAGAGATATGGGGGAAATAAATAGAATGATTGAAGTCTCTGGATGTCTGATTCCCCATACAACTTGACTACATTTTGGTTCCCAATTGCATATAGATTAAGAGAAGACTCTTAATTAAATCTTCACAGACAAACATGGTAGATTAAAATGTAAACTTTGGAACCAACCTCTATGGGATAATGAATGCTATCTTTTTGTAGAGATGCTGTAAGGATTCTCTATATGACAATGGTGGAACAAAGCCAGGCACACACAGTACATGGTCCATCAATACTAGTAGCACATATTCATGGGCTTTCTTCTGTTCTAACTTTCAAGAGTTCCAAGACTGTCTTTGTATCCTCTGAAACCAGCCTACAGGAAGCACCATTGGTGAAAATTCAGATGAAAACACATTTGTCTTGATCCCGGAGATGTTTCCCATAGAGACTTACTAAACAAGCAGTGGTCTTCAAATTGTGACCTCTGGACCAACACTATCCTATTCTCAAAGGCTCAGAATTTGGTTGACCTATAAATTCTTTGTTTTGTTTTGTTTTTTTTACCCAGATCAACTGGAAGTCTAGGAGTAGAAGCCCAGGAATGTGTATATTAATAAACTCTCTAGATAAAGTTCACAAACCACTAGAAAAAAGGTTCTACTGGAGAAAAACAAGTCCTCCATATTTTTACTGAAGAGCAGATCTAATTAGGGGTATTCTCCATCTTCCAGAGCACATGGCTGTGGAAGGAACAGACACAAGAACCTATGTCAGAGTTTGTCTGGGCTGTTCTTAGGATATACTACTTCACTGGACATTGTGACACTTTACCA
Source organism: Mus minutoides (assembly GCA_902729485.2). Classification (NCBI taxonomy): domain Eukaryota; kingdom Metazoa; phylum Chordata; class Mammalia; order Rodentia; family Muridae; genus Mus; species Mus minutoides. The sequence continues at coordinate 1,135,628 of LR749875.1, read as the reverse complement.
GTCAATTCTACAAATGGCATTTTGAAAGCACTTCATGTCGCATTACAACACAACACTCAACAAATCAGCTATACTTTCCCCTTCTGCCGTCAATCTGACCTACTGGTATCCCACCCTTGGTATAGAACTCTCTATGTTGATGGACAATAAGGAGATCTTCTCAGAGATCCCTTCCAAATGGAAAGCCTCCATGATCATACCATTATCTTCGGCCTTGTTACCTCTGCATGGAGGCAACTGACAAAGCTCTGTTCTGATGTCTGAATCTCCTCAGTCTTCTTGGCCCTGAGCCCTTAACAAAAACATGTGTGGACCTGGGAAGCCAGAGAGTGAACTTTAGATGGCAAAAGGCTCTGAAAATAAGGGGAAGTACTTTCACAACACCTATCCCAGAGCCGGAAGTTGTGATGGATACATATAATCTTAGTACCTGAGGCAGGAGGATCACAGATTTAAGGCCAACCTGAACTAGGTAGTAAAACCCTATCTCAAAACAAAATAAAGTCTAGACTTTGGCTTAGTGGGTTAAAGAGGCTCACCAAGCCTGATGATAAATTTTATCTGGGGAACCCACATGATAGAAGGAAAGAACCAACTCCCACAAGTCCTTCTCTGGCTTGCTCACATGTATGTACTGCATTGTGCCACACACATACACATGCCTGCAGACATACATAAAAAATATTATTTAAAAAAGTTAAACAGGACAAAACAAAACAAAAGCCCCACATATCCGGATCTTACAAAACTCCAAAGACTGTCCTCTCAGACTGTCATCCAGTGTGGCTCTCTTACACCTGTGCTTCAACTGTGTCTTCCTTCACCAAAGAAGTACCTAGCTCATGGCTAACTAGACTTCCCAGTGCTTGGCTTTAATGCTCCTCTCTCCTTTGATCCTTCAGTCATGGTTATATTGCACCCTTGGCCTCCTTACTGAGAACCCTCACTCGGTTCCCCTCCCTCTGGAGATTTATGGCTTTTCTGACATTTGTAGGCTGTGCCAGCCTCCTCTCAACTCCAGTTTCCCCTGCCTTACACAATATTTAGACTTTCTGTAGCCAAACACCACACATTTTTTGTGTGCTTTTAATCTATAAATTATACTTTCCATGGCATCTAAACAGTTGCTGGAAGTAATATAGGCACAGGCAAGCACTGTAGATTCTAGACTGCAGGGAATGTGTGGCGTGGGCAAATATGTGTGCCCTTGGGAAGAGAAACACATGAACGCCCTGTGTGTTGACATATGTCTGTGGCTTTGGAATAAAAACTGAAAATCACTGGGTCCTTTAAATATCTTTATCCAAAACTCACTCCAAAGAAGCTGTGTGATGTCCAAATCTAAGGTTTCATGGGAAGCACGGTGACTCCTGTCCCTGGCACCACCCTTCCACTCATGGTGTGGCCTTTGAGCAATCTCCTTCTCTTCTTCATGCTCCAGTTGCTTGAGGAGGACTAAGACAGTTATCATTTTAAGACAATCTATAGTACTATGGAAATGCTAATTAAATGCTGCTGACAACCATTGTTAATATTAACCTCAAAATCACACAGGGACACCTGATGCTTTCAAAGCACCAATTATAGCCATGCACCATACCCCCCCCCCCAAGTAGTGGGTGTGAACCTGCTCCACCCACATCCCCATCTACATGATCTACACAAACCTATGAACTCCAGTGTGAGCTTGAACTCTGAAGGGCCTTGGAGCTAACATGTGGAGAGAGTTGGCTAACTTGACCAACCCACCCAAAAGTTTGTGGTTAATGGATTACAAATTTGGGTAATGCAGAACAATAAATCACAACTAAAATAATAAAGCTGAAAGTACACACAATTTAAGCAGAAACACCAGTGTTTTTTATCGGAAATGAAAGAAAGCATTGATCACAGCAACTGTCTGAGATTAGCAGGGAGCCACATTTTCAAACATCCTGCAGTAAATCCAGAGCAGAGCCAGCTGGAAAGCAAGAGTGGAAATAAAACTAGAGAATTCATACCACGCTTTGAAGTCTGCTTCTTTCACAACCACGAGTCCCTGATTCGCCCCAACCATTCTGAGCTGCTTTTGCTTGCTAAATTTATTTTAAAAGACACACAAGCCACACACACTTGCATATAATCTTTCAAATGGACTCCAGCTTTTTGCAAGGGTGGCTTGTTAGGGAATTTGAATCCCAAAATACTTTCTCTTGCAAATGAAATCAGCCATCAATTCCCTTGACTGCAACAGGAATAGAAAGGCTTCCAGCACTAAAACTAAAAACCACTCCTGGTTCTGGTAAGAAGCGCATTTTATTTTTCCTTTTGTTTTATCTTTGACCCTTCCATGCACTTTCAAGTTTTTCTTTCCATGTGCTGTAGTCAACCAAAGGCTACTAACAGAGATAAGAAGATAGCAACATGCCAAATGCCGGAATATTGGGATGGCAGCCCGGTAATGCCTTCCATCCCATGAAGCTACTTGGGACTCCTCAAGTGGGCCTGACATGTCACCATATTGAAAATTAAATGCTACCCTCCCAAACTATCAGAAGAGAGCAAGTTAAAGGTGCAGGTTGAGCAGACCTCCAATCTTGCTACTACACAATAATGTCACCTACCAACCATGCCCCAGTGTATGGGGACTTGGTCAGTGATGCTCAAATCTCAGAATAGGATAGGCATTTATGGGGAGCTAGATCATCAGATCCTTTCCCTAATGACCAATATGGGGAAAGAGAGGCCCTGTGGCTGAGGCCCAGCAACCCATGGTCTCTTCTGTGTTGCTGCAAGGAAGAACTACAAGAGCTAAGACTCAGAAGAGTTGCAATAACCGTTGAATGATTTCTGATAGCTTGTATATCAGGGTTTTCACCATTATAACAATATCTGAAAAAGTTGCTTTGAATGACACTACCTACTCAGGTCTAGAATTATGGAAAACATAAAACAATAAAAATCGTTTTTTGTTTGTATTTTTTTTAAACTTGGTCTCATTTGTGAAATGATGGGCTGGACAAACAGAACAACCCTGAAGTCTTTTCCAGCCCTGATACTATTGTAAGACAGTAAGGGGGTCTAAAGAGCAACCAACCGGTGGGATTGGAATTTTACTGTACAGAGTCAGGCAAATGACCTCATCACTGAGGCTGTGCTAGTTAGCATAGACACTTTGGCAGGCTTGACATACACCCCTCTTTCTGTATTGCTTCTTTCTTATTCTGCATTCCTTTCTGGGGTTGTCTGTCCCTTATTCTCTTTGTATCTCTTCCATATGAACATATAGCCAATCGGAAGTGTATGCAACCAAGAGATCGTGAGAAACACCCTGGGCTGGGATGACTTTGCATGGACCCTGAAAGTTCTATTTTCTTGAATTAATGAGATAGTTCATGAAAGGCAGGCTGCAAAATGCCCAGTAACTGAATGTGTCCTCTTCTTCCTTCCTAAGACACAAGCTGTGTAGGGCAGGAGTAGGTTGGGAAAGGCATCGGCCTATGGAGTCTACTCCTCCTTCTTTGGCCTTCCCACCTCAGAGCTGTTAAGTCAACACTGGAATGAAGCCGCAATGCAGGGACTCCTATTGGGGACCCAAACTGTGAACACTAGGTGTACTTAATCCAGACAACAACCCAGGCACAAATTGAATAAGGCAGAGGCAGCAATGCAAAAACAAAGAACTCTCAACTCTACAAACACTGGGAGGGCAACAGCTGGTCAGCTGAGATTAAAGGAACACAGAGTGCCTCCCATCTCCTGACTTCTCCTCCCCCATAGCCATCCTTGTAGCCAGCCAGGACTTACTTTTATAGCCCTGTGCAGATGACCTTGTTCCAGCTAAGATAGGGGCTCCTTTGATCTCAGCAGGGGATGCTCTGGGCTTGCAGCTGGCAGATATTAATAGCACAGAATCAGCTTGGGCAGAAGAGATGGCTCAGTTGGACCAGGTCACTTGTATTCCCTTCTCTGCAGCAGAGCAGAAGGGACTTCATTTCCCGGATCAACCCCTGCTGGGTGCTTCTCTCAGGTCAACCCAGATCATTTTATTGCTGGCTGCTCTTGGCTGCATGCTCTCACCCCACAACTGTTTTCAAGTGAACACTGTTTAAGCAAGGGCCTCTGTTCTGCAGCTGAAATCCATTACAGGTTTACTCAGTGAAACAGAAGAGCCACCCGTGGCTGGGTGCTTCCCATCTGCAGACCCACCTCACCCTCTCAGGACTGAAAAAGACTCAAGCAATCATTCACTTCTTCAAACTAACACCAGGCAGAAGAAGAAACTAAGGGTCCAAAGTGATGAGAAGATTTGCCCACAGTCACTAGTTAGCACATAGGCAAAGGTGACCAAAGAAAGGGCTGAAACCACGAGAATTCTGTGCCATATATTTCTCATCTCTCTCTCATAGGAACTTAGGGGCCATTGCAATATATTTGATCAGGAATGAATGTTCTAAGAAATGACCCTCACCTCTTTGTCGGAAGTTCTCAGGACGGACTGTCGCTGTCTCATGAGTATTAGGCAAGTGTTTTTCCCAGCCAAAATCTGTTCGTTTTAACTTGCTGGTAAGTGACTCCATTTTAGACTTTGGTTAAAACATTCCCACATCCTCTTTACATATTTATCTATACAAGAAAAACACCTTAAAAAACAAAACAAACAAAACCCCAACTGCTTCAATCCCCATTAGGGTTTCATAGTCAGGAATAGTTAGTTACCTAAGGAGGAGCTAGCAACTTCCTTTGCTGCTATCATTTTCCTGTTGCCATTACACTAGAGTCCAAAGGCATTTCTTCCCCCTCCGTTTCATTCCACTTTGCTTAATATAAAGCAGGAATCTGAGAATTTATTTCTAAATAAAGAAGAAAGATAATCTGATTTCCTCAGAGCTGAACAAGTGTGTGTGTGTGTGTGTGTGCATGTATGGTTTGTGAGTGTGTTTGTGTGTAGTGTATATATGGTATATGTATATTTTGTGTGTGTGTGTATGATGTGTGCAGGTATGGTTTGTGAGTGTGTTTGTCTGTAGTGTGTATATGGTATATGTAGATAGTGTGTGATGTGTGTATGTATGGCTTGTGAGTGTGTTTGTGTGCAGTGTGTGGGTATGATGTGTGCAGGTATGGTTTATGAGTGTTTGTGTATTGTGTGTATATGGTATGTATCTGTCTGTGTGTGGTGTGTGCATGTATTGTTTCTGAGTGTGTTTGTGTGTAGTATGTATATAGTATATGTATATGAGGTATGTATGTGCGTGTGTAATATGTGCATGTATTATTTGTGAGTGTGTTTGTATATAGTGTGTATATGATATATATGTTGTGAGTGTGTGTGATGTGTGCATGTATGGTATTTGAGTGTGTTTGTATATATTGTGTATATGGTGCATATGGTGTGTGTGTGTGTGTGTATGTAGACATAATGATTTTTAATGACATACATAGGCAGAGTACTGGTCACTATCTTCTGTGGTACTCACTTGATATCTACTCACTGCTCACAGTATGCCTATAACCTTTGTTGGTCACTGACATAAAGCATGAACACAAAAAGAATACAGCAGAGTGTGTGTCTCTGAGAATCTGGGAGTTTAAGGCTTTTATATATTTCAGTGGTAAAGGGCTTGCCATTATAACATGCATATAGTCCTAAATTTAATCTCTAGCAGCAGAAAAAAATTATCTGCCAAGTTAATCTTCTTAGAGCATTTCTTTACATATCTGAGAAGGTAGAGAAGGCATAGAGGGAGAAGAGACCGGGACCAGGAGTATGGGCCAGGAGGCTCTCTCTATGCAAGAGGCAGTCATTGAACCTGAAGGCCTTGGGAAGAGGGGAAGAGGACAAAGAGAAATGCTACTCTAGAGAGAGGGAAGGGCATCAGAAGATTGCATACTTGACAGGGATGCTTCATTCAAGCACTTAGTAGGTTGACTAGCAAGGAGAGGGCCGACCCTGAACGGTTAAGAAAGATTAACCTTGTGCTACATCCACTCCAGTAGCAACCCGCGTGACAGGCTGGAAAGTCTGAGCGAAGTCCCAAGGCAAAAAGCTCAGGGAAACTTAGTCTCCTGGAATTGTGGCATCCTGTACAAAGAATCCTCCAAGTTAGATTCTAGGCAGCCCTTGATCCAACCTTGAGCATGTATAGCTAAGTCACTGCCCTACAGGAATTCATCACTACCTAGGAATAAGGAAGTTTGCGACCTGAGAAGGAACCAGACTAGATAGTTAGAACTATAGCTAGCTGAGTTACACCTAGAGACAAGTATTTACAATGGCCTAGGGGGAAGGTGGACTATGACAAGGGCATGAAGCCCTTGCTCCTGGCTCCTAAGTTTAAGCTGACCTCAGGTGGAATTGTTTTTGATCCCAGTTGTTAACCTTGAATCTTATTCCAGTTGTTTCTTGCCTGTCCTTCCCCACTTACATTAATGTTTTGTTATCTTGCCGGTGTGTCACCTAACTTCCCCATTTTCTTCTGTATAAAAGTCTGATGCTCAATTTGACACATTACATTCAGATTCTACACATCCTCTCCTGTTGTCTCTGTCTGTCACCCACTTTCTCCGAATCTTTGCCCACTTCGCTCCAGAGAACTCGACACACGCAGACAAGGGACCCAGAGGGTCTGTGGCAACCTTGTTTAGTGGGGTTCTAGGAACTGGTCCACTCAAAAAGAAAAATACGAGTGTTTTTGCATTTGCTGAACCCCATGTTGTATAGCATGGTTGTTACAATAAACCCCAAATCCCTGAATATTTTCAAATTGGCACACTTCTTTTAGCATATCCTCAGAAAAGACAACCCTCAGTGAGCTGAGTAGGAGGGAAACACCCTGGAAAGAAGCCAAAGAGTAGAATGGAAACAGAAGGTCTTACAGGGTTTATTAAAATGAGCCAATTATGAGTTTTAATAAATCACTTGATCACAACACAAATCAGAAAGAAAATGAAGAGACTCGTGAAGGATATATTTGGAAAGAAAGCTGAAGCTGATTTGATGAGAGAAGTTGAAGGAGGTGAATTCCAGCTTGTTCAAGTTTCAGCTCAGGTGACAGGAGGGTGACAGAGCACTGAGGGATGGAGGAAGGGACACGGCCCTTCACAGCTTTCACAAATACGTCATTAGCTCTCACTCCAAAGACAACACCAAGAAGCAGACATGTGGGGCTCCCAGGCCAAGACTAAAGTGGTCCAGGAAGCCTACCTGGCCAGGCAGTCAGGAGCTTTGCCAGGCCTGAAAGTCCCCAGTCTTCCATCATGACCAATTCTCAGAAAATAGAAAGGGAAGATGGGCTAGAAGGACTGTGTGCGTCTACTCAGGCCCATAGCGCTGTGCCCCAAATTCAACTGTTACTAGAAGAGCCCAGAAATGTCAAGGGAGGACTGTCAACAACATCAGAAACCACCTTCTGGCTGCTGATGAAGTTCCCCCAACTACTCAAGGCTCGCTGCCTTCAAAATTCAAGCCAGTCTGACCTTTGCAAGTAGGAGGTGGCAGAGAAAATGGGCAGATTCGCCCCTGTGGAGACCTTGTCGTGTTCCTTCTGTAAAGCTGATCAGGAATGTCACATCACCTGCATATGGAACCACTGCTCACCTTTAGACAGTCTAGAGGTATCTGGTACAAAGAAAAGGTGAGATCACCACAGGGGACCACCAATAAAGGCAATGCTGGGGTATCAGTCTCAGAAAGAGTCAGCAACTGGTTAGGGGGCCACAGCAGAGGGGTAACAAGACTCCATCCATGGGGCAATGATGGATGAGTATGAAGATGCCTCAAAGGGAACTCACTCAGACAGCAAAAGACAAGAATAGATCAGCTGTCCCGCAAGATGCCCAAGCCTAAATCACCAGGCTCCAGCCAGCAGCACTGACCAGAGTTCAGTAGCCATGTCTCCCAGCTCTCAACAGGAGGCAGGAGGCTGTATGTCAGTGTCAAGTTTCAGTCTCCCCAGGCCAGATCCTTTACCTTCAGACAAGGACAAATCATCAGCCGGAGACACCAGGTCTGCTTGAGAAGGGAGGGCTCCACTCAGATGGGTCGTAATTTGATTTGTCAAGATAACCTGTGAACAGACAAGGGAGAACAGGAGCAGGGAGGGAGAAGAAAGAGAGAAGACCAAATTAATTATTAGAGCTATCAAAAGGCAGGCTGTGGTTTAGGAGAAGAGTGATAAGCCAGGTAGGAAAACCCCTGCTTGAACTATCACCAGCTTATCTTCAGGAGGGACCTATCATTATTCAAGACCCAGAGAGCAGAAGCAAGCAGGTGGGCTTTCCTCAGAGCTTAAATGGCTCATGGATTCGTCCCAGATGCTAAGCAAGCTGAGAAGTGTTACAATATTAGCTAAACACAGATAGCGAATCAGAATCAAGAAGCACCCGTGCACATTTTATAAAGTTTATCAATTTTGAAAACTGATTTCCAAGTCTAAGATATTGCTGGTACTGATTTTTAAAGTCATCATTTAGAGTTTAGAGATCAGCAGCTTCTTCCTGTCACCCCCAATGACAGTTTTGCTATATATTTAAGACATATGTTAACACGATATTATTAAAAAATAAAATTTGCAGCTCTTAAAATTCCTGGACAAGACTCTAAACTACGTAGCTCACATCACCCAATGCTATACAATGCTCTTATATTTGTTAAGTCAAAAACTTTCTTTTCCTTAAAAATCTCCACCAATAAAATCTATTCTATTTTTTAATGATTTAAAGAGAGAATAAAAGGAAGATTCTCTATTAGAAAATTCTGAGAACACAATCATTTTCAAAAGTTCTGCGTGAGGTTCCCATCATAAGAAAGAATCACTGGACACCTGAAAGAAACTTGTTGGCTACCTGAAGGGAACATCCCTGTGTGCACAATTTGGTGCTTGGCATGTGTATCTAATAGAACCGTCTTGGTCTGTCGTCAGGGTTAGCTTGTGGGTTTGCCATCCTGATACTCACAGAATAATCTCTTTTGTAAAGATGTCTTGTGCTGCTGGGGATTGAACCCAGGGGTTTGTGAGTTCGAGGCAAGTGTTCTATCTCTAGCTACATTGTAAGGCTTCCACACCATCTGGCTTTTCTACTCCACATCTCTCACCACAGAGCATCACCACATACAATCCCTGAACCAATGAGAACCCAATGTGGCTTAATCGAGGGGTGAGGGAGGAGGAGGATGACAAGGTCAGGTGAAGAGCTCAAGGGCTCTATTAGCAGAGACAAGCTCTTAAGGTCGTCAGTGTTGGGGAGACTCATGTCTCCAGCTGTCTGCACACTTTCTCGGAGTGCTGAGTAGGCTCTGGGAGCCCACACAGTATTCGCCCTTCTAATAGCTCAGTCTTTCATTTTGCTACTCCTCATCCAGACTGGTAAGACTCACACGAGCTGACGTCAGTAAACACGCCCCCAAATAACAACTATTTATGTGAAAGAGTATTAATAAAAATTATGTTCATCTCTCGCTTCATAATATATAGCATAATATAGCTGTTTAATATAGCTGGGTTCAAACTGTGAATTTGACATTCTGGACCTTGGAAAAGTCACTAAACCATTGAGCCCTATGTTCCACATACAAAATAGTATCTGTCTTATAGAATTTTTACGTGAACTGAGACAATCAGTATAAGGTACTTAATGGAATGCCTGGTAGTTAGTAAATGTTCAATAAATGTGCAGAAGTCACAACAATCATTCTAGAAGGACAATGTGTGTGTTAATGACATACTGTGCTTCAGACATTGGTCCTGATAACTGAATAATAAACCATATCAGAAATTAGGTTCTTGGCACGTCATACCTACCAAACTTAGTCTTTTTTCTTTTTTATAGTTAACCACAATTTTTTTAAAAATAAAAGCTCAGCAGAAATGGCTCCATGGGTAAACGCACTTACAGAGAACCCATGTTCAGTACCTAGTGCCCACATGCTTGCTCTCAACCACCTGCAACTCCAGTTCAGGAGATCTGTCACCCTCTTTTCTCTGCAGCAGGAACTGTATGCATACAATACATGCAGGCAAAACACTCATCCACATAAAATAATAAATTGAACATTTAAAAAAACATATGTGAAACTACCACAGTAGGAAAGATAATTAGTTGGGACAAAGCCAATCAGACACCGACATTTCTCTTATAGTAATATGCACCTTATCTATCTAGGAGCAAAATAATGTATGGTCTAGTTTTTTTTTGTTTGTGATTTAAATTGTGACTTCTGAGAAGTCTAGATATATAGTCTTGATTTTTTTTATTAAATTTTTTTATTAGCATATATTCTTTGTACAAAGTGATGAGTTTAGTAATGATATTTTCTTTTCTGAAATGTATTTCTTTTGAGAGAGAGTATCACAGTCCAGGTTATCCTGGAATTCATTATGAAGATCAGGCTAGCCCCCTTGAGAGCTAAGATTAAAATGCATGACATTATGCCCCACCCCAAAATGGTGTTTTCATTCAAGTATATCAGTGACCACACTCAGCAGCTCTCTGTTACACTTATTGGTTCAGTTATGTGTGGACATGAAGGTTGTTTCCTCAGAACTATTTAAAGGTTATTTTTAGTTGGTTAGGAACATGATAATAAAAAGTGAGCTTTCATTTCTGTGAGATTCTTCCAGATGATGGCTTGGTGAGAACCAAGCAATGTGGCAACAGAATACACACACACACACACACACACTCACACACACACACACACACACACACACACACATGTATACACATGTTTATATATATGACTTCACTGACTATAGTACCTTTCATGTAAAGCAATGCCAGTTGCCATATATATTGGGGGCACTAAGAAGAGAGGGAGCTGCATGGCTTCTCCAGAAATGTATGCACGAATAAGAAGGCATCAGCTAAAATATTTCCATCACTTGTTTTCAAGCTCGTTCTTGTAACGAAAAGGATACAAAAATGATATGCTTTCACTGTGTGGCGTAGGCAGCAGCCAGCAACTCTCCAGCAGGTTACAGATGGCTTCAAAAATGCCTGTCTCAAGTTAGGATGCATCCCCCCAGCAGAGCACTTGCCTCCTAGGTGAGAGGATCAGGGTTGATCCCCAACATATGAATGACAGAATGGGGAGGGGAAACAAAGGGTGGGAAGGGGGAGAAAGGAAAGTGCCCAATTCCACTGAGGTAGTAGATGAAGAAGAAGCCTTTTCTCCTTCCTAAGTGGCTCTGCTGATGATCTCTCCCTTGTTATCACGAATCTTAAAGCCAAGTCACCAAAGGCTCCCACTGCCTGGAAACTCGAGGGCTTGGTAATCATGTCATCTGATAGAAATGTGTGGTTTTCTAAATCTGTGTTTAGCAAAATGATGGAACAGAAACACATCCGAAAGCATCAATTACAAATAATCACAACTTGGACAGAAGCCTACAGATGTGTTTTTCACTGAGGCGATTTGGAGACGTGAAAACTATGCTCTTAAAATAACTTATAAAATACTACTGCGGAGTTATAAACAGAGTCTTAACACGGTCTGGTTTCTGAAATGAGTTCCGATTGACACTTCCAAGGGCTTTTCATAAACTCTGTTCCACTGGAGCAACTGGGGCTTCTGATATTGGACATAAATTTGTGTGAAAGCAGACTGCACAGAGCTTTAAGACAGTGGCTTCGGAATTAGACAGACTGAAGTTCAGATGTTGGCTCTATTGTTTCTGACCTATGCGACATTGGCCAGTATCATAAATTTTCTTTGTGTGATAAACTTTACTCCTAGGAGCTTAAGGATTAGACTAGATCATTTACTTAAAGTCTTTAACACAGCACTCAACCGAGGGCAAAGGGTATCCCTGCCAGTGCCCGGACTCTGCTTTGCTTGTTTATAAGTCTCATGCCCAACTTTACATAGTAGCCTATTAGTATGTACAATGTGTATTTTTTTTTATCTGATAAGAAAAAATTTTTAATAGTTTTCCATCTTAAAAAAAACACAAATAAAAGTCTATATCCTCTTTGTATCATTCACTGTTGACAAAGAACATACATTTGCTATTTATATCTTTAAAGGCAATAAAACTTGAATTGGAAGTGCATCTGTTATTTCCCCCATTTCCTTAAAAGCGTGGCTAATTGAAAACATGACACACGCACATCACCATCGGCCATAACTACAAAGCCCCAGGGGGGACTCTTGGACAAAAGGGAAGATAAGAGATTTAAAGATCATCTTTTCATCTGAAATCAGGAAGAGACTGAATCTGGCTCAATGTTTACTAAGGAGAATACTATCCCCCTACTGTTCCGGGGGGGGGGGGGGGGGGGCATGAAACCTTGCAAGTTATACAGCAACTACTGTCTTGACTCTTTTTTTTTTCATGGAGAGATCACTGACTTATCTTCTAGCACTGCCTTGGCTATAGGATACACAAGAATTACATTTGTATACAAAATGCACCCTCATATAATGGAGCGTAGACTATGAGTCCCATTGCTAATACTCCCTCCCAACTGAAGGTGGGGGTCATTACTTCCTTCCAAGACAAGTCTCCATGCCATGTGCATCATGGCTCCAGGGATGAACTTGAGTAGAGTGGTAAGAAAATGAATAAAAGACAGACAGATGGACATGTGGACAGAAACCTGGGATGCAGTGTCTGGGCTCTCACCTGGAGTATCCCAGGACCCCAGCATCTCATTGTGTTTATTATGTAGAGCTGAGCAGAGTGGTGGGGTTATTGAATACAGATGAACAAAGATGTGGGGTTATTACATACAGATAAACAAGGAGGCAGAGTTAATGGAGTACAGCTGGTGCAAGAGGACTGTAAATATCTACAGAAAGAAACTATGGTCGATAGTTTCAGCAGACATCACCAACATTGCACTTGGTCTCCTGGGGAAGGCTCCGCTGTCCCTTTGAACCTGAGGCTATGGGGTCCCTGACATGGCTGTGCTCCTGTCAACAGAACACATTCAAGGCTTCTCTCACTCAGTGATTCCTCTGTTCCGTACATAATTTCTTCTGTTCCCTACATGGCTCATTCCAAGTTTCCTCCCACACTGTCTTCTATAAATATACCCTGTCCATCTTTCTGGGCACCAGGGCACAATGCTTCTGTGGGCACAGTTTAAGGAAATAGATGAACTTCTCTAGAAAGAAGTAAATTCAAGGTGCAGACTCATAAACAACATAATAGGCCTTGCTGTCACAGAGACTTGGACATTAGAGGAAAGAGATGGGAACTAGGTTGGGAAATCAATGTAGTTTCAGTCAGAAGGCAGAGTGTTCTGGTCATTCAGAAAACTATAATACACAAACAAAATATATGACTCACTTCTATTAAGTATTAAGTCAACTGTCAAATGCTTTGATGTCAGAGGGTGGGAGCAGAATAAGCTTGTCATCAGGCCTAAAGGTCAAGCAGGGGACTTGAGCATCTAAGCCCAACTCTCCACTAGTGTATGAGCCAGGGCAGACTACCTGCCTTCAGTTGAACTGTCTTTAGCTATGCTATGATACAAGGTTATACTCACACCATCTTCTAGATTATTAATCCTGCTCCAGAATAATTCTGATTTTGGGGGCCTCCTAAGTGTGTAGTTTGATCTGCTCCACATTGAAGGATTAGAAGTATCAGTGTTGGGGCTTCCAAGAGTAGCCATCAAGTATACCATAGCACACTAAGAGTATCAACATCCACTGTCAAGTATACCATAGCTTACCAAGAGTATCAACATCAACTGTCAAGTATACCATAGCTTATCATGAGTATCAACATCCATTGGAGAGAATAGAATGGAGGACTGCCATCTTTGATATAAGAAGTGCCTTTAACTCAACTTTTAGAAGATAACAAAAAAGACAAGGGTTTTAGTCAGCAGGAGTAGAATAGGGATAATGTAATATCTGGTCTTGTTTAGCAGCAGAAGAAATCTTAAGGGTCAGCAAACTAGTAACTTAAGTCAATTAAATATTTCTTAATTCTTTAAGAATTTTATATGATGTATTTTGATCACATTCACCCCTAACACACCCCTCCCTGACCCACACCTCACTTCTCTACCCCTCCAACTTTGTGTCCTCTTTTTAAAGTTTAAAAAATATAACTGGCTCCAATTTGTGCTGGCTGTATATTCCTGGGTATGGAGCCATCCACCGGAGCAAGAGGACTTCTATTGACAACCCTCTTAAAGAAAAAATGACTCTCTTTCTCCCATATCAGTTGTCCATAGCTCCAAGGGTAGGGGTAGGGGCTTGTGAATCCCTCTCCCTCTGTGCTACAGTGCTGACTGGCATGATACTGTACAAGTCTTGCAGAGGCAACTACAGCTGTTGAGAGCTTGTAAGCACAGCCATCCTTGAATGTTCAGAAGACACCACTTTGTTTTGGTCTTCCCTGACCTCTGATTCCTACAAACCTTCTGTCTCCTCTCCTTCAATGGTCTGTAAACACTGAGGAGGGAATGTGATATAGACAGACACCTCATTTGTGGGTGAGCACCCCTGACACTTACTCTCCGCACTTTGACCAGCTGTGAGTTTCTGTATTAACCACCACCATCCAGTGTTTAGGGAAACTTTTTCTAAGGAGTCTCAGGGCGGCACTAACCTACAGGGAGGGAGATGTGAGTTTAGAGGGCAGTTTGATACTATGTCCATTTAGTGAGTTAATAGGAGTAAGCCCAACCATGGGGTCTGTGAGCACCCCATCATGAGTTCTTAGCCAAATTTACCTGGTCTGTGTTTCCTTCTGTGGACCAGGCTTTAAATCCAATCAGAAATTTGGGTCATCCTATAACATTCATACCCATGGGCATATCTTACCATGAGGGTGATTGTTTGCAGTTCCCAGGATTCCCAGGGTCATATCTTGGTAAGTCTGTTGACGACTTTTTTTTTTACCTCAGTGTCCTGCATAGCCCCTTACAGTACTATGAAAGCTACCTAGTAAAGTAAGTTTCCTGGTCAGTACTAACTTGATTTCTCCACATCTTATGAACAATGTCTTCACCAACAGGGTCTTACCATCAAGTTCTAGTAGGCAACTAGGAACAATGACAATAACTTGTGTTGTTTGGGGTCTCTAGGGTACCTCTGATCAACAACTTGAGGTGAAGGATCCCATATCTTGTACTGGGATTTTTGTTTGTCTTCTGGGATGAGCATAATCCCCTATGACATGAATTCCAATCTCTCTCTCTCTCTCTCTCTCTCTCTCTCTCTCTCTCTCTCTCTCTCTGCATGTCTCTGTCTCTGTCTCTCTCACACACACAGCTTATAAAATAGTAGGTTTCTACATGGTGTGTTCAAACAAGTTAGACTTTTTAAAAAAAAGACATCATGAATATGACAAATGGTATCATTCACTCTGTGTGTGGGCATGTTAGAGACAGATTTTATCATCTATTTTCCACTGAGTTAAGCAGTCACCTGCTTGAGTTCAATAGCCCAGATGACAGGAGGAGCAGGTTTTCTTGATACTCTTCCTTCCTAAAGTAACAGTAGGAAGAGGAGAGAGGGTCTCTGAGCCCAGGTCTATTTAGCAGGTGACTTCTTTATGCCTTGAAGTGCTGGCTTAGAGAATTCAATCTATTAGTCATGATCTATGGGATCTCATGTCCAGACATGCACTATAAAACTGTCCCAAGTCAGTGGCTAACAAGCCACTAGTCACACTAATAAATAACTCTGAGCCACACGGGCAAACAGCTACAGTTTCTGGAAAGACAAGCATGCAAAAGAGTCTACATAAATTGTGTCAAGTTTTCTGATACATTGGACTGGTTATTTCTGAAACAAAACTCTTCATGGTACTCCTGTCTACTTGCAACAGAGTTCAAAGGGTAGTTTGGAAAGAGAAGCCATCATGTGAAGTCAGCCATCTCAAGGAGTTCCTTGCCCAGAACACCATTGCCTCCTGTGCTCACCCCCTGGCAGAAAATGACCATAGCCTGCTCCACAGAATCAGCGAAGTTTCAAAATTGCCTTAACTGGGCCAGGAGGGCTAGGTGCTGTGATTGTAAAGAGGCAGCCGTCTGAAGAACAGGGCCAGTGGGAGAGAGAGCTTGACCTGAATTCCCACATCAACTCTACTCACCGCCAGCCAGGTACAAACACAGTGCTTTCAGAATGATGAGCCACTGCCTTTCCTGGGCTCCAAAGGCATAATCATTCTTTTTGTACTGAGAATAGTCTATCTGCTCCAGGAACATTTTTAAAAAATATTATTTTTTGTATCTTAAAGCATTCTAATTGCAGAGATGACAGTGACTTGGTCTTTTTATCCAAACAAAACCTTGGGTGAGTCAGACATTCTGAATTTTGATCCCCGATCCGTTAAAGCTTGCTCTTAAGAAGACAGAGGCCGGAACTTTCCTGTGAGAAATTGTTCAGGTTCATTGAGCCCTTTCATCGCTAAGGCTTGAGAAACACCCTGGAGTGGTTTTTCAGCATGCTCTACTCTTGTTTTCCAACCATGACATTGTCTGGTCAACACTCCTGCTCCCAGACAGCCCCTGGGAGAGGCTAACAGAAGAAAGAGAGCAAGCAAAGGAAAGATCTCTCTCTCTCTCTCTCTCTCTCTCTCTCTCTCTCTCTCTCCCTGTCTTGACCCCCCCATGTGTGTGTGTGTGTGTGTGTGTGTGTGTGTGTGTGTGTGTGTGTAGGGAAATGGATTAAGAACAGGGTAGGCTCACCATGTGTGTAGGGAAATGGATTAAGAACAGGGTAGGCTCAGGTCCAAAGGGCTGTGCTCCCAGGCATGGGCCCCCATCCCTCCCACTCTCTTCCTACCCACTTCCATCTTTGGAAAGAGATATCCAGCATTTGTTGTGAGGAAAAGTCAGACTAAATATTCTGGAATTTGAGTATCACAAAAACAAATCTGGTTTTACTATTCACTGGCTTAGTTTTGCCAAGCTCTGGAAAATTATAAATCATTCCATGATGAAAAAAAAAAAAAAAAAGGAGAGAGAGATCATTTACCCCTTCAGCTCAGAGAATATCAACTATCAGCTCTAGAATAAAGAACCGATAAGGCTTTGGGATGTCGGTCTGCTATTTCCATTGTGAGGGACTGAATGTAGGACAACGGCTATCTGGGAAGATGTGAACATCGCCAGAGCTTTTCTTTTTTAAATATTTGTCATAAAACACCAAGCTTCAATTTGGCCTGAAGAAAACACGTCTGTGGGATTCCAGCGGCCTGCCTATATTTAGTTTTGGCTCTGACACGAATCTGCTGTGCAATTCTGGGAAGTGTGCCTAACCCCTCTGTTCTTTAAAGTGTTGAGTCCACAAAAGCTATAAAGAGAATTAATATATTCTGATGGCTGTTAGTAGAAGGGGCTATGAAGGAAAATGTTAACATGTCACAGTTTGCATTCGTTCTGCTGTTGTACACAAAACTCCAGGACTGTCACTGACTCTCATTAGCCTCAACCTTAAGGAAGCTGCTCTGCCCAGAGATGCCTGGCAGTGGCTGAGAAAAAGGAGAGGGGAAAAGCAGCGAGGTAGATGGCTTGGGCATATTTTAATTCATGGTGTGCGAAGACTACACTACACAGTGATCTGCGGATACAGATCTCTCTAGTGGACTGGCTTCCTCAATGGTTGCCCTCCCTAAGTCCCAGAACTAACAGGTGCTAAGGTCATTGAGACCAAGGAGCAACAAACCGGTACTCAACTAGAACTCACCATGCCTGGGACCACAGCAGCCCAGTTGCTGGCTGCAGAATTTCCCCTGGAGTGTACACCCTGGGAGAAGCAGACCAAAGCAATCCACAGCCGAGCTGGAGAGAAGAGAGTTGCTGATCAAGAGAGTCCCTGGAGGAAAGACAGGCTCTGTGTGAGGGGCAGCACATATGGAAGGATGCTAAATCTCCTCAGCTTGCCATGCTCACCTGTCCAGTCACAGAGGGCACCCTTAAGCATCCTACTACCATCACCTCCACCACCAAGTTCCGGGAGATGGAGGAGGAAAAACAGTGTCTGCCATTTGTTCAAACCAGGTATGGGGTAACGGCCCTGCTCTCTCTTTGGTCTACTTACCCCCAGAATGGACACTCTAGGGGAAATCTGTGGCCAGTAACTATGGTGCCCTGGCTCATAGGTATGGTGAGTTCTAGTTGTGAATCAGCATGTTCCCTGCCTGGCCCCAGTGGGCTGACCTGTTGGGTCTGGGACTTGGGTGGGTTGGGAAGGTGGTGGCACCAGTTGTGGAAGCCACACATAGCAAGCCAGTGTGCAGTTTTCACCTCTAGTCCAACCTGAAAGTGTTGGGCCCACTGCAGGAAGTGACACAGTCTCTTGGTTACTTGTGACAGGGTAACCACTGTGGCTTCCAGTGGTATATTTACCAACTCTATCAAATTCTGCAGTTAGCATGGGGCCAAGAAAGGCTGGCTACCTAGGCTGTGGAAAAGAAGGTGGCCCATTTTCAGATGGCTCTGAGGTTCACACGGATGTGAAAGAAACTTTCCTACCAGCTGTGCCGTGCATTTTCTGTGGCAGAGTCACTGTGCATGAAGTTTGTTCGGCTGCCTTTGCCCACTTCCTCATCCCTGCCTACTGAGTTCTTCAGACAGGCAGGGAGGTGAATTTCCAGCCCCCCTCCCGTCCCGAGTTTCTGATGACCTTTTTCGGTGTTTTTGTGACTTGTGGTGCTTTCTATTCACGTGTCTGCCTTAGTGCTGGGGATTCCCCTCCCTTTGGTTTGCAAGCAGGGTTAGAAAGACACGGCTTTGTGATAAGTACCATCATAGACGGCTGGTACTAACTCACTTCCCCTCCTCACACTCATTTGAGGCCAAGAAAAAAATCATTCTATTGAGTCATTTGCTCCCCAAAGAGACTGAAGATATAACTCTTGGGGGAGTCCAACTTCATCAACACCAACTTTGATCCTCCAGCCTAATGTATGCTTATTGTCGACAGGAGCTAAGCTCAGAGGAACCTCAGATACGTCCTGTGGGGCACAGAGCAGTGCTAATCTCCCTGTCTGTATCTCTATGTTCCCAACTAAGTGGTGTGGCATCCTGGCTCACTGACTGGGCAGGTCCAATTATCTCCATCTCCAGAGTGAATCTGTAGCGTGAAACTTTGTCCAACCATTGTTCAAAGGTTGGTTAACAGGTCTACCTAGAAATCCCCAAGTCAGCAGCTTTAATCAGATACTCACGTACAAAAATTATTTCATGTCCTTGAAGATGGACAATTTTAAAAGTTATCCTTTTTGAGGCAGAGTGATTCCGTGCTTCTACATCCATATTTAGAAGACATTGATATAGACACAAACAGCGACAATTCACAATTAGAGAGAGTCAACAGAGGAGAGACACAAGAAGAATAAATAGGTCAAGAACAAATATAGTAAGTGGCCAAATACTTACCTACTAGCCCTTGGTGTGGCACTCTCCAACGTGACCACTAGTGAGCAAACCCCCAGTCAGAGGCTACAGGCTCACTGAAGTGGGTATCCTGGCAAGGATCCATCTCACCTAAGGAACAAGGCCCAATGCCAGATGACAAACCAGTTTCTTCTCTCTGCCATTCACTCTGGTGACCTGGAAACAGCCATCTGGAGCTGAGTCTGAGAGGAAATGTGAGGCTCTGGCAGGACTCAGAGTTGCTGGAGGTGATGGTTAGGCCTGTGCAACGTCCACCGGCTCATCTTACCAATAGAGCTACATATTGGAGCCGATATCTTACATCTTTCCCTCCCTCATTTTCAGTTGGCTTTCTAGCGCCACTCATCTGACATCATTAACATGAGTAATGGCACTTTTATACTTTTCAGAGTTCATTCACAGACTGGTCTTAACTGATCCTTAGTGTGTGAGGGAAACAGAGACCTAACTCAAGCAGCCGGCATGGGTTAGAGGGGTACGCAGGCTCTGCACTCAAACATCCTGGTTCCCACACCAGGTCTACACTAAGGAAGATTATTTGCTCTCTCTATGCCTTATTTTCCTGAGCTGCATAATTGGGTTAGCAATTATCCCTTTTATGAAGACAAAGGACAGCATGTGAGATGCTTTGTAAAAGCCTGATACTTGATAGGTGCTTAATGAACATCACCTTTGCTATGATAGCCACTTTGGAACCTGTTTTTGTCTCATGATTCTCTTCCTCTGGTTCTCACTCTTCCCATCCCAAATGGCCCAGTCTGAAATCCCCTTCCCTTCACTCTTCCTTAAGATTTTGTATTTTAGCGTCCAGGTGAACTCTCAACTCTTTCATGAATAACTTCCCAAATATTTTAGCTTCAACTAATTTCTCAGTTTTTAATATAACTACTTCAGTATCAGTATTAAGGAACTTACTGCAAGACTTACTCTCAACGCTACATGTGTTGTTTTTTCTTTTAACAAGACTTAACAGAAATATTTCTTGGTCTCAAAGGAGTCCAAAGAAGGGAAGTCAGTTAAGCCAAGCCATCGATGATGGTACTCATCATAAAGATTTGTCTTTTTGGGAGGGTATAGGGGACTTTGGGGATAGCATTTGAAATGTAAATGAAGAAAAAAATCTATTAAAAATTTTAAAAAAAGATTTGTCTTTTAAATCCTTGTAAATCCTTGCTTACAGTGTAAATTTTAAGGGATTTGATGTCATTCTGGGTTCCTGGGTCGCCTTCTGGGTCCCTATTCTAAATGCAGGAAGGGAGAATGGGATCCAGCTTTGATTCAGTTCTTCCTATCTACAGACTCCACACTGAGTGCCTGCCTGACATTTATTTAACTTATTTCATCCTCTCAACCCAGCCAAGTCAACATTATTATCCTGCTTTTCTCAGATCAAACAGCACCATGGGTCAGATTCAAATCAGTCCTATATGGCTCCCTGGTTCTTCCAAGTAAAAGTTCTTTGCATGAAAACTGCATGGCCTCATGACTTACTGATTCAGTTCATGAGAGCAAGGCATGCTAATATCAGAGTAATCAAGTTCCATGTTGTTCAGTGCAAAATCAGATAAAGAAATCTGGGAAGATGGCTCAATGGGTAAAGTGCTGCCTGTAGAAGCCTGATAACCTAAAATCAGACCATCGGCAGCTACAAAAAGCCACTTCTGGAGGCTGGGAGGCTGAGAGGCGGGAATCACAGAGGGGTTGCTCTCCAGCCAGTCTTGCTAATCAGTGAGCTCCAGGTTCACGGAGAGACCCTGTCTCAAAAAATAAGGTGGAAGCGATGATGCCTATGATCAGCATGGTATGATATACCTACCTACAGGTGTAACAGTGGCAACCAACAGATGCCTAATTGGACTTAAAGTCCTGCTCAACAGGAGGGAAATCATGTCTAGCACAGAAAACCTAGTTAACTTCCTAGGACTAGTGAGGTCATGGATCTTAGAAGGGAACCCACTGCTACCCATTTAATGGATCAGCATAATTCCAAACTGTGTTCTAAATATATATCCTTTAAATGCAGATGAGTCAATCCCTTACTTCTTGTCAAAAAAAAAAAAATACCTACCTCTTTGCAGCAGACAGAGACTATCACAGAAAATCACAACCAGTCAAAATGTAGAGAATAACTGACCTCGGGGTGCCCAGCACCAGTGGATATGTCAACAACACAACTCTTTCCCCTACGGTTAAGGAACATTGCAGAAGAGAGGGCAGAAAGAATGTAAGAGCCAGAGACCAGGAAGTCTGCAGGGAGATCATGTCTCTTGGAAATGACAGGGAAGCTATATCCAGGATACTGAAGTAACACAGATACCTAATCAAGACCCAAACAATGGCAATATTAACAGAGAAAGGGGAAATATCATGGGGCACCAACTCCTAGACAAAGAACCACAGGCAACTAATGACTGTTGAGAGGAGAAATTAGTCTTCCCCAGGGATGAACTAATTAATCATGTAATAGCAAATGGTCAGACTTGAAATAATACACATACAAGCAACACTGAATGCACACAGCAATTTAAACATATATATGTATATACATTTATGTGTTTGTGTGTGTGTGTATGGAATACAACATATATATAAACACAATGACAATCAAAGAAAAGGAGGCCATGAATTTGAGAGGGGGTAAAATGGGAAGGGAGGAGAACAGAAGAGGGGTCGGAGAGAGGAAAGGGAAGGGGAGAACTGAGTTAATTATATTTTAATTATAATTTTAAAGACAACATGGGAAGTGATAGAGGAAGATACTGGGCACACATCCACATAATCATATCATATCCATATACATTATATCCATGATATAATCATATCATATCCATGCACATTAGAGAGGAGACGATTCTTAAACAAGAATGAAGAATAAATAAGAATAAGAATAAAACAAACTTTTTTCAATAGGAAGGCAAGGAATGAGCCAACAGTTAGTAAGCTACTCAGTAGACTGAAAAAGGTTGAGTTTGCAGACTGGGAAGGAACCATGCACTGGTAGGTGTGGGCAAGAAAAAGGACACAGATTCCTGGATTCTTCTTCTGTCCTGGCCACTAACCATGATGCTAATGCTTTCACTTCTGCTAAACTGTGTTGATAAAAATTTCAGGAGAAAAAGCTGCTACATAAGCATAGACAGACAGACAGACAGACAGACAGACAGACGGTGATCTGGTTAAGTGTGCTGCAGTCACACATAGTATTGGGATCTGTAATGGGAGTTCATGACAGGGGCTAAGTCCATGTGGACATTTGTCTTTCCAGTTTCACGTGGACCTGTAGAGAGTAGCTCACTCAGGGTCTACTGAGCCATTTGAATTTGTTGTTTTCCTACTTTAAGTGGCATTTGTATTTTTTTCAGACTGGTTACTATATATACAGTAGCAATGCAAAATAATAAAAGATTGATTCTTGGTATGTTTGGAAATCAAGTCATGAAATATTACATTAGTGCCTTTGCTTGGGCACCTGGCCTTATGGGGAAAACTTAGCTGGGTGGGGACAACAAAGGCAGAGGTTTGTCCTTGGTTTTTTAATTCATTCATATCAAAATGCCAGTGGCGGGTTACAGCTGTTTTCTTTTATGGCATACCATGACTCCTTTAAAGAAAAGTCACAGAGAACCTGTAAGTACTGACTATCCATTTCTACTTAGCTGATGTCACATGGAATTCCAAATCCTGGTGTGGGGACAAGTCCTGCAGTTGATTTCCTGGAAGGGCTCCCTACTGAGAAGAGATGCCATGCTTCTTTCTCCCTTCCCAACACTCCTTCCTGTGGACTCCTGCCCTCGGCAGGCAGGACCACAGTGAAATCACTAAATCAGCCTGTTGGGCTAGTGAATCCGGATGAGTGAGTGAGTCAATTCTCTTTAACTCTGTGGTCTCAACTTCTTGTTAGCTTATTGCAAAATTAAAGGGCACACAGAGAGCAGACCCATCAATCAGTAACCAGCAGAGGAACGAGCTCTTTGTGGAATGCACTAAAAACAGGAAAGATGAAGAAAAAAATGAAAAGGAACCTTATGAAATGATCATTTCTTAGGAGAACAGAGGGAAAATTCCCCCGCACACATGCAGCATTATTTAGGAAAAGTCTTATTGAAGGTTTCCTATCTCGCCAGGGGAGCAAGCACAGGAATGCAAACAAAATCCCTCAAATGAGCTGCCCTTTATTAGAGCTAGTGTGTGTGTGTGTGTGTGTGTGTGTGTGTATGTGTGTGTGTAGATTTTGCTGAATTCCACAGGCATAGTAGATATGGGCCAAGGGGCTGGGACAGTGACTCAGCAGGCCCAAGACCAAGGGAAGGGAAAGAGAAGCCATTATTGTTTATTAACAGACAGACAAACAACAATCACTGGCTTCCACAGGCTCTGCTCAAAGCTGACCTTCCCCCCAGCACATCTTAATTCAGAACTAAAGTGTTTGAGGCCATATCTTTTTTAGAATACCCAGCAAATGCTATTTGATGAGGACAAACCCTGAAAAGGCCAGGGAAGAAAACCAATATTTACAGAGTGCCAATCACCATGCTCAGTTTCTTGTTTAAATAACCCTCTTAAGGGACTTGGGGTATAGCTCAGAGAAAAAGTGCATGCCTGGGACACACAGGCCCTGGTGTAAACCATTACATTGCAAATAAATAAATAAATAAATAAATAAATAAATAAATAAATAAATAACTTTCTGTAATAGTCATCACAGCCCTGTTATGTAGATGACATTATCTCTCTATTTTATAGATTAAAAAAACAAAAAAACAAAAAACAAAAAAGTGAGCAACTGGGTTGAAGAAATAGCTCAATCAGTAAATTAATAGTTAATTCAACCCTCACATCCACATAAAAAGCCACATGTGATGGTGCCTACTAGTAATCCCAGCCCTGGGGAAGTAGAGATCAACAGGCCTCATGGGCTTGCTGGCCAGCCAATTTAGCCTAATTGACAAGCCATAGGTTCCAGCAAGACACTATCTCAAAATACAAGATGGGCATCTCCTAAGGAAAGACACTCAAGATTGACCTCTGGCCTACATATGTACACACACACACACACACACACACAGCAAATTGCTGAGCTTGTAGCCAGCAACAACACTGTGTGACTATAAAACAATCTTTTATAATTTAGATACCATTCAGAATATCGATTGTTGCATCCTAAATCCCACTGGCAAGAATGAAAAGCAGGTAGTGATGGGAATGGCATCCTGCTAACTCACCAGCATAAACTTTCCATGCTGACATTTTCCTGATCGGTTTCTTCTCCAAGAAGGCCCATTACAGAGGATAGAAAGGTAAGGAACTAAGGGGTGTAGGGAGCTTGCATTGGTAAACAGAAGAACCTTTAAAATACAACATGGCTCTCTTTTGACCTGTGAGATGCAGCTTTGTTAATAACATAACTATGATGAAGAATTTTGTAGGTTATTTTAAAATAACTTTAAATATCTAGTTTGTGTGAATGAATATAAACTCTTATCTGAACCTCACAGCCAGCAATAGAGTAGATATTGCAATCAGAAAGAATAACTTGTCTAACGTTTACATTTAAATGGAACCAAACCCAGGTCCAACTGACTCTATATCCTTTGTCTTGACACTCCTTGATCCCAGTGGGAGCTAACCTTCCAGAGACAGGGAAAACTGCCACAAGAATGGAATCTCATTGTCTCTGACGTGAGGACAGGCTGCTTGGGACCTGTATTCTCCTATGGAAACTGGGTTATTGTTTACTTATTTTCTCTAATGGTTATTCATTATGAACAGCTTTAAAGCTAGGCAATGATGGCTCATACCTTTAATTCCAGCATTCCAGAGGCAGAGGCAGAGGCAGAGGCAGAGGCAGAGGCAGAGGCAGAGGCAGAGGCAGAGGCAGAGGCAGAGGCAGAGGCAGAGGCAGAGGCAGAGGCAGAGGCAGAGGCAGAGGCAGAGGCAGAGGCAGGCAGTTCTCTATGAAGTCGAGGACAGCTAGGGCTACACAGAGAACTCTGTATCAAAAACCAAAACCAAAACTAAAATCAAATCAAACCAAACCAAACAAAGAATAGGCTTAGCTGAGATGGCCCTCCATTGCCTCTATGAGGCGTGTTGGTCATAAATTATCACAAGCTGTCTCTGCCACTGACTTAGCCACAGAGTTCCCAAGACAGGCCAGTACAAGCAAGAGGTGACAAGGAAGATTCAGGATAAGCTTGCAAGGAAGCTAAGAGTAAGGTTTGTGTTTAAGTCCCCCTAAGCCCACCATGTTGTCTCTGCCCTAAGCATCCCATGCTTCCCAGAGCATCCCTGCACCTCTGCAGATCCCTTCTCCCTGCAAAGTAGGCTGGGAGAGTCCATGCTCTCAGCCATGAGCCATCCACCATTACCCAGAACCTGCAGTCCTTCCCTCTTTCGGCAAACTCCATCTTTATAGGGGGCTCTGGTTGTAGAACTTTGTGTCACCCAGGCCCTACTGATAAGCAAGAGCTCTACAGCTGTGCCTATGAAGTGGTGGATGGGTGTCTGGAAGCCAGTGCTTCTAACTTCAGATCCATTATTAGCTCCCCTGAGCGTACTCTTCTTCCCTTGTGTGAAATTTAGTATTTGACTCTACATTTGATGACAGACACCCTCCAAACATGCCTGAAACACAGTTAAACCAAAATTACTCAGGTAGTTTATTTCATTATTAAAATGAAAACTCTTCTATTTACTAGATAATAATATACTTAAAATGAAACAGACAGGTATTTCCAGTGAATGAAAGGGAGCAAATAATCCTTGACATGGGAGAGGTGCACAGAGATGTATGAGTGCATGGGGAAAAAGAGGGGTCCCCACTGGAGACTCAGGGAGACTGTCACCGGACCAGGACCTTAAAGGAGACCATTTAATTATGTGGAAGGCAATTCTGAGTGGCAGAACAACCCATGTTATAAGAATTTGAATCTACAGAGTATTTTAGATGTGATCTTTTAAACTCAAGTGCTGGACATCATTGATAAAGTGGCCAGCCCATTTCTTTCTACAGTTATAGATTAGTCATGTATACCAGGAATTTATTTGTATTTAAAGAGATCTCTCAGAGAAGAATGGTAACAAGACCTCAGCTGAGAAACACCAGGATAGACTTTCTCCTCTACTGGGTATCTGATACCCCAACCTTCCAGGAAGAGTAGGCCCCATAATCTCCTTGGCCTGAGATGACAGGTTCTTCCAGAAAGAAAAAAAAGGATGGGCGTCAGGGAAGCGGAACTAAGAGTGTCCACCCCTGTGCGTGTAAGCAGGGGGGTTCCACATTTCAAGCTCTATTTAGAAGTTGAATTCTGCTAAAATCAGGACAGTAAAAACTAAAACAACCAAAACATCCTCAAAGACTGTGTGTCACTGCAGTTTACCCTGGAGGGTCTCCCGCAATTCCCTCACTATGGAGGGATTCTGTCACGCCTCAGAGTTCCCTGACCAGGTATAGGAGGCATGACACAGCCGAGCCCTTTAGCTGCTCCTCAACACGTTGGGCAAGAACCCCTTCCATGTTCTGTTTATAAAGTTGAGGCCAGAGCAAACCTCAACTGGAGAATCAACTACAAAGTGGAAGCATCACAATAGTAAAGGTTTCACTTTTACTTGAATACAGTTGTGGTGTATAAATATCAGATGTGAGGGTTGCACAGAACCATTTAAGGTTCAATGACACATCCTTAGAGCCTCTCTTATACGGGCACACCACAAAGTAAGGGTCTTGAAGAAGCAGAAGCGTCTAGTTGGTGATTGAAATACAGTGGTGAAACTTTATTGGCAAGGATATAACACAGTATTACTTGGTCATTTAATACATTTCTACTTTGGCTTACCTGTCAAGCCCTGGGGAAAAGGTGAACGATGCTGTTTCCAGTCTGCAGCTGTGCAGGCCCAGACGCTTCCAATTAAGGGAACAAGTGAACCAAAAACCTTGATCCAAGGCATGTGCTTTGGTCCTAGACCACACATTTCAGCATGTGAGGAGGGGAGGGGAAGGAATAAGGATGGAGGGCAAGGTAAATGCCTTCAGTTCTAATCCTCAATGAGTCCACATGTGGTTGGGGATTAGACAACCTTCTGGGTTAGGAGACTGCAATAGAGAACAGGTCAAACAAAGAATGGTCTGCCCTTGAAGAGTGGGTCCTCACTCAGCGTCTAGCAATAACTAAGGAAACCAGGAGGAGGGCGGGAGAGTTTCAGATAGAATGGGGGTTCCGAATAAAGAAAGTACTGAATGAACGTGAAGAACGATGGGTGGCTGCTACCAAGAGAAGCCATTTAGGCTGAGTTCTGAGGGTCAGTCCTGAGTTTCCTGGGAGTTCATGGTAGAATCCCAGCAGGGAAGATGAACATAAGGATCCTGGGAGAAGCAGGCTCAGGATCATCTGGTACCCAAAGACCACGGCGGCTGCAGGCTAGTGATCAAGGATCAGGGTCAATGAAATGGGTGGGGCCAAGTCGGCACCCTGGCTCCCACAACACTGACTTAGAGTTTGGTTTTAGGATGGTAAGAAACCATGGATGGGTTTGAAAGAGAAGACTGGCATTATCTGAGTTACGTTTTAGAATATGTTTGGCCTGAAATGTTATAGCTCCAACATTTAGTCCTTCCCATAAAGGTACAGCTTTTGTGTCCTGTGTAACCTGCTTAAAATATTTATGAGTGTCTAATCCTGGGTGTGAGAAAAATAAGAGGAAATAGGTAATAGATTTCTTCTCCAGGCTCCTAAAAGTTGAGAGAAATACAGAGGTGCAGCCCTGAAGTCCGAGCAGCATAGGAGAGAATGGCCCACAAAGGTCTGATCGTACTGCTCCTGCTCCAGATGGATCCTAATCACGACGATGGTACAGACAGAATACTGCCCTCTGGAAATGCCCAAATAGAATCCAGATCATTCCAGGCAGGTTAATGAATAAGTACTTAATGCATCTCTACAGAGCAAGGATGAAAACGTGAATATTGCAAAAGTTAAAGATGCAATGGGCCTTTGACAACTGATATGAAAGTTCTACACAGAAGATAAACCACAAGAAGGAAAACATCAACAGTGACACGAAGCTGCACATGTGCACATGCTTTATGATTCTGATAGTGATGGGCTGTTTTTCAGATGCCTGCTGGAATTCTGTAGATCCTGCTATTATTACCCTAAGACAAAGGTTATCTACAAACAGCCACTTGGCAGAACCCACTTCAACAGAGTCAATCTCCTCCAACCACCACCAGTTTCGCTTCCCTGTGGGGAAGCTACAAAATGTACACAGGGGAAGTGAGAGTGTCATGCTGACGGTCAGTTTTTTTTGAAAATGCACAATCCACACAATGATATCCATGGGTACACAGAGGCAAACGGTAGCAACAGTGTGTGTGAGTGTGTGTGTGTGTGAGTGTGTGTGTACAATCTATTACCTCAGTTTTGAAAAGTGAGATCTGAATCTTTTTGTAGGTTTGCCTATAAAATGTCAGAAAAATACCTCACAGACAAGGAAGACATAAGTGACCTGGTCTCTCTAGCTATCAGGAAATTCTTTTCTTTTCTTTTCTTTTCTTTTCTTTTCTTTTCTTTTCTTTTCTTTTCTTTTCTTTTCTTTTCTTTCTTTCTTTCTTTCTTTCCTTCCTTCCTTCTCTCTCTCTCTCTCTCTCTCTCTCTCTTTCTTTTTTTTTGATCAAGGAAAACAAATAGAATTCTATCAGAAGCTTGGTTAGTCCCTCTGCTCCATTCCAATGAAAATGATAGGTAAATCAATTGTTCAAACAACAGTGATTTACAGAGCATCTGATATACTATAAAGAAGCACCTTAACTGAAAAATTCAGATTTATCCAAAGAAAAATGGAAACTACAAAGCTGACAAGTTCAGTGGGTGCTTGAGCATGACATAAATTATTTGATTATGACAGCATGACAGAGCCAGTGCCACTGAGGTCATTTTACATTATAGTTATATCCAAAGTAAAGTAAATGGTCTGATGTCAACTGAGATATACCAGCCAAGTGAATTGTTCACCTCTATTGTCGGCTAGAGGCAGAAGACTGAATTCTGGACCCTTAAGCCAAATATTTCAAAATATAACTTCCTCTCCATTTTTGAGGACCAGCCTTCAGGGATCTGTGTGGGCGGCGTGAGAGGATGGCAGTGTCTCTCTACAGGATTAAAGTCTGCAAGTACTACTCTTCTAAGTGAAATCAATATTTTCTAAATAGTCACGTGGACTGTACATAAGTATTTCTCCTCTATGACTTCTTTGGATCATTCATGATGGGTTTATAAGATAGAAAAATAGATATCATCTCCACAGATACATGAAAACAGTAAGGCTCAGAAGTTTCTGGAATTGTTCTCTTGGATGTAAGATCTGAATCTGAAATTTTGATGATGTTCAACTATCATAACATTGATCTTGTTGGCCAAACTATAAACTAAAATGAAACCTTAGCAAAACTGTACAACAACAAAAAAGGAGATCCATGTTTGCCCAGGGCCAGCGAGGGAGATGACCAACTACAGAGTTGCTCAGGGAAACATGCTAGGTTATAGGAACTCTGTTAGGTATACATACTCTCAGAAACTCATTATGCTATGCACTTTACTAGATGTAAACTGAATTTTAGGAAACTTGACATTAATCTGATCTTCAAGTTTTCCTCTCATAAGTAAGAGAAATCACTCATCTCACTCTGTGTCTACTGCCTTGGCATAGGAGACCCATTCTTTCTTTTGAATTTCCCACTGGTCACCATGCTCTCTCTGTCATAACCCTTCGTGTTAAATGTAACCACATTAAATTACATTCCTAGACTTGAATAGATTTTCTATATATATATATATATATATATATATATATATATATATATATATATATATATAATACTAAATGTTTTTGTCTTAAACAAGTTGCCTAAATTGAGGTACATCTCTAATATTTGTGGTTGCCATGGCATTCCTCTTGTTAGGGGGACTATAGGGAACCTGATCAGCTGGATTGTTCATCCTTAGAACTCACAACCAAAAGAGTAAAACTTTCCTCCAAAAAAAGCAACATATTTGCTTTGCCAGCTAAGAAGTTCCTCGTGAGTAGGAGAATACATGATGGGAGCGTCTATCTATAAACATGTACTTAATCCCCTCCCCCTCCCCCTCCCCGTGTTTTTGCTGAGCATGGTGATACTCACCTCTCTAAATGTGAGCCATGTACTTCCTTCTGTATGAGTTCTTCCCTAGTTTTCCGGAGTCAATTGTTTTCTTCCTCTGCTTGGCTTGTACAAGCAGAATAACAATTACTATCTTACGCAGTACAGTTATTTTCACATGCATCTGCTCTGCTGACCTGGCAGAATTTTTAAAACAGGAACCATGTGTCACTCATTGCCCTTGGTATAGAACAGTGGAGTAGACATCAAGAAAATGATGACGAGGAGTCGCTTTGGTACCTGTGATGTATTTACCTGTGATGTATTTATCTGTAAATGAGTGGTAAACTCACTTCCCCAAACATGCAATAACTGCCATTTGTAACCCTACCTCGGCACCCAGTTTGAGAATTCTGTTTTAGCCACTGACAACAGTTATCGTAGATTCATACAAGCATATTTACTCCAGACATCTATAACCATAACTCTTCATGGTAAGGTGAACTGGACACAGGAAAGGAAACTGAAATTCAAGATTATCCTAGACATACCAAGATGGCTGGTCACTTGCCCATACTATACCTAATCTGCTTGCCCAAAGTTACTATTTTATTTCACATCAAACCTTATGATGAGTTATATGTGCTACTTACAGGTACAATCCCAAGAGCTGAAGGTTTTCAGGGGTTGATAGACCATGTTTTTCTATTTTCCTCTCCTCCAGACCCATCCCTTAAGTTTGGAATATTATATCCAGGCAGGCAAATGAGAGATGGCAAAGGAGGTTGACTGCAGACACCAGTGACACTCATTTCTTCCTGTTCTTCCACGGACTTTCCTTAGATCCTGAACACTTCTGACACATCATTTCATTTAGTACCTTCTACCTCTTCTAACATCTCTGAAACAATCCCTACTTCAACATCCTTAACCTCATGAATATCTCTAGACTCATAAAGTCCTAGTGATTAGCTTGTATACACTTTCTTCACCTTTAACACACAGGAATACCCCAGGATGCCTCCGACACCTCTGGCATTCCAAGACATCGATGGAGCCTCAGGCATCTAAAGTATCTTGTCCTGGCTTGACTGAGATCTACAAATTCCCACCCATCCAAACACTACCTATCCAGCAAACTTTCTCTTCAGTCCCACTGTGCTAAACTGCCACCAAGCCTGCCAGTCTCTGAGAGTGCCAGGAATAGAACTCTATCCCTGTCTATCAGTCATTGCAGCACAAAACCCTTTGAATGGCTGGGAATGAGCAATTTAGACTTCCTTTAGGGTAGTCCTAATTAGCCACACTGTTGGTCAATATGGCACCCCTACCCCTGATTACTATCAGAAGGTAGCCAGTCAAAACTGGCTACTCATTTAGTAGACATAGTCCTGAATGGGAGCCTCTTTTGAACACAAGAATTCTTAGGGCTCTATCCATTGCTTTCACTGAGCCTTTGTGAGGGCCCAGGGATGAAGGGTGTGTTTATTTGCTGAGCCATCTCAAGGGTCTGACTGGGTAGGATGATCACACACTTGTGTTTTGAGGTCCTTGGCTGTTAGCAAAAGAGAGATGTGAGCGATTGAAAGGTAAGCATGGGCTGAGATTTATCTGTGAAGTCACTGCACTGTAGGGATAGGTGGGATTTATCTGCAAACTCACTCACTACACTGCTGACTGTCTCTGGATGCTGCTCTTTGCTGTTTCCCCTGTACTGAGTAGACACTGTCTGTGACTCTTGCATTCTGGTTTCTGATGATCAAGGCTGACACTGGTGCTTATTTAAACCAGATGTTTTCCACAAGAAGATGTCAAATAAGTAGTGGGGGGGGGGGAGCTAGAGCTATCACTAAAGCGCGTAAGCCTTGCAATGTCCCGGGCTAGAGCCATCACTAAAGCGCGTAGGCCTTGCAATGTCCCGGGCTAGAGCCATCACTAAAGCGCGTAGGCCTTCCAATGTCCCTCCTTCTAGAGAATGCTGATTTGACTCAGGTTTCTGAACTGAAAAACAAAGCTGACATGTTTGTTTCTTCTTTTTTTGCTTACAGTAAAGTGTAACTCTGTGTGTTCAAACAAGGATTGGTGTCAGGAAGCAGAGAGGCGCCATGAAATATGCTCATCTTTACTGTACGTTTAGCTAATGTGACTTTATAAATCTAAACATATAAATTTAGGAATAAATATTCATAAAGAATTTGCATTCTCATTAAATCAACATTTAAGGGTTTTTTGTTTTGTTTTGTTTTAAAAAGCATACTGAAATTGTTGAAATTAAGTTCCTGTCCCCAGGACTGGCTGTCCCGTGTGTCCTTGCTTGCCTGCTGCGTGGCTTCTGCTTGCTGACTTGGGTTTTCGTTTGCTTTTCCTTCCTTAGGTCTTCCCTGGCTCCCATTGCACTAGCTAGACTTGAATTTCTGTGATTCTAATGATGCATTAGGATGCATGCTGCATTAGGATGATCTGTCTCTGAACTCTCTCTAGAGCAGCTTCTCTACAGCAATCTATAGATTCCAAGAAAGCACTTACGGGCATCCTCTGTCTCTCAGCCCCACAGAGCAGGGATGGAGGTGCCATTTCTGTGCTGCAGATAAGGAGTCTTGCTTGAAAACTAGTAGCTGCTACAAAGGAGGGGGAAACAATTTTTCTTTAAATTAAAATTAATTTAAATTTTAAATTAATGGCTAAGTATCTCTGGCAACAAATTAACAAGAGGAAAACAAACATTTATTGATTATAAGAGCTTTAAAAAATGTGAATGGGTGTTTTGCCTGCGTGTATATGTATGTGCTAGGTGCATGCTTCGTGGCTGATAAGCCAGTTGGGAGCTGCCATGTGATTGCTGAGACTGAACCCAGACCCTTTGCAAGAGCACCAAGTGCTTTTAACCACTGAACCACTGCTCCAGTGCCTTGAGTATAGGTTTCCTGTGCACGAAAGCCTTCAGAAAGGAGGGTTCAGGAAATTAGCTTATTTTTATGCTTAGGTTTAACAAAGAGGCCATTTGGAGAACTAGGACAGAACAAAGGAAACCAGAAGTACATGGGGCTGGGGAGGGCTTAACAGGGCCTCTTCTCTGTGTCTGAAGATCTTTAGAATAAAAGATGTTCCTTTCCTCTGGGTCTGGGGAAGGCAGCTGCCTAGGTAGGGTCTGATGACTACTTCAGAGGAAAGGGGTAAAAGAAGAGGGAGATCTTTTTACTTCTGCAGGGTTCTGCAAACATCAGGGTACCATATATTTTTTTATTTTTATATTTATTTATTTATAGCAGCATGCCTTTAACCCTAGCACCACTGAGAGTTATGGGAAGGATTCCAACTGCAGGGGAAGTGACTAAGAATTCTATTAGCCTCCTAAAGGATTTGTGAGGGGGCCTGGTAGGCAGGTGAAAAATCCCACAGCAAGAGTCCATGGATATGAAGATCAATTGCACTGAAATGGAGATATGAGCTGTTTATCAGTTTCTCCCAGTCTCTAAGTGTTTCTGCCTCTGATTAAACCCTCTTCTTTTCGATGGTGGGGAGGTGGGGACAGGGTAAGGGAACATTTCTCCAGAACAACCTGTGACAGGGGCTGGCAGGTGCAACCCTCACTTCCCTAACCACTGGCTTCTTCCCACCCCATCCCAGCCTCAGAAAAGCAGAAAGTAAAATGCCATCTGTTCTGACCCTGCTGTCCTCTGTGTATACCTATAGCACTGCAAATTCAGGTGATGTACCTACACACAGTGATGTTCATAGGACAACTGCACAAAGAAGTCCTCCTAGAAGGTGGGACAGTCTCGAGGGAAGGAGCTTAAGATCCACCTAGAAAGGCTTACAATAGCAAGCCCATGCTTAGTGCTGTTTTGAGCCATTCCTTCATAGGAGGGAAACGTGCACCTGTGACCGTCCAGACTCCCTTGGCAGCCTGACTCAGGAGTTTCAGGTCTCTGGTCTCTATCCTTGTCTTTACCAGAAATCCTCCCATCTTGGCCCTTCTCTTAAGTCCTTTGCTGGTCCACACATGCTAGTGTTGGGTGTGAATATGAACCCCAGATCCGTTGGCTCCTACACCAGTGAATAGGCAGGGATTGAAGGCAGAGGGTCACGTTTTACGTGGGAGTTGTGTTCTCAAGTTGGCAAAATTATCACTGTCAAAATTACCCTGGGGAATCCCTTAAACCTTCCAGTACAAGAAACTTGGTTTTGCAGTTATAAGAGCTGCACAGTAATGTGTGTATATGGTAATATGCATAGCACATTTACTATGGACAAATGTCACATAGAGACCTGAAGTAGCTTTAATTATGTAGCAGAAAGGGCTCCCAGTTGAACTTGAAAAAAATAAATGAGATGCCGATGCTACAACCCAGTATCTTTCACCTCAACTCCCACAGGCTTTTTACACACTTCTAAATAGGCTTAAGGGCTCCATTTACATGAAAAGGCAGACAGCCCCGGGAACCTTTGAGGCCTTCTCATAAGACACACAATCACCACAAAGGGAAAGAGAGAGCATTCTTTCACACACATCTCTTTCCTGTTTTTGCCTTGTGGCAGGAACAAAAAAAAAAAAAAAAAAAAAAAAAAAAAAAAAAAGGAAAGGAAAAAAGAAAAAAAAAGAAAGATATGAAAAGATAAAACAAAACTAAAATCAATAGACATAAGGACATCTTTAAATATGGTATAAAGCACACACCTGCAGTTACACCACCTAGGAGGCAGAGGCAGGAGGATCTGAATTTGAGAACAAGTTGGCCTGCAGGCAAGGCCCTTTTCCCTTATCTCATCTTTCCTCTCCTCTCCTCTCCTCTCCTCTCCTCCCCTCTCTTCTCTCCTCTCCCAACATTTCCTGTCTCATCATCTCCTCTCCTCCCTAAACTGTTCCCCTTCTCCTCTTCTATATGTCCCAATACCATTGCATTAGGTAATTGTTTACATTGGCCATTGAACATTAAATGAAAGAATGTGGCCTTATAGAATGATGGGATGCAAGAAATGCTGGTTAAAGTTATGGCACATTTGGCATATTGAGCGTTTTAAATGGAAAAAAATTGAGTAAACTGGAAAAGTAAGAAAGATTCCCTGACCTTCCCTCCTGAAGATACAGATGTGACAGGCACCTTCCTCTCTCCCTGAAAGGAAGGAAAGATAAGCAAACAGGACAGGAAGAATCTGAATAAACCAAATGGCTTTTCTAAGGTCCCCTCAAGTCACTTCCAGAGTCACTATAACTTCTTTTTATCCAACCAGAAGTCTATACAAGTGCCTATACTTGATCAAAGCTAGCCATAAAAGTAGAGTTTTCCTTGTGGCTGAGCCTTCATTCTAAGATACCTAAGACTTTGGTTAAACTGTCAATCTGTCTTTAGATTTTGGGGTGTTAACCAGAAACCATGCAATGGGCAAAGAAATCAAACTGCCTTTCTCCCCTACACTGGCTCTCCCTGTCTGCTCACACACATACGTAGGACAGCACAGCCAAATGTCTTTTCTTTCCAGCTTTTCTTTCTGTTTGAATAGTCTCTAGTTTTCCCCATGATAAGATGACTCTCACATAACTGTCAGTCACAGTTCAAGCCCTTTTAGGCTTCCCCTGACCATCTACTATGCAGCAAACAGTCTACCTGCCCATCACCACTAACTTACTACCTGGAAATACATTGTTTGAGTCATCGCCTAGACCCTGGTATTGAAACACAAGCTCCTTGTAGGTAAGACCTCTGCCTTGATTGCTACTTTCTCTTCAATGTCTGGCATAGGCAGCCCAAAGACTGCAGCCAATACATATCTCATGAGGAAAAAAAAATGACTCTGAGACAAAATAGGTTTATAGACACAACCATTTAGACATATCCCTCTGGCTTGGACTTCAGTATTCTGACTAAGACACCATGCCTAACTACTCCAAGAAAGGAGCTATGAGGGAAAAACAAAGCTCTAGCAGCCCAATGTATAGGTTACAGAGAGCCAAGTACCTCCAGGAAACTCGCTCCTTTGAGGTGTCTCTATATAATATCTCTCCTTTCTTCTTACTGAAAAGTAAAAAGATTAGAGATGCCGAGCCATGACCTGGCTGGAATATCAGAGCATATTCTCCCTGAGTCCTCCAAAAGAAACAACCCTCTCCACCCCCCCCCCCCACCCATGCCCTTAATCACAATCTAAGGTCCTTGGGCCTATCTGGCCTACTTGGCTTCACCAAGAACACAAGGCTTTCCAGAAGCAGCAGCAAGCATGGCCATAGCTTCATCATTAGATTGATGCCTAATTCCCTGCAAGAACATATCCATTACCTCCCCTAGACGCTGCTGAAATGCAGCTCAAAAGCCCTTTGTTAAGCATGCATCACAGACCACATGCTGCAGAGAGCTGTGGGAGACACTAGGATGAGAGCCAGTGGGCTCCACACTGACACCCAAATGATGGAGGCTTAATGCAAATAGAGAACCAAGCATGACTGACAGGAAATGGCAGGTGAGGCTCAAAGAGTATACTGACTTCAAGATTCATTTATTACCATGACTAACAATCCATTCAAAAGATAATACACAGTCATGGGAACCGATCATAACAAGTTTCTGTTTCCCTATACACCAAGCTATGAAAGACATTAACAGCTAGCAACAACAGCGACAGTGTAGGGGCAATAGGAGGTGATATCTTTCCTTAGACATCATAAGGGTCATAATAGTCTCCTGCAACAATAGATAGCATAACAGGAGAAATACACAACCCATATATACAGTCAAAGTTTTATGTGACATGTGGACTTCTGATAATAAAGATCCAAAGGGGGACAAGAGGGTAGGAGGAGCAGAGAGAGAGAGAGAGAGAGAGAGAGAGAGAGAGAGAGAGAGAGAGAGATGCCTAACTACCTTTGAGATCTCTCTTTTTCTCCCTTCCCTTCCCTTCCCTTCCCTTCCCTTCCCTTCCCTTCCCTTCCCTCCCCTCCCCTCCCCTTCCCTCCCCTCCCTTACCCTTCCCTCTTCCCTTCCCTTCCCTTCCCTTCCCCTCTTTATCCCTTCTTTCTTTGACACAGGGTCTCTCTACACAGCCCTGGCAGGACCTGACTCACTATGTAGACCGGGTTGGCCTCGAACTCACAGAGATCCCCTTGCCTCTGCCTTCTGACTCTTGAGATTAAATGAGTACACCCCTTTGAGACCTTTCAATCTTCATTAGCTCCAAATACTTAGTGTGCCAACATGGTATACTTTGAAGTAACATGTTCTGATAGCCAACAGTAACATGATTGTAACAATCTATGATAAATGGATAAATACTATCTTCTAGAATACTTTCTAATGCATGAGGCATTATCTTCATCACTCCAGTTACTTCTATACATGATATTTAATTCTTGCAAATAATGTAATTCCATTATTATTCTTGCTTCTGCACAAGACAAAACTGGATCTCATATGTGATAAAGGGCAGCAATATTAGAGCCTGAATTTTGAGACTAGGCATCCAATCTTTTCATTTTCCCACAATGG
The DNA here is from genome assembly GCA_902729485.2 of Mus minutoides. Taxonomy (NCBI): domain Eukaryota; kingdom Metazoa; phylum Chordata; class Mammalia; order Rodentia; family Muridae; genus Mus; species Mus minutoides. The sequence continues at coordinate 1,097,669 of LR749875.1, read as the reverse complement.
CGCCCCTGATTAAGATGCAGTAGAACTGGGGTGGAGGGATGGCTTAGCAGTTAAGAGAATTTGAGGTGACACAACCTTTGAGCAGACACATGAATGTATGTTAGGGCGATCACAAGTGATTTGAGAAATAAAACAGAGAGAATAAGCGATGGGACACAGTCTTTGAGGTGGACAAGGCCAGCAGCCATGAACACAAAACCTTTCTGGTGAAACCCTGGAAACAAAAGCCTGCCTGGGGAGGATTGGAAGAGATGAGTTAGAAGGTCAGGCTTTGCAGTTAGCTTGGGTTATCTAGAGGGGAAATCTGGGATATAGGGCTCATTTTGAAAACGGAAGTTATTCCACCATCTTTTATGAAAACTAGTAAGGAGAGGATAGGAGTGAAAGCAGGTGGAAACCACTGTTTGAGTAAGTAGCTGAGATGAGGAAAGAACCTGAGTGTTCATGGAATCGAAAGGCTCCTTAGTAACAATATGCGAATTACTTTTAAGTCCTCGGACAAATCAGAGGAATGGCCACCAAGGAGTAAAAGAGGAGTCCTGGATGTTGGTAAAAGGAAAAGATATTTGCTTTGGAGAGAAATGTTGGAATGGACCCTTGGAAGGACTAGAGGCATTCAAGTAAGATGGGAAGGTTTAGATCGAATGTGTTTCTCCAGTGAAGACACCAATTAGATAAAGAATTATTATGTTTAATAGTTTTTCCTTAAGAAAAAGAAGTTGAGAGTCTATATATATCCTGTTTTGATGATAACCATGGGCAATTGTGTAGTTTTGGCTAAGGAGATGAACTGAGGATGTATAATCATTAGTTTGGGAGGATCTTAACATAGCTGACAATGAAAAGGACACTTAGATCATGACATAAGAGGGGAGAATGTGTAACAAGCACCATCAGGCGTGAGGCATGACTGTGAGGCATGACTGTGAGGCATGACTGTGAGACTTTCCGATGTGGGATGGAGGGAAAGACCCACAATGGAAGGGGGCTTCCTGAGAAGTGAGGAGAGATCGTCTACAGTGAGCAATGAGGCTCTAAAGGATGATTACAGGTGATTACATGAATGAGTTAGGGAATCAAGTCTATCGATGATCGGTCTTGAGTTTCAGTAAATCAAGAAGAGACATCTGTCCTAGAAGGACCTGAAAAGCCACATTATTTTTAAATGATTCCGAATGTTCAGAATCATAGCCATGAAAAGAGATAGAACACTGTATGGATTCTGAGCAAGTTTTTTTGGAGTTGGTGACTATACATCCATGTAGCCAGATAAAAGAAAAGCACCCTACCCCTTTCCAAACAGAGAACTTGCCAAACACCAGATGGAGAGGGGCATGGCAGGAAGAGCCAACAAAGTAGACACCAGCATTGGCCCTGCACTGCTGACAAGAATTTCCAAAGCTTAGGGCTAGAGATCTGTCATCAAATTCAATATCAGGAAATCTGTATCCACCTGTCCTGTTATCCCTCCATCCCCATTCTCCATCAAGTCAAGCCAGAGGTAAAGTGCAGCATACATTTCTTTAGCTGACCACAGCCTGGATCCAGATGAACTTTTTTTTGTTGTTCAGTATTTATTATTCTAATAAAGCAAATGGAATGTTTAGCAATGATGGGGGCAATCTGATTGGCACGCATACAGGGCATTAATTCTTCCAAGGTGACTGGTGCATAAAAAGTGAAACTATAGCACTCATGTAAACAATCTGTGGACCTCCCCCCACCCCCCAGGCACCTCTCATGTTCAGCTTATATTAACTGTAAGACGAGCTAATGTTTTTGGTGTAGAAAAATGGCATTATCCCAGACGTAGAAATTACTTTCAGAAAGAAAGATTCTATAGCCACCCAGATTACATAAATGGCATCTGTGGCCAGTGACTATTATGTTGCAGTAGACAGGGCAGGCCACAGTGCAAACACCTGAGTAACTAAACACCAGCTTATTACAGGCATCAAAAGCTCCACTTTGGGTGAGAAAATTATGTGATAACTTTTGTCCATAAAAGATATGCAGTTTTGAAACAATCCCAAAGAGGTGACTACATCTCAACGATATGGTCTAACTGTCTCATTCTCTCAGCACAGGACTCCCTCGTGAGTATTTGGAAAATCAGAATGAATGATTGTCTTACAAGGGAAAACTTGGAAAAGCGACTGGATGGGCTTGGGACAAAGGCAGATGTCAGAGGACCAGAAAGAAGGCCCATTGCTTTCTTGGGGGCAGACCAAGAAAATTTGGGTCAATTCCAAATTATCTACAGGTGATTGTTTTGCACTTATCTTTAGCAAACTGTGCTTTCAAATTCTTGCTATGATTTACTCTATCTAACCTATTTACAAACCAGAAAGAGAAAAGGGTTTTTAAAAAATAATGCATGGAACTCCTTAAAAGATGTTTTTAAGTGAAAGGAGGAAGAGAAAGAAAAGAAGAATGGAGTGAGTGAGAGAGACAAGGAAACAGAGAAAACCCTAAGTAAAAGGCAATGCAGAGGAGATGGAAGGTCCAAGAGGAATACGGGAACGGAGAGAAGAACCAGTTTGACTTAGTACATAGAATACAGCACATAGGGATATAATAGGATCAGTATCAAAGAAATAGTTTCCAAATTATTTAAAACATATAAAATATTAATAGGTGTGATTCATAAGCACTAGAAGTATTATTTATCTATAATATTAAATAATCTGTAGTTTAAAGTTCAGGTTCTGCTAATATTATTGTGGTTTATGTTTATTGTGTATTTAAAGCAAAGGAAATGTTCAATTTTAGTTGATGTTTGTTAAAAAATGGAGATATGTCTATTTTATCATTCAGTCATGGAACACTTTCTTTTTATTCTTTAGACAGGGCCTAATTATATAGCTGAAGCTAGCCTGGAAATACTTTGTATAGCCTGAGACAGCCTGACCTAGTAGCCTCCTGAGTAATATATTTCATGCACATGTGCATGTGTGTTTGTACATGCGTGTGTACACGTATATGCATAAAAACATGTATTAACTCGAAGAAACAGTTTATGAACTTTTAAAACTAAGAATAACATGAGGTTCTATAAAATCATCCAGACCAAAGTAGGCAAGAATACTGAACCAAGAACTCTGAGGAAATAAACAACCGAAGAAACAACTGGCGGCATTGATTATGCTTGTTTTGAAGATGGTAAGTTGTTTCAAAGTTCCTAAAGAGGTACCATTATATGTGGGATGCTGAATAACTGAATTACACATGAGCCCACTTCCAAGCATAGAGCAAGGCAAAATCCAGACTCACATCAGTAAAATATAAAACTATTAACTTAGAAGAGATGGTGAACATTTTTCTAGAGGTCATTCAGAGAGAGTAGGATTGACCTTGAACCAGCAGGACTCACAGCAGTGCCACCTAGTAGGCATGTGTGCATGTTCATATTCATGCTGTCTGAGTTTTACTCTCCCTCTTACTCGCCTGAATCTCAGTTATGCTACTTCTATAAGACTATGACTCCCTATACCCTAATTCCCTCATTAGTAAGATAGATAGGATATCACACTTCATAAGAATCAAAGAATAACTCTATATAAACACACACACACACACACACACACACACACACACACACACCACTTGGAATGGTAGCTAGTAAGTATGTATTTACTAGTGTTACAGCTTCTCTTCAGGTAATTTTTAACACACACAAAAAAGTACTGACATATTGATTACATAAAACTTTCCATATCCATGGTTTCAATTAAAAAGTTTAAAAAAAAATCCCAGAAAAACTATAAAAAAATATTTGAAACAAAAATTAAGAAAAACAATTATAAGAAATCTTTACTATATAAAGGATCTAATAATAATGTCAAGTGGAAAATGGTATCCATAGCAGAATATTGACACATAAAAGTATTTTATAGTCTAGGGGGAAATATACCACCATGTTAAACATGAATGGAGAGAAGATAATGAGTATAAAACATTTTTTTTTTCTTAGATAACGTTCCTCCTTTTTTTTTTTTTTTTTTTTTGGTTTTTTTTTTTCAAGACAGGGTTTCTCTGTATAGCCCTGGCTGTCCTGGAACTCACTCTGTAGACCAGGCTGGACTTGAACTCAGAAATCCGCCTGCCTCTGCCTCCCAAGTGCTGGGATTAAAGGCGTGTGCTACCACCGCCTGGCTATGTTCCTCCTTTTTAAGTGGAGAATCTGACCACATTTATACAGAATATTTCTTTTTTATAAAAAATGAATACAAAGGTATAATATTACCTAAAAGGTAGAAAATTTAAAACTACCTGTTAAAGTTAATTTTGTCAACTTGATTGGTTTTTGTGTTTCTAGGAGGGTGTTTCCAGAGATAATTATGAGAACTCTGATGTAATCACTAATATAATCTGTTGGTGGATGCGGAAGCTGGACTCTAGCTGGAGGAAGTGGGTTGCTGAATGTCTAACAGAATGTCTAACTCGGCCTTCGCCTGTTCCCATTCTTCTTCTTTGCTTCCTGGATGCAGAGGTGAAGAGATTTTTTTTTACCATGCCCTTTCTCCATGATGGTTCTGCTTTATCATAAGCTTCTATGAACTAATAATGCCTGATGACCGTGAATTAAACCTCAAATTGTAAGTCAGAGTAAATAATTTCTCCTCTTATGTTGTTCCTCTCAAGTACCAGTGGTGTCCTGAAACAGCCATACAATTAACAATGTATAGACTGAGTAGGTTATACTTATATATTTAGGAATATATACACATAGACATACAAATACACAAACAATTAACAACAACAACAACAAAAGAGGCCATTAATTTGAAAGAGAGCAAGAAAAGAAAGGTATAGGGAAAGATTTGAAGGAAGAAAAAGGGAAATGGTGTAATTATAAGTTCAAAAAAATATTTTTCTCTGTATAGCCCTGGTTGTCCTGGAACTCCCTCTGTAGATCAGGCTGCACTCAAACTCAGAGATCCTCCTGCCTCTGACTGCTGGGATTAAAGGCGTGCACCACCATGCCTGGCTAAAACAAGTCATTTATTAAAGACTAACACACCACTTAAATGCCTATGGATAACAAGTGAATTAAGGAGTATACACTTAATATGACAATGAGAGCTGTTACAAAAGAATGAAGCTTAATTTTTTTTTTGCAATAGTGCTACAAAAAAGGGAAATTATAAAACAGTTCTACTAAACAGACTCTATTAAAAATATTTAGTCAGATGTGGTGACATACTCCTTTACTCCTGGTACTTGGGAAACAAAGGCAGGTTGGTCTCTGTGAGTTTTGGTTCAGCCTGATCTCAGGAAGTTCCAGGTCAGCCAGGGCTACACAGTGAAACCTTGCCTTAAACAAACAAAGAAAAAATTAAAATATAGCACATCTCTCCATTGTTCGTCAAAAGTGTTCACCCACCCATGTGTGTGTGTGTGTGTGTGTGTGTGTGTAGGAGAACTTGAAAATAGGTTAAGATTAAATGTGTGTACTAATTTTCCATACTTAAAGTAAATCCCTAAACACATATCCATAGCAATCCACATTATTTATCCTATTTCTCCTCTTCCATTCATATCATTTCTCAAGCAACTGAGATTAAAAAATAGAGAAGACCTACACTTGAGTTTCACTATAGATTACTTCCAAGAAAATCAGAACCAAGCTACTTTCAAAATCTCAGAGCCAAAGTGCAATTTTAGAATATCACCATGTTACTGTTTTGGGTTTCTGCTGCCTGCTGCAGGCACACTCCTGGAGCTCTGAGATTAGGAAGGAATTTGAGCCTCTTCCCTTCTGTAGAACCTACAGCAATCCTTTAGAAACAAGAGCTTAAAAAAAAATGAACGGGTATGCTATAACAGGCATTCCTTTAAAATCTCAATAAACCCAGGTAGTTCCTTTTGTACTTTGCTGGCTATGAAGGTTTATCTTCATCTGCATGACTAATAAAATGGCTGGGTAGGAGCTGTACCTAGTGCCCACAGATATTGCAAAATGGAGACTTTTTACATACATCTGTTAGCTTGCCAGACCTAAGCAACACTATTCTCTCACAAAAGTGGTACTTCATACTTTTTAAATGGCTGGTCTGGACAAGGATAACACACACACACACAAAAAAAACAACCCTGAAAAAAACAGTTGGGGCAGTGGATAAGGATGTTGAACCTGTTAAGACATGGAGACAAGTGAATCAATTTGTGAGCCTCTAGGGACAAATGTGACATTTGCAAGGTACTGAAAAGAATGGAGCCCATCAAGGCCTGACTCTTTTCTTAAAATTGTTCCTCCCTTTATTCGCTTTCTGGAACACAAGAGTCAAAGGGACAACTCCTCTGCATTCCTTTAAAAGCTTTAACAGGTTTCAAGTTATTTACCAGCATCCAAAATAGCAAAAGGACTCGGCCCGGTCCCTTCTCCAGATCCACTCCCCTCTAGGAAAACAAGCTTGCCGCTTTTACCTTATGCTTTTAAGAAGGAATTTTAACAAGGCTCCTGAAGGTGCTCAGACTTAAGGGAGGGAGCACCACGGTAAGTGGATGGTACAGGGATGGCTAAGTCCAGAACAGAAGGTGGTTTGGAGGAAAAAAGTTCCTTCTTGAAAAGTGTACAGAAGATGAACTGCTCCTCCTGCCCCCCAACCTGGTTCTGTCAAATAAGAATGAAGGACTTGGCCATGACGCCTAACAGCAGGGCCTTGACAACTGGTCAAAGTCAACTTTGTTTGCCCGGCATTTATTTCTCTTTCCTCTGGAAGCCTTTTCCCTCTAATTAATATAAGTTATGAGTCTGTGCTGGAGAGCTCAATAAACTGACACTCAAGAGTAGTCACTGGCTTTTTTATGCTAAAAAAAAAAAAATCCAGGCAAGCTGACCCCTATTATCTATCTCCTGCCTACTCCAGTGGAAGTGCTGGGGCAGCCGCTGTGTTTTTTCCACATTACTTCCTTCCCCCTGCAAATGCCTCCAGACCCCCAGCTCTACTCTCTGTTTTGTTGTTGTTGTTGTTGTTGTTGTTTTTAACTGTTAGATCCTAGTCCCTCAAGTCCCTGTCCTGAGCTGTCACTCAGAAGTAAGTATGAGGCCTTCGGTGAATTAGTGCTGGTGTCCTCAGGCTGTGAACAGGCCTGGGCAACACTCAAAAGGCCTGTTCCTGGAGGACTTGTGGGGTGGGAGGTGGGGAGCCCATTTTGAGTGTGGTTTTTCTTCCTGTGGAGAAAAATCCTAAGGCCCACCACCACTGTGTTGTTCAGTGTGGAATTACAGAGGCCTAGAACGCTGCAGTATTTGAAAACATTTCATTAAAGGAACTGACTGAATTCGGGTTTATTTCCCTGAAAACGTAAGCTACGGAGCAGACATTGAAGTAAGAGAACTATATACCCCTTGACACGGAAACAAATATAGAAACAAGCTGTGACTCTTTTTCACCATCCCCCCAGTCCCAGGACTTTAAAGCATGATCCACAGAGAGAAGACCCCCCCCCCGCCCCGCCCCTGTAAAGATCCACTACATGTTTGCTGTGGTTCCAAGGACAGAGGAAACCAATTAATCAGACCAGTGTGAAAATAAAGATGGAAACTTCCGGGGGAGGGAAGGAGGGTGGGATAAAAGAAAGGACCAACAAGAGCAAAAATATCATAAATTAATCATTCAAGATGGGTGCAAAATACTAGAATCGGGTAAAGCCAGGCTGTTGTTTAGTCCCTGCCCAGGGCTATTCTGCACAGCACTCTAGAAGGCTCAAGAGCAGCTATTAGAGGAAACAATAAAGAAGCCCCTCCCCCTGGAAATTTGATCTCTGCTTTGGAATTTTTATGACATTTCTTTCTTAGGGAAGGAGAAGGTCTCACCACCCTCTTCCAGCTTCAAAGCCTGCAATTAATATCCTTGGCCTGCTTTATGTACGTTGTTGGAGGTATTCTCAAAAGTCATAGAGCTGAATTTAATGAAAGAATCCTAAGTCCATTAGGCAACCGAATCAACAGAACACTTGGGCCTTCATCTACAGAATCATCCTGTAGACGAGTCACCTTGGTCACATTCACAAGGCCCTTCTGTGTCACCAATGTTGCATGTGCAAAATTAGGATTTTTATCAGGACTCTTAGCTGAATACCAGTTGGGAAATGGTAGGTCGTGATATAAGACTATGTACAAAGTGACTTTGATTCTTGTACAAAGACACTTGGTTTTTGGTATTACGCAACAAGTGAGTTCCTGAAAAGTTGAGACTTACACGGTCTTTTTTTTTTTTTAAATTCTCATTGATGGAGCCATTTACAATCTACATCAGGAACTCGCTGCTCACTGTTTAATGAAATCTGATTGTGGTTTCAGCTGTGAGGAAAGAATGCTTTGTAATTAAAACAAAATCTTTCTGTTTGATCAATTTTCTACATTCAGACTTATTTATTTATTTTTATTGAAGTCTCAAGGTGGGTACTGTCAGAGTGCTATCTTCAGTTGGTGCGCAATGTTTTGTTCCTTCCTTCTTAGAAAAAAAAAAAAATCCAAAGATCCAGAGAAGTATTTCTGTAACCGGAGTTCATGCTCTTTACAACATGAAAGGACACAACTTGTACTGGCGCTTTATTTAGCTTACTGTGGCCTGCGGCCTGTGGCGTGCGAGGCATCCAGGGTAGCAGACCCCAGTAAACTATTAGGTAAGAAAACAAAAACAAAAACTGGAAGCCATGTCTCACCCACCTATGGCAGCTCTGCCAGTCCAGCTACACAGCAGAATCAAGATGGCACCGTGCCAGCAAAACAAAAATCTGCCTTGTGTTGTTGTTTTGTTTGTTTGTTTGTTTTTGTGATCTTCAACGTATCTGAGTTAGTGGGGACAGTGAGTGATCGTAGGGTAATGGGTTAGTGGTACTGTGATCTTCAGAGTCGGTCTGCTGTCCCTCTGAGAAATATCTAATTAACTCAAGGGAAAGACTTACCTTCAGACACCCATGACCCAAATGACATGCCAGGGCAAGAGTGCCAGCACCACTGTGTGCACCCATCACAATCTGCCCTTCGAGGCAGCTGCTGGCAGGCAGTGTCTGCCCTCTGCTACCAGAATGCAATGGGGCAGAAAAATTAAACTGCAAGTGGGCTGAGGGAATAAAGCGAGAAGGAAACTTAAAGACAGTATCTTGGAAGCATATGTTTCAGAATCACTGCGGGCAGTTCCCTGTCAAGGAAAGATCAGCCAGGCTGGTTAGCCTAATCTCCCCAAGCCGCAGATGGTCTAGGCCTCCTCATTCCTGTCCCTGGGACCCCAGCCAGTGGTGTGGCCATCCTGCCACCTAGCGTTCCGTGTGAAAACAAGCAGCGTATCTTGACAATGCGTGCTGGCTTTCAGAAGAGCCAAAAAAGGGAGCCACGAACTTTGCTAAGTTCCCCCATCCCTTGTTTTTCTAAAAATGAAGGTCATTCAAAGCTGGCAGCCTAGTGAGACGCTGCCAATAACCCCAACAGCCCCTCTCGTCTGAAGGGAAAGCAAAAAGTACTGGGTCTGAAGTGAGGACCTGGAAGAGAAGGTCCATTCCCTCCACATATGGTACATGGTGTGACTACAGCAGCACTGTCTGGGGCAGGACAGAAAAAGTGTAGCCATTGCAGGAGAAGGTGAGGAATAGGGACTGCTTTTTAAAACATCATTTTAGCAACATGCATGGTGGGGCAGTGAGATAAGCCGTGGGCTTGGCCTGCCCGCCTGGGTGAGAGCCCCGCTTAGAAGCTTCCTAGCAGTGTGGTTAGGTCACACACAGCTTCTAGCTTCGGTTCTGTTTCTGGAAAACAGCTGTACTTAGATGTGTCTTTCCTACTTCCACAAAACTGCCTTGAGGGTCAGTTCGGAATGTATGGGGGGGCACTTTGAGCAAAAATTCTGTGGGCTAGTTAGAACGTAGGTTAAAATTAGAGTGTTCCAAGTACACTTCTTTAAAATTATGCTTCATCAAGGATAACAAGCCCACCTTGATAAGCCGCTTCAATGTCTTACATATTCACATTTTTTTCTTTTTCAAGACAGGGTTTCTCTGTGTAGCTCTGGCTGTCCTGGAACTTTCTCTGTAGACCAGGCTGGCTTCAAACTCATAGAAATCTGCCTGCCTCTGCCTTTAATCTGCTGGGATAAAAGGTGTGCACCAACACCACTGCCTGGCCCACAAAATTTCTTAAAGCAACAAGACTGAATTCCCTTCTTCTGGGAATATTTCTTTGCTGTTCCTGAACTAACTTTCTGTGTAACTTCACGCAAAGCCACTTCGCTGTCCTCAGTTGCAGTTTGTAAATGCACAGGTAAGTCAGATGTAGACTGAACAGCCACCGCCTGCCACTGCTAAGATAAAAAGATGGCTTGCTTCTGATACCTACTCTTCCCCTTACAGGAAACAGTCTTGAGGACCCAGCAGGATTTCTTTGGCAGCTTGAGTGCGTCACAAACCGATACAATATAATTTTTCAGAAAAATCCTAAAAGCTGTATGATAGAAAAGACAGCCTTGCGAAGAAAGAGGTGGCCACTGAAGTATGGATGTGTTCGTATCCATATTAGAACATCCCAGGCTGCTCACAAACGTCTGTGGCCTGAAACAGCTCACCAAGCTACCACCTGGGCTTCCACACGGACCACGAATGTTACTGCTTCCACATAGCTCTGAAAATACCGTCTGCTCTTTTTTTAGTAATGCTTTTAAACAATGTCAAGAAAAGAATTTTCCTTATCCAGATTTCTTCTCTGCCTACAAACGTCAACACGGCTTAGGAAGACAGTAACAAGAGCCCACTGACGTGAATTGCAGACAAGAGTCACACTGAAGCGTGATCAAGCCTGGAACATGACTGCCAGGGCAGGACACGACTCACAGCCATCACAGGCCTGTGAGCTTTTTCTCTATGGAGGGTGACCTGCTTTGAACATCCAGCTTGTCCATCCTTTGGGAGAATGCTAGGATTTAGGTTTATAAAACACTGTTCAGCTTTGCCTGGTAGCCCTGGGTGTCCTGTTGTGTACATCGCACGAGCACACTGGTCCCAGAGGATCTAGCCCTCTCCTTTCTCTGCTCTGCTAGACCATCCACTCTCTAAGACAAACAGATTTTTCTCTAGACTTTTCCAGAGGCCATGAAGACAGGGCTAGCCAAGGTATGTGTCAATCTTCCTCCACTAACCAAACAGCAGAAAGGCTCACTGGGATGCCATACTGCGTTATCTCCATCAAGTCATAATCTGTACAGGGAGGCGGGGCCCATTGGGCGCTCCTGCAAGCGAACCTTGTCCTGGAGGAAGTTCAGGGCTATACTTGCCCCCGACCAAATACACATGAAACTTTAAACTCTACAGAGCTTTTTAAAATGAGGGGCCTTGCCTCTCTGTGGCTTACAATAACACCGAAGGCTTGTTGCATCTCATTCATTTTGGCTGTTTTCCAGAGCAGCTGAGAAACTGAAAACAAGCCCGCTGCTGCCCAGACACTTCTCTTCTCACACAGCTCCTCCCTCCCCCATCCCTGTCACACAGGACTCTTCACACAGACAGGACAGTCAGGTATATTCTGGGAAGAGTATACAGGTGAAAAATCACCTTGGCCTCAGTGCTTGGAGTTCAATACCGGTCTGGAACAGTCATCCTTTGCCCAAGTCAGACTGTGAAATTAGATTCCTATTCAACACCTGAGGCAAGAATTTGCCTTTTAGATATATGTATCTAAGATCATAAGTGTTCCTGGAGACATCTCTCCCTCCAATTCTATACTCCTTAGCATCTCCATCCTTTTGGATGACAGCAGAAGGCAAGATTTGTGGGGACCTTTGGTAGAAAGTTGATTTGGGAGTAGGGTACATAATACCATGAAATTGGCAGGCTCGGTGCAGGACTCCAGGGTCCCTAGGCAAGGCACTATTGCTGTGTATTGATTACGATTCTGATCAACCAGAGCTGCAGGTTGACTGGATTCAGTGTTTACATCAGCGCCAGGTTCCCACATGGGTGAAGAGAAACAGACATTCAGTGTTAAGAGCTATTATCTGTCTTGTTTGGTTCTGTGTTCAGTGCTGTGGACTAAATACATGCTAAGCAACTTCTCTATCTCTAGCCCCGACTGCAATGACTGTCTGTGAAGTACTAAGTTTCTAGCTACCTTAGTTCGCTGGACTAGATGATGAAATGGAACACTGGGCCCAGCTGGCCTGGAGAGAGCGGGCAGAAGGGACGAGAACACAGGTCAGCGGTTTACCTAGGTGCTTTTTTGCCTTAGTCTCAATAGACACACCCAGCCCTTTGCATGAGGGCGTTCTCTGACTCCTTCAGCCACAGAAAAGATCATGAGCCTTTCATAAGATACCCATTCATCTATCCCAATGTCTGGAGACTACTTTCTTTGTGCAGTATGCTGATTAATTGCCAAGGCAACACCTGTGCATCCCCTTTCCATATGGGAAGCATTCTAGGAAACCCATGTACAAGACTGTGCAGAGATCACCCACCCAGTGGCTTGGAATGCAGTGTGACCAAAGGCATTTCCAGAGACCTCACAGGGTACAATGGCCATGCATGGGTGGATTTACTGGCTGGATTAGACAAACCAACCGCAACCTTTCCATCTTTTGTTTAGAATCCTTCCAGTAGATTGGCCTTGTTACTAATATTGATGCCAAGACTAGCAATTGCTTACAACAAAGAATTGCTGTTAACCCCTACTCCCTGCTTCATTCACCCTAATTATTCCCTAACAATACAACGGCTTCAAAAAGCTTCCAACTGTCCAGTATACACTCTGGGCTGTAGGAATCACTGAGCACAGCGGTCTGTCAAGAAAAGACAATACCAAGGCAGCTTCTGTTTGCAAATTTGTTCATCTCAGAGATAATAACAGGAAAAAGTTCAGCAGGGAGAAAGGAAGTCTTGCCCGGCAGATCTTCTGTTTGTCCACCCATTCTGTATCTGTTCCAAGTTCTTGGGTGTATTCTTCACCACTCCCAAATACAGGAAAAAGGCTAGATTCCCTAGGAAACGTAGTTTCTACATATTTGGTGAATTCACATTGTATCTAAATCAGACTTCAGTGAGGATTCTGGTTGAGACTGTTTCTGTTTTCTAAGGTTGGGTATCTTATTGTAAAGTAGAGAGAGATGTGGGCACTGGACTAGCTCATGGTAATGACCGGCACTTTCCCTAATACTTCAGACAGACAAATGGAGCCCACCAACATATAGCTGTGCTTTGTTTGTTTTTAAATAGACAACAGATACCTTTGGGTTGACAGAGTAACTGAACAGAAAAGCAACAGATTAAAAGCAGGCCATCATGAAAGGAGACCTGTTTAATGAAACTGAAGTTGAGACAATAATCCTGGAGGTTTCCAAATGGTGTGTGTGGGACCTGTGGGATACAGAGTCAGCATGAAATCAAATGAGAGGAAGCTTCTGTTGATTACAAATCAACATGTAATTAGGTTGAGAGGCACCCATGGTGATGAAACGCCAGAAGAAATAAAACAATGCTGGTTTACAACAGGCATTGTGGTTGGCTCTGTGTTTAGGAAGAACAGACTAACGCAGCAACCCAGGATTTCAGATACTCAGGGATAAAGGCAATTCATTATAGTCTGTCTGAGTCATGGAATAGTGTGTGTCCATATGTAAAGGGAACAGGAACCTGGAATGTGTATAGTATGTCGATTGCCATAGAGCAATAAAAACCAAGTCTCTAAACCATACCCACAGCAGAGCAATAAATAAGTGAATAAAGAGAGACCCAACTCCCCCCAGGAAGAAAGGGGCCCAGATCAAAAAAAAATCAGTTTGCTTGAGACCCCACAAAACACAAAGCCACAGCAAAAAGCATGAGCCATGACAATTGAATAGTGATGTTGGGCTGTGAGTTTTACAAACCAGATGACCTAAGGATAAAGATAAACATAGACAACAAAACAATGCAGAAAGCTGGTTTACACAGAGAAGTCTACAAAATGCGAGGAAACTCACACCAGGAAAAGTATGGACAGTGCTTTACGGAAAGAAAGGAGAAGAAAAAGAAACTAGTTCCTCAGAACTTTCAAAAGCTAAAGTTTTAATCATCTTGAAGATAGAATTCCAGGCAGAAAACAGGTATGAGAACTCTGGGAATTTTTTATTTTTTGAAACAATAGCTTATCATACCGAAAATAAGAATATTAAAATTTATAACACCAAGACAATGGGCGACTAGAAGGCAAACAGTACTGATTCGCCTTAAAATGTCTGATATAAATCATCCCAGCTTTAAGACTGTAGGTAATCCTGAAGAATACATCTCAGAGGCATGGTGGTGCATTTGATAGGTGGTCAAGGAAGGTTTGTCTGTTTGAAGCTAACTAGGGCTATATAGTAAGTTCTAGTCTAGCAAACACTATGCAGTGAGATCCTGTCTGAGAATTTAAAACATTTTCAAAATGCATGGCCTGAGCCCTTTGGTAAAGGATGTCCTGTCAAGTTTGAGGAATAGTTAGCATCAGTGTTATCCTTAGCCTTGGTGGACCACCTTGCCCAAAGTCAGGCCCTTCAAGGGTAGACCATATCCTATATCTAAGAGGTTTTTTTATTGTCTTTTTGGGTGGTTTTAAGCAATTTACTAACTTCTTTGACCTACAGCTTACACAATAATTCCTTGATAATACAATAATAACCTCGTGTGGTTGCCATGAGAATTACGTGTGACGATAAAAAAAAATTACTTAGCACAGTGCTTAGCACCTAGGACTCAGTAAATTAGACCATAATTGTTTTTTTAACCCTAGCAATTATCACAGTTTCTAACACTTAGCAGGTACTCAAAATACATGTTGATGTAGTTGGAGGAAAAGTACACGTATACAGACAGCACCAAGAGGTTAAGGCAAGAGGCTTACTTAAATCTGGGAGTTTGAGACCAGCTTGAGCCACGCAGTGAAAACCCCAGCTCAAAGAGAGCAAGCGAGAGACAGAGAGCAAGTGGATACAGTACTGGATCCTGGTGATTACATCATCTGCCTCCCTTGCTCTGGTCATTAGAGGAAGCTGTTGGAGTCAAACCTAGAGAGCAAAGGTGCTTTATTCATTTATTCAAAAATACTTTTTGAGCATACATATAACAGAAAGTAGACTTCCTGCCTTTAAGAGGTTTACAACCCAGAAGGGGAAACAAGGTGTCTAATAATATCTCTTTCCAGGTAATCTATGACAAGTACCATCTCACCAAAGACTAGGTATTCAGAAGGGACTGATCCCATCCAGGGGGTCCTTGGTTAGGATGCCTAAGGTGGGTACCTTGGGTGCTGGTATTGTGGTGAGCCAAGAAGAGAGGTAATTATGTGAAGGCAGGATGGGCTGAGCCAAGTGAAGAAAGTGAAGGCCTTGGTAGGAATGTTGACTAGTCTGGGCTGGCTGGAGGACAGGCGTAGATGCTGGGGAGTGGCCAGAGATGGGTCTAGAGAGAGCAGTGTGAGCTTGCTAGAAGGGCCTCAGATGCCAAGGGACAAGTGGTGGAAACCAGAGAAGCTGCAAACAGAACCGACAGCTGTGCTCGGGTGGACCCACAGCGGGAGGGAGCTTGAGACAGGGAGGCTACTGCCGGACAGCAAACCTCTCAATAACCCACAAGTGCCCTCAGATAGAGCAACCCAGGCTGTGCATACCCAAGGTTACATAACTCCCAAAAGACAGAGCAGGGTCTGGACTCCAGAACTCACGAGGAGAGATATGATTGAGCAGGAGTCACGCGATGGTCTGGGAGGTGGAGGAGGAAATACACTGGCTGGTCTGTAGTGCTATAGCGGAAACTGAAACGGACACTTTGCATTAAAAGTCAAATCTGGCTGGTGAGAATGCCCTGCGAGAGTAAAGCTGCTTGCAACCAAGCCTGACGATCTGAGTTCTAGCCCAGGACTCACACGGTAGAGAACTGACTCTTGCAAAGGGTCCTCTGTCCTCCACATGTGGGCACACAAATAAATATAAGTTTAAAAAATAAGAAAGTGAAATGAAATGAAAACTGAGGCCAAGCAGGCTGGCTGAGCCGGTAAAGATACTTGCTATGTAAGTGTGGAAACCCAAGTTTGAACACTATAACTCAAATAAAAATGGAAGAAGAGTCGGGCGTGGTGGCGCACACCTTTAATCCCAGCACTCGGGAGGCAGAGGCAGGTTGATTTCTGAGTTCAAGGCCAGCCTGGTCTACAAAGTGAGTTCCAGGACAGCCAGGGCTATACAGAGAAACCCTGTCTCGAAAAACCAAAAAAAAAAAAAAAAAAAAAAAAAGAAAGGAGAGATCTTGCTTCACAAACATGTCCTGTGACCTCTATACCCACATCAGGCATAAATACATAAATAAATACTTTTAAAAGTAAAATAATATCTGAGAACTCAAAGAATTTAAATATAAATGGTGCCCACAGTCATTAGATCGGACCAAAAAGATAAAACCGAACTTTTTATCACAGTGCTACAACTGACACTGTGAACAGGTTGTACTTTTTTTTTTTTCCCTTACAACAAAAAGAGAAAAACCAAAAGGAAAGAGGAAAAGCAGGCTGTGTAGCAGTGTGAAGAACACATACATTTTGGGTTTCTTAGGGTACCAGAAGAACATTGAAAATTACAGGGAAAAAGGCCTTGGTAGATAGCTGGGTTTGAAGCCCAGACAGCCTGGGCAGTGTTCATGGCCGATACATGCCTATGAATGTAGCTTCCTCTTAATTTAACAGTGCCTGAGAGAAAACAAGCCCGGTTCTTTTTCATTCCCTTCTTGGCTTTTTACCAACACACCCAAACAAAGGATTGAATGGCTTTTTCTTTCTCTGACAGTTTAACCTGGGGGGGAAAAAAATCAAACAATCCTATAATTCTTGAGCAAGAAAACCAACGAGGTGAAGTTCCATGGGCTAAAACTTTGGATCTGAAATTACGTGCTAGTTGAGACGGGTGACAAGAGAGCCTGTTTCCCTGAGCAGACACGTGGCCCAGGCTGGTCTTGAACTCATTATGCAGTAGCCAAAGGTCACCTTGAACTGTTTACTGTCAGAAGGGTTCCTCTGTGTCCCTCCTGAGTACTGAGAGTAGAGTCATGAACTCCTTCACACAGTTTATGTGGCACTGGGATACAACCTGGGAGTTTATCCATACTAGGCAAGCATTCTACCACACAACCTTCTCATCTAGACCAGCTTTATCTTTACCTGGTAACTCATCCAAAAGAACAGGGTCTGGTATCAGTTGAAACCTTGGTCTGAGCCGGGTGGTGATGGCGCACGCCTTTAATCCCAGCACTCGGGAGGCAGAGGCAGGCGGATTTCTGAGTTTGAGGCCAGCCTGGTCTACAGAGTGAGTTCCAGGACAGCCAGGGCTATACAGAGAAACCCTGTCTTGGAAAAAAACAAAAAACCAAACGAACAAAAAAAAAAAAAAAAAAAAGAAAGAAACCTTGGTCTGTCCTTCCTGAATGAGGGAAATAACTATCCCTTAATGCCACTTCACTTGCCAGTAGCTAGGGAGCACAGCACTCACAATAACATGATATGCATGTAAAAGGCATTGATCATATGTATACTGTAGTATGCTGGTCATTCACATGGGCTTTGGGTCATACTGGCCTAAGGAGAAAAGGCTCAGGCCGCTCATGAAAGCCAGCCACCTTCTTACTCCCTGAACAGACCATGACCAGAAGTTCCTGTTTACTGTCATCAGCACCTTCCTCTGTGGTCATACATGGACTTGAAGCTGTCAAAGGTCTCCAGATCCTGAGGTAAAAGGTACATTCTAAGTCACCCTCTTTTGGAAGATGCCACACCCTTAGGCTGTTCTCTGATAAAGAAAACTGAAGACCCAAGTCATCTTTATCATTGTAAGATGGGGCCTCCACAATAATAAGGGGGCCCTAAAAAACACTTCTGCTGACAAAGGCAGACAGGACTACTGAAAAATGCCAGTGTCACACTTAGGAAAAAGGCCTTGCTCCTTCCAGATGTCTGGTGGATGCTCTTATGGCCAGACTGGTGGCCTGCCAGATACAGTAGAGCAACATCACAGACTCAGCACCACCAAATGTCCGTGGCAACCTGAGAAAGAAAATCAAGGAAGAGGAGACCAAATGGTCACAGGAAGAATGCAAATCCACCATACCTTCCAGGTGCTCTCAAGGGAAGTGACAGAGAAGTTACAGGCACTTTCTTCAAATGAGAATTGTATCGTATATAGAATGAAGATACAGTTCCTCTGGTGACTGGATTCCACACGGCTAGGGATACAGCTCAGTTATCTGTGTGGCGGGACCCGCCAGCACGATGCATTGCATGTCATGACTACTCAATAAATGCGTATTGATTTGTTGTTGGTAACATGTCAAAGCTCCCCCAGAAGCCTCATCTTCTAACAGTGGCTACAAAACACTACAACTTCATTACAGCGGAAAAGAACCATAGGCATCATCATGTCCATTTCTCCCATACCACTCAGGCAGAAACCGGTCAGCTGAGAAACTGGCTAAGCAGTGTGGCCTGTTTAAAGATTTTTGTCCCCCACCCCTACCTCTACCACCCTTCATATATATATATACTTTACTTACAAAGGACTTGGTTTTTCCACTAATTTTTTTTAATAGCCATTTTGGTGTAATTCAACAGGCAAATAAAAAGATGAAAAGTCTTAGGCTTATAATGAGGGTGCATTAGTCACGGAATTTGGGTCCACACATGTTGCTTATTTTTACATAGCTGTGTGACTTCCTATAGATCACATTCTACCCCCAGATATTCTGAATCCTTGTGTGACCAGGAATCTGAATTTGTAACAAGCATCTATCAGGCTAATGAAATTCACTGCAGGTGCTCCACAGACCACAGCCCAGGGACATATTATATAAGGTGGCATTATGTTACTTTGGATTAAGGGTTGAGATCAGGCCGAGGGTCCCAGGGATGAGTAGCTATCACCACAATCTATCAGTAACATTTCAGCATGACATTTAAATTCTATTCTGTGTAAAAAGACCAATAAATGTTTTGATTGATCTTGAGATGAAATATCACTTTACAATAATAACTAGGTATGAAGTTAACAATAAGAGTTGCTTTGAGAAGCAGGTAGAGAAACTGGAACCTTCTTATATTGCTGGTGTGGGTGTGAAATGGTGTGGTCATTCTGAAAAACAATTTGGCAGTTGTTCAACATGCTAAAATAACAGAGTTAACACATGATCCAATAATTTCATTCCTAGCTATATTTGCAAGAGAATGAAAACATGTATCTGTGTAAAAACTTACATACAAGTATTCACTATAGCAATACTTTTTAATAGCTAGAAGTAGGTAGAAATAATTCAAATCCTTAGAAGCATAGATTGGAAGTTTGAAACTAGAGGATGGAATGAGGAATGGGGTGGGGAATGACATCACTGCTAACTGCTTTCTTGGTGGGAAAATATTCTAAACTTCAGGCTGGAGAGATGGTTCAGTGGTTAAGAGCACTGGCTGCTCTTCCAGAGGTCCTGAGTTCAATTCCCAGCAACTACATGGTGGTTCAAAACCATCTGTAATGGGATCTGGTGCCCCCTTCTGGTGTGTCTGAAGATAGCAACAATGTATTCATAAACACAAAATAAATATTTTTAAAATATATTTATAGATCACTGGACCGCATAGCTGTGAGGATCTGATCCTCCATCGGCCATGCATTTTTCCTATGCAGGTATAAAGTGGACTGCTTGAATTCAAGAGGGTCAGAAGGCTATTCTATTCACCCTTCACAACTTAGAGAATCTAACCAGTCAACAGATATTCACCATCAAATTCTTACACGGAAGGTTCTAGATGTTAGGGTCAGCATGAAATATAAGAAGTTGATTTTTTTTTTTTCTCAAACGGCAAGGATCACACCAGGGAAGGAACCAGCAGCCTGTACAAGGTTAATTGTGCACACAGTACTAAAACCAAAGTGTATATACATCCCTGCACACTGTAAGGCCCCTGCTCGTGACGCTTCAAACTGGCTCTGTGCCTTCTGAATTCATTTACTTTTCATTGCTTCAGCAAACAGCAGGAGGAAACAGACTCATGGTTTCTCAATGTGCTTATGAGCTTCAATTTAAGGTACAGCTCATTCTTCAGAGTCAGAAGGGACTAGACACTTAAATCCAGGTGTTCTGCTGGCTGGAAGATATTTAAATCCACAAGTTGGCTCCACAGCCAAAATATTGTTTCCAGTAACTCTCTTATGAAGAAATTTCCCAGGACAGGGACTTTTGAGGCTGATCTATTACTAGCCCTATAATGGAAATAGCAGGCGAACACAAGGTGAAAGGGCAGATGATTTGATGGGGGGAGGGTCATACAGGTGTCCTTGGATATGGACATTGCTGGGGAATCAATCTGTGTGCTTTCTCAGAGATGTACAGAACAGAGTGCTGCAGTTAGTTCAGGGGCACGTGTGTCTGCAAATCTATACGGCACCAGCAGTTGGGAGTGCAGGCCAATGGGGGAAAGCTAAGCAAAGCATGCGTTTATGTGTTTGAGAGAATGCCCCCCCCTCCAACGGTTCCATAACCTAGAAGGGGGTCAGTATCCTACTAGCCTTTGACAGAGACTTTTAAACCTCTTACAAAGACCGTTATGTTAGTCACGTGTAGGGAAAGAACAGGATCCAATGTGTGTAACAGATGTAAGGTAAAAAGTATCCCCATTTGCACTTCCCCAAACTCTCCCACAGCACGAAGAGCCCTTGATAGCAGCCTTACTGATTTTAACCTGCTGTCCTAGGTGGTCTTATGCTCTGTTGTCCGATCAAGCTGTCCTAGCTTCACATGTTTTAGGTATTTCACTCTCTTGATCTTGGTATGGTCACCAAGGGGGACCTCAATGTCTTCTCTTGAATCTGTGCCATCATTTAAACTGAATGTGTTACCAAGCAATCTCAACACACTCTGTGTCTGTTTCCTTCAGGATTTTTTTGTTGAAGGCACTGAGCTTCACCTGGGCACCCGTAATCCTTAACCCAGGAATTACCCACACATCATCGCCAGGTCTCAATTCCCCACTGCAGTCTAAACCACTGTACTTTCTGAATCCATCTTGGATCTTGTTCTCCTCTCCCACTGCTGCCACCCCTCAGGGGACACACAGACACTTTCTGTCTGGCCTCTGTTCCCCTTTAGTCCTACTCCACATTATCTTCAGAGTTCTCTTTCTGAAACACAATCCAATAAAGTTGCTGTCTCTCTTAAACTGCCATGAGCTCTTCTACAACTCAGAGTATTCCACCCAAGGCCCATCACGATCTCCATTCAATTTAACCCACTCAGCTCCCAACATGACTCTACAATTTTTTTTTTTTAATTTCGCACGCTATGCCATTTCAAACATCTCAGCATTCACATGAACCATTCCCTATGATGATGCTGTTTCTCCCAACCTTAACACTCTGAACATTTGGATTTTTCTTAAATTCCTAATTCTAGTGTCTCCTTTCCTTTGCAGAAAGAGTTGTTTCATGTTCTGTGTTTCTCCATGTGTCTTGCTCTCTTAGTTAAAAGGCACCAGCACAGTGTATGCCTTCAAGGTCTGAGGCAGCATCTTAGGATTTACACTTCTATCTCTGATGACTTGTACACTCAGGTGCGTAATAAACGTCTATGAACTCAATGAATAAGCCCAGAGATTCATGTGTTACAAAAACAAAGAAGCAGACTTTCCAGTATGACTCAATATAATCATAAACTAAAACAATTTTTTTTAAATATATGCTTCATGGTGGGGAATATTAGCCAGACCAAATAATATAATCATTATGTATGGCCTTGGCTAAGATGATCAAAATTGACCTTTTAGTGCTGTAAACTTGTCTCTTGGTAAAAGCACACAGTGCGTGATAAATAATAAACACTTTGTATGTGTTTGACATTGTCGGCGTTAGAGGCTCATCCACGGGTCCACAGTCCACCTGCATAGATACAAATGGAATCCTAATTCTAAGTTACTAGCCTATAATAACTTACCTTAACTTTAGGAAATGAATGCTCGCATACCCAAGTTTCCTAATGTACACGGAAATATCCCACATTCAACACATGGAACGAGCCAATGGCCTTTGGCCCCAAGCCATACATAGCACTGGAGGACGGTATGCCGAAAGGCTTTTTGGCAATTTCTTCTAGGTTTTTGTATAGACTAACATCAAGCCAATTTATCTGACCTCCCTGATCCACCCAGCCCATCTAGTACCTTTAGCTATTTCTTTTTTCTAGAAGCCTGAATGAGTCAGAACAAGAAAATGATTAATCAACTTGGAGAGATTTGAAAGCTGGAACTGAGCCACGCTGTGAGTAAAGCCTCAGAGCCGTGGGACTGTAGCAGTTGGAAAGTTAGGGGATTTCCATGGTTGGAAACATTTGGCCGGCTCGCCATGCTCCTCTGACCTTGCAATAAGACAGAACAGACCTAGCTGGGTGATTTACCTCTGACAATATCCCATGTCTGCTGCCTTTGGCTGTGTGCTCTGACTTGACAAAATCAAAGTAATTCCCCCTGAGCCTTATGATTTTGGATCTGGCTCAGAAAATCCCCTCTGCTTTTTTCTCTCAGTGGATAGTGTTCTCAGTCCCTGGCTTCACTTTTAACTGGGAGGTTGAAATTAGAAGTACACACACAGTGCTTGGCCATCAGTCGGTGTGCGTGTGCGTGTGGGTGTGTGGGGGTATCTTCTTTTGTCAGGTCAGGTTGGTTTCACAACTCAGGAAATACAGCACCATCTTGCTTTTCTTTTTCCTTTCTTTTCCTTCCTTCCTTCCTTCTTTCCTTCCTTCCTTCCTTCTTTCTTTCCTCCCTCCCTCCCCCTTCTCTCTTTTTGCCAGTTGTTATACAGCAGGCACAACTTAAAATCACTTTTCCAGTTGGAGTTTTGATTTATTTTCTGGTTCCCTGCTACATCTATTCAAATTCTCCCAAATGTTTTATTGGGGCCTTGATTTCTATTTTACGATTTTGTTTTTTGAAGATACTATTCTGGTACCATTAACTTTTAGATGCTTAACGTGCTGCAGACAGTGTGTCTGGGCAGGGCAAGTGTGCTTTCCAGTTTCTCTCTTACCTGCAACGCTACACGGGGGCAGGGCCTAGTGGTTTTCTCATGTGCTTGTCTTCATTACTAACATCTCTGCCTCCATTTCACTGCCTCTCCACATTATCTCCTTTCTTTCATTTAAACAGATGAATCTCTGGGGTTTTTATTTCCAGCTCTTTCTTTACTGCTTCTGCTTTCTGCCCTATCAACACACTGATAACGTTTACTGTGAGGGTGCTATCAATAATGTTCTCAGTAAGATGTTCTAGACTTGATTATTTCTTGGTCTCGTGTGTCTGTTTCTCTCTTTAACGTCATTCATTTCTCTTATACAACTTCTTAGGATCTCATCCACTAACACAACAACAGCAGCAGCAGCAACAACAATAACCCCAAAAGATTTAGGCAAAAATTTCTGCTTAATTCTCTTACTTATCAGAAAAGATCCAGGTTCTTCCCCAAAGCAGCAAACATTGTCATGTATCACACATATCCACATAAACACACACATGCCACCATTCACTGCAAGGGCTCTTAGCCATTGATTTATAGGTCACAAGGACCTTGTTGAGCAATGGCAGCTGCTGATTTTCATTGCATTGGCATGGAGGTGGCCTGGGAATTTTCCTTTTGGCACACAGGTCAGTAAACACACTGGGGATTTGCAGTAAAGAAATAAGGAGCTGGGGGTGGGGGTAGGGGGTGGTATGCTGGTGGCTTAGAGAATGAAAAAGAAAGGGAACTTTGGGGAAAAGATCTGAAGTTACAGAATAAGCAATAAATGAAGGGGGAAAAGTCACATGAGTTAAATAGAGAGAAATGATTTAATATAGAGAAAAGAGAAGTTAGGGGAAGGAAAGCAGAGTGGTTAGGGAAAAGACAAATCAGGAGCAGAGGTTAAGAGAAAAAAAAAGTGAGACCCAGCTGGTCCTCTGCTTGGAAAGGAAGCATGAGAGAGGCCATTCAGTCCTAAGCAAACACAGATGAGAAGGCATTCCAAATCAGTGCGTCACCTCTTTAAACCTGCTCTATTATTAGAATCTGCCATCCACAACCTGGCTTCTGGTTGCAAATCCTCCATCCCATAGAAGCAGAAAAATCCTCACTCAATTCTTCTGAAGTTAGTCACTTAGTCAAAGCCCTCAAATTCTATCATTCTACACAACTCCAAAGTGAGAAGTGACCCGGGTCAGGCTTCTGACCATTTGCCTCTGATGACTGGCCTTCTATATATGACAATAGTGGTTGTTAAATAATATTCAGAGAATTTACAGCATTTATTTTATTCCAGATAACTAATGACCAACGATATATGTTGTTCATTGTTGATCTATAGTGTCAAGTTGCAATGCAGGCAAAGGGACACTAGATCACAACCAAGGATCCCTATACTGATGAGGCTTTAGGCAGCTGCTAAGGAGACAGAGCCTCAGTACAACCACTGGCCACTTCATTCACCAAAAAGCGGAATTTGCTCCTCACCGAAAAACTCCATAGTGGGAATCAGTGTCTTCATCTTCCTTCAGGTGAGAAGAGTCTAGTCTCTCGGCTTTGGTATCTTTATTCATTGTGGTCAGTGCTGGTAAAAATATCTTGGAAGATTATGAGGCCATTTACTGTCTAAGAGGTAGGTTTATAATCCAAGCCAGCCACTCAAACACTTTCTTGAGAATCTAAATAACTTGGGTAGAAAACATCTGGATTAGATTCATCCTAGTAGTAGGAACTGCTCCAGATACATCCAATGTTATTTTTTTCCCCTGCTAAGTCAGCCAAGGTAAGTCTCTCTCTCTTTTTTTTAACTTTCAACCAAAAAGCCTAAACTAACACAACATATGTTATACTGAATGAGAAAACCTGTACAAAATTGTCGTAGGATTGAGTACCTTTTGTTAACCCTCAGCTGGCTCCAGGCAAGGTGTCCCTTTGTGCTTAGCCCTGTTAATCCAACCAAAAAAAAAGTTTAAGAGAGGAAAAGAAAATGCACTGGCATGCTACAAAGGATATGAGTTGCTTCCACTTAATTAAAAGCTAAAATCTTAGCATGAGACAAGGAAGGTGGCCAGGCCCATGATGGCATGGCACCCAGAACCTGGTTGTGAACACCTTTTGAAATCCTAAGTCATTAGTCATTAGATATGGCAGTCTTGAGAGTTGGATGGTGTATTAAGATAATATCTATGATACAACTCTGACTCTGTACCCAGATTTAAGAACTGTCTAACTAAAAAGTTACAGGGAGTCCCACACTGGAGCTATGCACAGTAAGACCTATCTGGAGACAAGGGGACAGACCAGCTCAAATAGGAGCACTGTTCAGTATAAGACAAAGCAGTTCAGTTGAACCTAGAGCTGGAGACCAAGCCTAGTTTCTCCCAACACTCTGGACAGCACTACTCTGAAAGTATATGGTATATCTCTGATGGTATATCTTCCTCATCCTGCACACAGATGACCTTGAAAATGGCATTTCTAATGACGATAAGTATGCTGTAAACACCAATTAACTACAGTTTTAACTGCACTGAGAATTGTCCCAAAGTCTCAAAACATATTTCATCATCTTGGTTCTTATCACATACTATCCGAAAGTGCAATGTTTCCTCTAGGGAACAAGACACCACCAGCAAAGTTTTGTAAGAAACTCTAACTGCCAAGAATTCTATAGGCAGGCCAACACAACAATTAGGCTAGTAGGGATTTAGCTCTCAATTCATGGCCAATAAATCATGTTAACTTGACCAGTGAGATAACCACAAGTTGACACAAAAGATGCAGATATATACAATGCAATACACAAGAAAATACTACCTCTCAGTTATTTATAGGAGCTTTTTAACAAGTGAGTTTTCAATTATATAATAGCACAACTATAATGCCATGTCTAAATATGCCTGCCAACTCTGTCCACCAACAAAGGGTGGTATCAGCTAGTCTATAATTAAGGTCTTTAGGGGCTTACAAACAAGTAGACTTCTAGAAGCTCTCTGTAAATTTGGAATTTCTATAGTATTTTTAGAGATTACTAGATCTCCTTACTAAATCTGCTAGTTCCTAGGTTTCCAGATAATAACCAGAGAAAGCATACTGCACTCCCACATTCGCTGTGTGCAGATGACTACGGGGGCAGAAGATGGAAGGGAACTTAGCAAATGCTTACATTAAAATCTTTCATTTTGCAAAGGACACATTTCGTGTGAGACCCAGTCACAAAGCAGTGATAATATAAATACTACATCTGGTCTGCGGCCAGACGGCCTAGACTACTGTGTCCAGAGGCCATCTCATCATATTGGATACTTTAAAATTAAACTGCTTAAATGTGTTAGTTTCTCCTTCATTCATCCCATTTAAGATGCACTTATCAAGTGAGACTGTTTGTGGCAGGAGACACTACAGGTAGAGACACAAAATTTTCATACTGTGGTAGAGGCAGGAGAACAAGGTCAATCTTAGTAATAATGATGTTTTAGAATCAATGAAGAATATATGAAACAGTTACTAGAAACAGTGAACATTCCCACTATGTTAATACTTTCTAATATACCCAGTAAATGATTCTGTACTCAGGACCCCAGGTTAGAGATGCTCAGCCTCACCTGGAATGGGGAAGAGAAAATTATACTGCAAAAGATTATGGGCTTTGGACACTTGAGCTAAGGCACCTGGGCTTCAGTTTACATTCTGGCTCTGCTATTTACTAGCTTGGGTGACCTTGGCTCTGACTAAGTCTTACCCTCTTATCTATAAAATGAANATGGAATCATTACAGAGGGTTACTGTAAAGTATAGATTCAATGTATGTAAAGCATTAGCTGGCACAGAGTAGGCCCCTAATCAAGCCTAGTAGTTATTGTTGTCACCGTGAAAGCAAAATAATATCTGTGTAGCAATTCTTTTTTTTTCCCCTTGTTCTGGTCAACCCCGCTCGCTCTGCTTGACCCCGCTCGCTCCCGCTGGCTCCGCTCGCTCCGGCCAGCCCCACTCACTCCCAGCCGCCCCCTGTACGTCCCCACCTCGCTCCAGTCGGCCCGCTAGCTCTGATTGGCTCCGCTTGCTCCGGTTGGCCCCGCTCGTTCCAGCCGTCCCTTTCGGCCCCACTTGCTCCGGATAGCCTCACTCGCTCCGGTTGGTCTCTCCGTTCCAAGGATTCATCTCTTATTATTCTTCATAAGTACGCTGTAGCTGACTTCAGATGCACCAGAGGAGGGCGTCAGATCTTGTTACGGGTGGTTGTAAGCTACCATGTGGTTACTGGGATTTGAACTCATCACCTTCAGAAGAGCAGTCGGGTGCTCTAACCCGCTGAGCCATCTCACCAGCCCCTGTGTAGCAATTCTATAGGAGTGAAACTATAACACACCATCTCCTCATTTGATTAGTGTACATGGCTATCCATGAAGAAGTTTCTCAAAATAATAATGCAGATCTAGGGAAATGACTATGGTAGAGAGTCTGTCTACCACAGAGCATGGACAGGGTCCCAGGTTCAAGTTCTGTTGCTACATCATCATTGCCATCATCATCATGGTCAACATCTTCATGGTCAGCATTATCACCATCATCACATAAGAGACAGGATTCCATGAAGCCACCAATTATCTACCACCATCTTTAAGCAAGATTCATCTTTCTTTTTTTGAGACAAGGTTTTTCTATTTGCTATGAGCCAGGGTAGCCTTGGACTCATACTCTTCCCCCTTCCCTGTCCTACCTCAAAAAATTACTGAAATTACATATACCAGCATGCCTAGTAAGATTCATCTAAAAAACAACTGACAGAGGGAGGGTGAATGATAGATAAATGGATGGATGATAGATGGACAGAGAAAGGCTTGAATGGATGGATGGATGGATGGATGGATGGATGGATGAATTATGGATGAATGATGGATGGATATCATGAGATGGAAATTCAATCATTTCTCTATAGTTCACTCCAAGTTTGCCTGTCAGCTGATCCTTCTCAATGTCTGTGCCCAGTCATACTGCAGTGTAAGACTGGTATGTTTTCCTCAGGTGAGGTAGAAAACACCAGTCACTATGCTCTAAGTGGCTTTGTATACATAAAGACTGATATTAAATTGCCCTTTATCCTCCTTCCTTTCCATGCAGACTAATCCCGGTTTCTCTAAATTCCCTCATAGTTCTTTCCCAATCCTTTAATCACCTTTGTGGCTGAACTCTCAGCCACCTCTAGACTGAACTCCTCCACATTAATTAGAAACGGCAGAGCTGGGCACAATCTTCAACTATGGTTCTGGATGTCAGCTGGCAAGAGGATTTGGTCACGATTCCCTCAGAACAGTATCTAAATTAGAAGCCCATGGTCATGCTTGGGTTTGCAGTGTGCAGAAGCCACCCTAATCTAGCCAGAAGGGTGATTGTTTATAGCAGAGGAATAGAAATGTAAACTGCCTGCCTCTTCACTCTCAGCATGCTTCTACTTCAACAAGCAATTGGTAGCTTTACTAAGAATCTGGATAAATAAGAAAAAAGCAGAACAGGAACCTTAAAACATGTAGCAAATATAAACACAAGGGTCAGAAGGATGGCTCAATGGGTAAGAGTGCTTGCTGCCAAGCCTAAGGATCTAAGTTCAATACCTAGTACCCATGTAATGGAAGGAAAGAACCAGCTCCTGCAAATTGCCTTTGACCTTTACACATGAGCTGTGGTATAGTTATGTGTGAGTATACACATACAGAATCGTGCATGCATGCACACACATGCACACATACACACAGAACTAGGTTTGGGTTGTATGTCATTCACTGCTCCTCCATTGGTGCAAATAATTCAGTGGTATCTAAGACAATTACTTTACTGTCCCCACCCAGTGCCTTTTGGGTTTGACAATTCCCCCCCCCCCTAAATTTACAACATCCACAGAAATGCTTCTGCAACTCATGCAACAGCAGGACTATCTGTTCAAAGGACTACAGTTTTCTCTTGTGTTTCCTATATGTGCTGATAATGCTTAAAATATCTTTTACAGATCCCCCTAGTTGTTTGTTTGTTTGTTTGTTTTTAAATAAGAGCAGGGACAATGTTTTGAACATGTTCTTGAACATCAACTTAAAAATTCTAAGTACATGCTGTACACACTAGGTGCTCAGAGAGCTGGACTGTCTACGAGCAGAGAAGCTAATGCAAACCTGAAAGGCTTTTCAGCAGAGGTAATATGGAAGCTGGAGACTAAGGAATTCTGATTGGTGCTCAAGCTAAGGGAAGACATGGTAAGGAGAGGAACCTGAGCAGAGGCAGGCAGGGTGGCGTCTCGTGAGCCAACCAACATTGACAACCAACCAACGTTGGTTGAGCCAACCAACGTTGACAAAGGAAGTGACTGAGAATGTGGGAAACTGGACCCTGAAGAGAGGCTGTCTTTATGATACTTTTTCTAACTGTGTTCTTGAGAATCACCCGAGTCCTGCAAGAGTCAGACCAGTTCAGGACAACCTCTGGATGGGAACACAACTACCAGACAAAGGTATGAGAAGGGCGACACTGAGTGAGTGAGCAGTTCAAACCCAAGAGCGGTCCAGAAACAAAAGGAAACAGTCACTCGCCTTTGCTACTTTAAATAAGCTTACTTACTCTTCGTAGGTTCACAATCGTTCTCTTCATTCTACAGCAGGATTCCTCGATCTTACTTGGCAAACATGAATTTATCTGTCCGTGCTTGGGTGTTTTCAATAAAAAGAATGACAAGAAACGTGGCTGAGGTTAATTGTCATTTTTTTTTTCAGCATGGGTTTGAATCCTGGGTGATATCAGCACAGCTATAGAAACTGGCTTTGTCAGTTAAGCCTCCTCTCAGCCAGGAAACAGCAGAGCATGAACCATAAACCACGGGAACAATGGCTGGGCTCAGGGGTTGTTGTTCTCCAGATGCAATGACACCATGGAAAATGGACAACTGGGAATCCAAGGCCAAGACAATGTCTTAGTGTAGGATCTTCTGTCTTTTCCTAATTTCTTTTTCCATTAAAAAAAAAAAAAAGGAGAAGAGAAAGTGGTTGAGAAATGCCTGAGAAGGGTTTAATGTTGGGTGTGTGGCTTAACTCGTTGAAAAGAATCATGCATTATGGTAGAGTCTTCAGTCTATACCCCCTAAACAATGACGCACGCCTGCTGGCTTAGATCATATAACAATCTCACTAATAAACCCAGGGTTGAAGAGCTGGACGAGAGTTGGCGAACTTGAAAGGCTGTGAAAGGCACGTGCTCAAAGGCACCCACATGTGAGTGTCCTTTCAATATAAAATGAAGAGGTATAGAAAAAATTCCTACTTATCAGACATTTATTGAAAACATATGTATTCTAAAAAAAGGCCTTGGGATAGGCAGAGATAATAAAAAATGTGTTAGGGTCTTTGTAGAGAAGGAGATCCCAAAGCAGGAAGAGAGAGAGAGAGAGAGAGAGAGAGAGAGAGAGAGAGAGAGAGAGAGAGAGAGAAACCATAGACACATGACTATGAGAGATATAAAGAAG
Organism: Mus minutoides; assembly: GCA_902729485.2. Classification (NCBI taxonomy): domain Eukaryota; kingdom Metazoa; phylum Chordata; class Mammalia; order Rodentia; family Muridae; genus Mus; species Mus minutoides. The sequence continues at coordinate 1,067,144 of LR749875.1, read as the reverse complement.
GAGATTGTGCCCCCAAATTGTGGCCTAGGGAACTGTATAAAGACTTTCATTCTAAACAAGATAGGGAGGTGTGAAAGAGAGTCATTACCAATCGAAGATCAAGAATTCTGACTTGAGCATCCAGGAGACACTTGGAAAACATGCCTTGGAGCTCAGGAGAACAGCCTGGTATAGATTATTCCAGTGGTCAAGATCTGGGATTGGTCAGAGTAGGAAGACATGATTGGGCAGTCCATGCCAAGAATGCTGGACTGGACAATTTAAGGAATGTGTCTTGGATGGCCAGACGAGGCATAGCGGGAGGGGAAGGAATTCCAGCCCTCACAAAGGTTTCTACCTCAGTGTGTATTTAAGAAAAATATTTTTATTAAAGCTAGCAGTCCTTTACATATAGTTACTCTGTTTACTAAAGTGAGACAAGAAAATATTACTGTATACTTTATGTACCTATTCAGTACATTTTCTAAAGTTTAGATTTTTTAATTGGTTTTATTTATTTATTTTTATTTTGTGTATTGTCTTACTACCATGTATGTATATGTACTTCATATGTTTGATGTCTTCAAAAAAACAGAAGAGAGTATTGGGTCCCTGGAACTGGAGTTACATGTGGTTGTAAGTCTCAGAGCCCAACAAGAGCAGCCAGTGCTCTTAACTACTGAGTTTCTCTTTAATTCCATAAATTTGTCTTTTGGTTTAGCAATATAAACTATAAATTTTGCCTATACTATTAGGGCATTGGGCTCTTTGATATTAGGGGCCACTATAGCATATATATAAAACTTTACATAAAGCTGATAACTACAACTTACTAAATACATCCCATGTATCAGATATTATTGTTAAATGGTTCATATAGGTTAATTTATTTAAATACCACAATAAGTCAGCACAGTTGGCATTATTATCTCATTTTTACAGATGCTACCATTTGGGGTACAATTGCCCCAGCAATGACATAATCAAGTTGTAAGCTCACATTTACTCTCTATATAAAAGTGAACCCATGCCTATAAAAGTCAGGGTTTCAACATGACCCCTCCTCAGGTACTGAAAACATCTCACCCTCACCGGAGACAGTGGGGAAACTTCAGAATAACTTGGCCTCTTCCATCAATCAGCTCCATCCAACGACCCCTCACTCCCTGGATCACCTTAGGAAACCAGTTATCCTGCTGTGAGAAGTTCTCTTCTCTAACACAAGGGAGTCTCTGTGTAGACTTTTGAGAATGAAAACTTTCAACTGAAAAGGAAATGTTATATATATAACTTAATAGATGTACCAATGAAAAATGAAGTAAGTAACATTCTAGGTAGCAGTATCTGGAGCAGTGAATTGGAGGTTCAAAAGAATCTGATTGGGTTGCAGAATAAAAAATTAAAGGGCTAAAGAAGATTTAAAAACTCAAAATGAGTGAGGTGGTGGTGGCGCACACCTTTAATCCCAGCACATGGGAGGCAGAGGCAGGTGGATTTCTGAGTTTGAGGCCAGCCTGGTCTACAGAGTGAGTTCCAGGACAGCCAGGGCTATACAGAGAAACCCTGTCTTGAAAAACCAAACCAAACCAAACCAGACAACCAAACAAACAGAAAAGAACAGAGTATTCCTGGGGGAATAATGGAGATCATTTGCCACAAAAGTAACAAGTGAACATGAATAAACAAAATGTCCAGTAGCCATGTGAAGAAATGGCATCCAGTGACAAAATGGATGAAGTCCTAACTCATGATTCAATGTGGTAAACTTTAAAGAAATTATTCTAAAGGAGAGAAGCCAAACGCAAACGGGGGAACTGTATATGGCTCTGTTTACAGGAGGTGTCCAAACTTACAAATTCAAAAACTAGAAAATTGATGAGTAGTTTCTGGAAATGGGAGGAGAAGAAATTGAGAGTGATTGCTAATGGGAATTGGATTTCTATTTCATAGTGACAAAGACATTCAATTAGATGCTGATGAGAGTTGTACATGATAGTCAATATACTGAAAAGCAAATTCACGTTGTAGTATGCGAATTGGATCCCAGTTAAAAATTACAGTCTAATAATTCAAACAGGATGATGGGATTCATAAAAGGGACCACTTAGAAGACAAACAATCTTTTTATTGTTATTAAAAAATAATCCAGGCATTGTGGATGGTAGCATCACGTTCTGGAATCCAGATGGTTTAAAGGAGAGCCATACGCTGATTAGACTTGAAGAATAGGATGTACATGGAAAAATAAAGTACTGGAAATGATTTTATCTGAAAACCCCAAGTCCAGGGGAGGATTTTGAAGATTTCCTTGAAGTATACAAGGACAGTTAAGCAGAAAACAGCAAGCAGCTGCATTCCATCTTCCCCAAAGACAGAGTGGAGAGAAGAGGGTAATATACTAGATTTCTGCGGACACAGGAAGGGTGTCCTCACACTAGAGTGGAACAAAGGGCTTCCAAACCAGGATGTGGAGTCTGCAGGACTTTTCAAGGGCTAGCGAGATGGCTTGGTGGCTAAGAGCACTTGCTGCTCTTGCAAAGGACCTGAGTTGATTTCCAATACCCATATGGCAGCTCACAAACATCCATAACCCCACCTCCAGGGGATTCAACACATATGCATATGGTGAACATATATGGATATATGTGCACACATAGGCAAAACATTCATACTTATAATGTAAAATCACGGTCAGCTTTTAGATGGAACACAGGGTTCCCAAGGAAGAAGGAGCTAGAGAAAGTACCCAAGGAGCTAAAGGGGTCTTCAACCCTATAGGTGGAAGAACAACCATGAACTAACTAGTACCCCCTGGGCTCGTGTCTCTAGCTGCATATATAGAAGAGGATGGCCTAGTTGGCCATCAGTGGGAAGAGAGGCCCCTNAACCCTGTCTTGAAAAACCAAACCAAACCAAACCAGACAACCAAACAAACAGAAAAGAACAGAGTATTCCTGGGGGAATAATGGAGATCATTTGCCACAAAAGTAACAAGTGAACATGAATAAACAAAATGTCCAGTAGCCATGTGAAGAAATGGCATCCAGTGACAAAATGGATGAAGTCCTAACTCATGATTCAATGCGGTAAACTTTAAAGAAATTATTCTAAAGGAGAGAAGCCAAACGCAAACGGGGGAACTGTATATGGCTCTGTTTACAGGAGGTGTCCAAACTTACAAATTCAAAAACTAGAAAATTGATGAGTAGTTTCTGGAAATGGGAGGAGAAGAAATTGAGAGTGATTGCTAATGGGAATTGGATTTCTGTTTCATAGTGACAAAGACATTCAATTAGATGCTGATGAGAGTTGTACATGATAGTCAATATACTGAAAAGCAAATTCACGTTGTAGTATGCGAATTGGATCCCAGTTAAAAATTACAGTCTAATAATTCAAACAGGATGATGGGATTCATAAAAGGGACCACTTAGGAGACAAACAATCTTTTTATTGTTATTAAAAAATAATCCAGGCATTGTGGATGGTAGCATCACGTTCTGGAATCCAGATGGTTTAAAGGAGAGCCATACGCTGATTAGACTTGAAGAATAGGATGTACATGGAAAAATAAAGTACTGGAAATGATTTTATCTGAAAACCCCAAGTCCAGGGGAGGATTTTGAAGATTTCCTTGAAGTATACAAGGACAGTTAAGCAGAAAACAGCAAGCAGCTGCATTCCATCTTCCCCAAAGACAGAGTGGAGAGAAGAGGGTAATATACTAGATTTCTGCGGACACAGGAAGGGTGTCCTCACACTAGAGTGGAACAAAGGGCTTCCAAACCAGGATGTGGAGTCTGCAGGACTTTTCAAGGGCTAGCGAGATGGCTTGGTGGCTAAGAGCACTTGCTGCTCTTGCAAAGGACCTGAGTTGATTTCCAATACCCATATGGCAGCTCACAAACATCCATAACCCCACCTCCAGGGGATTCAACACATATGCATATGGTGAACATATATGGATATATGTGCACACATAGGCAAAACATTCATACTTATAATGTAAAATAAAGTCTTAAAAGAAATTTTAAAAGAATATTTTTAAAGACATCTTTGTAAATGTGCCATTGTACCACTTTCAAGGATACTTTTTGTTTTTTGAAAACTCATGTGTCTCCATGGAATATATAGGAAGACATGCTATGGGCTAGGCGAAGTGCCATCGGGCTAAAGGTCAGTTAAAAAAACAATTGCAATTTTCTATTGTTTTTCTTTACAAAACCTCCCCACAAGAGAAAACACTGTTAACTTTGTTGCCCTAAAGGAGCTAAGTGGTCCCCGTATCCAGGACATAGGAGCTGAATCAAGTATATACACACTCTGGGAGTTTCCCTAGGGAGAAGTTCCACATTCTTTATTAATACTTTTCTTACTCTGTAGTTTCCCCTAAGTCTGAAAGTATCTCTGCTGGCCAACTTCCCCGAATCTATGCAGTCCATCAAGCTGGAGAGATCTTCGCACTGTTCTGTCACCACACTTGGTACTTAGCTGCTTCCCTGTCACTCCCTCCTAGAGTCTTTATTTCTGATTACATACTCCACCATGTCTAATCATGGCAGGTTCGATTAATGTATCCACACATCCCAAATCTAACACTTCCTACCAAAAATCCCATAGACTCAAACTCTGAGGTTACACACAAATTAGGTTAGTGTCTGTTCTTTCTAAATCAATTATTTTTTTAAATGTAATTATGAATATTTTCCATAACACTCAACTTTGTTTTTCACCCCTGAAGAAAGACAAGTCAGGTGTTTAGCTCATGTCTGTACCTACAACTTGGGAAAGTTAAGAAGGATGATTGCTGTATTTAAGGCTAGCCTGGACTACAAACAAATACGCTGATGTCATAGTTGCACATTTGAAACTCTGATTTCTGTTGCTTAGCTAAATAAATATTAGTTTATTGAAGATGTTAGCCCTGGTTCTTCCCCCCAGCCCCATGGTCCCAGAAATAAGACTCAGACTAAAAATATATTTACAAATACCGTGGCCATATAGCTAGGTTCTTCTCTGAGAAGATAAAAGTTAAAATACCCATTTATTCTAGCCTACATTCTGTCACATGGCTGGTTATCTGTGTATCCTCATGTTTTCTGCCTCTCTCTATCTCAGAATACTTCCTCCTCCCAGATGGTCCACCTCCTATTTCCTGCCTAAGCCATAGGGTATCAGCTTTTTAATTGACAGTTGATGCATCCATGTTATCGCTACAGTCCATATTAAAACAGCACCAATTGCACTAATGTTCACAGAACAACAAAATCAAGACATCACACAAAGAACATTATAACTTTCCAACAAGCACATACTTCTCTCATGCCTGTCCTCAGAGGATCACAAACATCACGGGCAGTCACATAAACTGCCATGAAACAGACAACCTGTGATACTTCATCAAAAGTAGACAATTCTCCTTGCTGGGGCTGACACCAAGTTAGACCAGAAACTATCCAAGCAATATTAGAACCTTTTCTTTAACCTCTGGTACTCACTTGGAAGTGGGTGGGGATAGGGACAACATCAAATAATCTTTACAGCCCAGAACAGAACGATTCTTAAAATGTTCTTTGGTCCATCACCTGGGTCAGCAACACATCAACTGTCCTTCTGCTCCTTCTTATCAGCAGACTTTCCACATGCTCCAATTTCTTTTTCGGTATTGTATGACATGTCTTATAGACAGTGTGAGTTGGTTTAATTACACAGTATTAAATTTATATCCCCATTAGGTCTATAATCTAAAGACTTGTTACAGATAAAGGATAGCTGTTAACTCCTGTGAGTTACTGAGAAACCCAATGAGGTCCTCTTGCTAGAAGACTACCTTTAAACAAGGACTTGCTAATGTACACAATGTTGTCCTTTCAAGTAGACACTTCAGACACTAGACATACAGTCTTCTACAACTTCCTCACCTTTAGAATAATATTGTTTTCCATGAATGCCCAGCTCTGCCCTAGAGACTTTTCTCCACAAAGACTCTGAAAGTAAGACATATCAGAATTAATGTCCCATGGCACATTGTGAATACCATACTACACAGGAACTGTGTTTCCACAGAGGTCCCTGATACTGAATGGGTTAAGAGCCCAGCTCTTTGTCGGACAGGTGGAAGTAGAGGACCCACTTCTTGTTAACAGAGATTCTCATCACATGGAACTACCAAACTTATGTTTTCAAAAGAGGATCACAATCCACTTTCTTTCAAGAGTTTGAAGCTGTATATTATACTGCACTGTACTAAGTTCCTGAGATCTACACATGACTAACGACGCAAGTACCAAGGAAGGACTTTATTTTAAGCAGGGAGGGATCAAGAATGGTTGAAAAGCAGCAGTGGGGAGTAAGGACATGTATATGAACACATGAGCACACACAGGCACACACACACATGCACATGTACATATAAACACACGAAGACAAAGGAACCATTGAGGTTATAGGAAGATAATGGCAGTCTTACTTGAGAAACCCTAAGGATGGGTCACAGCACTTGGAAAACACATTTTGGACTCCAAGGTATACTTCCCTTGAGGGGAGCCATGAACTTTCTTTGAGACTGTTTGTTCCCTTCATCCCTTCATCAGGTTTAGCTAATAACACCTACGTTCTAGCACTACATTGAGGGCTGAGGCAAATACATCCATGGCATCCACATTACAGTTCATTCCTAACAAATACCCAACTATCTTCACAATGTGCTCTTTCCAGCAATCCTGCGGGTCACGCGTCAGCTTTACCTTATGCAGAAATAAGTTGTCGATGGGTTTTGGTAATGTATTAAAGTCCCTCTTCTAGGGACATGCTGAGCTGGAACCTTCAACCACTCTGCTGATGCCAAAGGTTAGCCTGAGCTCCTTCCACTGAACCCCAATGACAATCTTACTTCTTTCTCTACTACAGTTGAGAACTAATTTCCCCCAAGCACATTGAGAAACATACTGCCTCTGCCAATGCCACAAGTACTAAAAAGAGGGGTAGCTGGCATGAATTCACATTTGAATCATTGTTGTTCAAGAACCATATACACTTTAAGGATGGGAGACAGTGAAGAACAGAAATATAAAGAAGTCACAGGCACTTGACCCCATGAGAGCTGAGAGTCTCTGTGGTTCTGAAAGATTATGAGGAACTATTTCTCTATGTTATGAGGATAACTTTGGCTAATGAAGAATGGAGAAGCAGTCACATGATATAGAGCCATGCTCAGCAGTCTAAAGACACAGGTACTGGGACTGGCAAGGCCAGTAGGCAGCCAGTGAAAAGTCCATGACCTTTCTAATGACAACAATCTCGCAATTGAGAGTGAGGAACTCAGAATCAGAAAGTTCTGGGTCTGATTCTGGTTTTTCTAGTTATCACTGTATGATATTAAGCAAGGTTGCATTTTGAATAACAGCTTCCCTGTAGCAAAATGGGGATAATAATACCTAACTGATAGAACAAGTGCAAGAATTCAATGTCCTATAGAAAGTGGACATATTAACTGGTAGTATTGCAGCTGCTGTCCCAGCATTCTCTGGGACCCGTGCTTCCTGTTTCTGAAATGGGGACAATTATACTTGCCTTGCTCTTCTGCTCTAGTTCCCTAACAGCACCATTTTAAACAAGTAATATGTATAAAAATCACTTTATAAGATGTAAAGAATGTTTACTTCAATGACAACTTAGGAGTGAACTGAATAGTCCCACCTGTCATTAGAAGAGGGATACATTAATCTTCTTGAAAAAAAAGCTGAAGAAAACAAACTGTTCTATATGTTCTCAGAACCCTGAGTTCTTTTTTCCATAACATAACTGGAATCCCTGAGGATTCATTTAATTTACAGTCTAAAGGGAAAACAAGAACAAAGCTGAACCAAAGGGAAGGTTGGCTTCACAGACTGTCCACAAGCCTGGGGAATTGGCCCTACAGCACAATGTAATAAAGAGGCTTACAAATCGAATCCTTGGGGAGGGAATATGGCTATATTTGTTGCATGTGGGTACCAGAGCTCAGAAATTGGCCTCTTCTGTTCTTTGAGTGCCATGTGCATAAATTTGTGGACTGTCATTCCCTTTAACTCAGAACACCAGTGAAGAAACAGTTGGAGCAAAGCTTCTTGAGAACATGACAAGCCACAATACTCAGAACACTGGCCATCTTCCATTGTTCAATGTCCTATAACTATTGACTTAAACTGTTTTCGTTGTTTACCAATGCTCATCTTACTGGATCTCAAGAGAGCCAGGGTAGGGGTGGTTTTAGAGATCTTCTAGATGTCTCCCTTCCACATGCTAGAAGAGTCTTTTTCACCCCATTTTATAAACAGAAGCCTAACATATCAAGGACAAAATTACTTGGGGCTTGGTGACAACTGCCAGAGGTAGCATGCTCCCCTGCTCTAAGGTTTCCATGAGGGGCCACCCACTGGAATAGTACTTCAGTCTTTTCAGAAGTTTTTCTCTAAGGAGTCCAAGAAGGATTTTTTTCAACATTTATTTTATTTAAAGGGATTTCATATATGAATATCGTACTTATATTATCTCCATCCCATCCTCTCCCTCTCTGGCCCCTCCCATGTCCTTCCTCCCAGTCTCTCTTAAATTCATGACTCTTGTTAGTTACCACTGTTAGGTTTTTGTAGAGTTGAGGACTTGGCTTCCCTCTTACGCAGAGCAAAGTTATTAGTAGATGACTCCTGACTTCAGAATGCACAGTTCTCTTCCTCGGCTCTGTCCTTGCAAGAGAACGCTTGTTGTGACCCAGCTGGCTGCCCAACTCTAGGAATATTTAACCAGGGAAGAGATGGAGAAGAGCAACAAGGGCCACGCCTACAACATGGTTTCCCTGGACTAATGCTGGCATCTTCTTCGCAGTCACTTTGGTGTCCGAGTCTCTTTAAGGAAAGAGTCTCGAGAAAATAAGACTCTGGCTTTCTTATACACCAATAACCTCCACTCAATGTCCTCTCTTTCTCTCTCTGTCTTCTTCTCCCCTGACCCCATCTCACTTAAACCACAGCACTGCATCCGAGATTCACACCAGTTCTTTTATTTTTTTTCGATTTTTTTATTAGATATTTTCTTCATTTACATTGCAAATGCTATCCCAAAAGTCCCCTATACCCCCACCCACCTACCCACTCCCACTTCTTGGCCCTGGCGTTCCCCTGTAATGGGGCACATAAAGTTTGCAAGACCAAGGTGTCTCTCTTCCCAATGATGGTCGACTAGGCCATCTTCTGCTACATATATAGCTAGAGACACAAGCTCTGGGGGTACTGGTTAGTTCATATTGTTGTTCCACCTATAGGGTTATAGACCCCTTCAGCTCCTAGGGTGCTTTCTCTAGCTCCTCCCTTGGGGCCCCTGTGTTCCATCCAATATATGACTGTGAACATCCACTTCTGTATTTGCCAGGCACTGGCATAGCCTCACAAGAGACAGCTATATCAGGGTCCTGTCAGCAAAATCTTGCTGGCATATGCAATAGTGTCTGGGTTTGGTGGCTGATTATGGGATGGATCCCCAGGTGGGGTAGTTTCTGGATGGTCCATCCTTTCGTCTTAGCTCCAAACGTTGTCTCTGTAACTCCTTCCATGGGTATTTTGTTCCCTATTCTAAGGAGGAATGAAGTATCCACACCTTGGTCTTCCTTCTTCTTGATTTTCTTGTGATTTTTTTTCATGCCAGTTCTTACTCTTCACAAAGTACATGGGCAGTACTGTTTCTCGCTCAGTTGCCTATTTACTTGCATTCTGAGACTTTCCTCCATCTCTTGTTATCAAGCAAAGCTTTCTCCAAGTCACCCTTGTTCTGACTTCAATCAGTTACAGGACTGAGTTAAAAACCAACATCTCTTTGTCTCTTTATTTTCTTCTACAATAGGATATTTAATCATGTGTATCTCAGAGGATCAATGTGAGGACTTGGTGAGGGAAACTTTATATCATAACACTCAACATTCTACTCAGCACACAGCAAGCACAAGCAAGTGCTTGATAAATGTCAATGCTACATGTTAGTGGCAGATCTGTTCTCCAACCTACACAGATGTAAAAACTGCAGCCTCACTGGACTTATGAGTCCCCTCTTCTAACCTTGAGTCAACCATATGTTACGGAAAACACATATTTAGAGCATCCATCAAGATTTTAAATGAGAAAACTGGTCAGCAAATGGATTCCTGAGGTTTACCATGATGTCTTTTCAGATGGAAAGCAACCTACCACTTAGCTCAAAATTGTCAAGATGCATTTGTTCAACCAACTCTGAACCTATTTAATCAACCTCAACAACATAACAAGAGTATCAGCCACATTGTTTCTAGAAATAAGAATCCATGTTTCTACCCCATAGTCAAGCTGTGAAGGAATAAAATGAGGATAGAAATAGGAATGGTTTGCTTCGGGGAACCTTGGATTGTCCCCAAATGTTTTTCTCATGAGTAATCATTTAATGATGCTAAACGTTTCCAATGATCAATGCTCTGCAGGTTCTAGAACACCCCTTCTACTTTTCTGCTCTTTTCAAAATTGGAATGACACCTACCCTTCTTCAACATTCTGGACCATACCTTACTGATATATGTACTGGCTGGTTTTGTGTGTCAACTTGACACAAGCTCGAGTTATCAGAGAAAAAGGAGTCTCCCTTAAGGAAATGCCTCCATGAGATCCAGCTGTAAGATAGTTTCTCAATTAGTGATTAAGGGCCCATTGGGGGTGGTGCCATCCCTGGGCTGGTAGTTTTGGGATCTATAAGAAAGCAAGCTGAGCAAGTCAGGGGAAGCAAGCCAGTAAGTAATATACCTCCATGGCCTGTGCATCAGCTCCTACTTCCTGACCTGCTTGAGTCCCAATCCTCACTCCATTTGGTGACGAATAGCAAGTATAAGCTGAATAAACCCTTTCCTCCCCAACTTGCTTCTTGGTCATGAGGTTTTGTACAGGAATAGAAACCCTGACTAAGACACTATAGTATCTCATAAATGTGTGTTCACATCATAGTAGCTCAGGCTCTTCTCTGTGTTGTGGTTCTAAAGAAAAGACCCAACACTGAGTGAAATCCAGTCTAATTTGCTGACCATCCAAAAGATACACAGGGTGGTGTTTCCTTTGTTCTACTGTGGATGACGATAATGACAATGACAAGGACAACAGCAGTTCTCTTAGACTCTGTCTAAGCAATTAAAATACATTAACTAATCCTTACAGCAATACTTTGAAGTGACTGTTCTGACATCTCTTTTTTACAGAGTGGGAATAAGACCCAAGTCAGATAGCTTGCAAATGGTTGACTATTCTAAACTGTAATTAGATTCTAGAGCCCAAGTTTCCAATCAAATCACTGGTTACAGTATCTCCTTTTAAATAAAGGACAATGTATTGGCTGTATAAGTTATAAAGCTAGGGTCTAGTCTACATCCAGCAGGCATAGATGTTTTGTTACTATCCCACAGTTTTGCAACTCACCTTACACACAGTATTTTTTCCTAACAAGTTCTTAGGAAACTGATCTGGTAAGCCAGAAATCAGTCTATTGATCTTCAACTCTCACTCAGACTGGATAATCCTGAGAGTATGACCACAGGATTTCTCTTTTTTAGACACTTGTGCCTATAAAAGGCAAACTATAACTAAAAGCTATTAGAATACAAGTAGTCTACTCTAGGTATTTGGTGCAGAGGAGGGATATTGCTGGAAGCACTACAACTTTGAAGTCAGCCAGCGTCCCCATCTCTGTGGACAGCTCTGGGGAAGACAGTAAAGTCAACGTGGACCTTCAGGTACTTCTGGCATCTGGGCTTCTCTTGATGTCTCTGTAGGGCTCAGGCCTAAGGATGATTTGCGGTTGCTTTTCATAAATCTACTTAACACATTCTCTGGTACTTTCTGTATTACTTTATTTTCCAACTCAATTCTCAAATAACCCTGATGCTCTACGTACTACAGTATCTCTAGATCTGGCCTTAAATGCCTTTAATCCCAGCACTCGGGAGGCAGAGGCAGGTGGATTTCTGAGTTCGAGGCCAGCCTGGTCTACAAAGTGACTTCCAGGACAGCCAGGGCTATACAGAGAAACCCTGTCTCGAAAAAAACAAACAAACAGAAACCAAAACCCAAAAAAGTCTTTGATGTATCTAACACAACCTATTAACATTTACATTTTTTCTTCTTTACTTTTTACCTATTACCACATCCAATTTGTAGTACAGAATAGGCAAATAGCAAAAACAAAATAAAACAAAAAAGCAAATATAAGTTGTTTTTTTTTCCTTTCTCATTATTATACCTTCTCAAAACACTGGTCTCAATGCGTGGGAAAGAGCCTTGTGACTAGAAAGATCTCCATGCCGAGAGAACCGATATTTGAACTATAGAAAGAGTCTATCCTCACATAAATCAGTGGCCAGGCAGTAGGGGAAGAAAGCAGCCAGGGAGGAGGTCACAGAGAGGGTTCAGAAAGAGTCTACTCATTCTCAGATATGTCGAGCTAGAAAATTGACCATGAGCAATGCTCTAGTCTAGCCATAATGTAAAGTCAAAGAAGCCAAGCAGAGCAATGCAAATGTCTAAGTGTGGGAATTCGTCTGACAGTAAACCGAGCCTGAGAACGGGAAAGTGAAAGGGAGGAAGGATGAAGGGAAACGGCTTTGTTGGTAAAGCACAGAGTACGAAAATGAAATAAATGTTTTACACAGAGACACTTCTCTATACCTTCAGCTTTTGGTAACCCAACCCCGGGGAATTTTGTTGGCAGTGTCCTATCTACTCATTCTGGACCACACCATGAGCTTTTGGCAAAGGACTTCTGCCAAGTAATCACAAAAATGTTTCTTTGTTCTTTCGGGTTGCTAAGGAGATTTCAAAGCACTCTCTCACTGTACTTCCTCTCTGTCTCAAGAGGAGCTTAGCAAAGTTCTTAGCAGATTCCACTCAGGTCAATGAAGAGCCAGTGGTTTTCATTCTGTGCAGAGTTATCTGCTGCGTATAGGCTACTAAGCTATTGCTGAGCATAGTATACTTCTATTAGAGTGCAGCTTGTTATCACACAGGCCCCATGGTCAGCATCTATAATGTAAATGTATGAAGCTACAGAGCCTCTGCAGTTGATGAAAGATGTAGTATATGAGCCAGCTGCAGGCCTGGATGGATGGTCAGGTGTCTTAAGAGTCCTAAGATAGGGTTCTGCCGTTTCCAGCTATGGAGCTACAGACATGATTCTTTCTGCCTCTCTGAACCTTCAGTGTTTTCCTCTGCAATGTGAGAGGTTTCAAGCAGATAACATCAAAAAAATACTTTCTGCCTTCTCACATCCCATGGAGAAGCAACTAAAATCAAACCTGTTTGTGTTGAAACAGTGCACAGCAAACAGGTTAATACAGTGGGTCCCACAGACGTGGATGCTACAAGCGAAAGCTCGGCTTTGGCTGTGGCTGAAAGGAATTAGAAGAATATTTTGGCTTCCAAAGTGGGCAAAGATTTGGTTTGGATTTCTCTCCAAAAAGACAGCATGTCTCAGCTGTGGAAACGATGCCAGTAGCCACAGGCTGGGTCACTGCCTTCAGTGAGGTCCAGCAAGCACAACACAAATTTCTTAATTGCCATTACTATAACCTTTACCACACCTTGTTTTTCTTGGGGGCTCTCCTGGTCAGGTAATCTGGGTTAGATCCAACACAATTTATAAAATTCGAGGCTTTTCCCAATGTAGGTAAGATTACATGCTATTTTAGGAAACCTCTTGGGAGATGAGGAAATGTGTTGTTTTCCTTTTAAATATTATACTGCGTATCAATTCCAAATGCTAACCAAGCTTTTAAAGAAAAACATGAGTTCCCTAAAAATAGCCCGTCTACAGTGCCTCACAGATTCGGGTGCTTTCTGCACAGAGCATAACTTGCTTAGCATGCAATTAGAAACAAAATAATATTTGTGGATCATATCTACAAGGGTAAGAAAAACTGTCTGCAAATATCCTCCAAAGACTAAAGAAATGATAATCAGTGTAAGCTCGGCTATTATTTTAAAGTTGTACTCTTAAAAATGGCTCAAATGAGTTTCTAATGTCAGACTTTAAAAACCACTTTGGGTAATCAAATATAAAATCTAAAGACACAACCTTGGTCCTCAGTTTTCTCTGAACACTCTTGAGTTTTCTTCTCTTCCTCCTCCTTCCTGTTTTATTTTTGTTCCCTTTTGTTTTTTGTTTTTTTGATACTGTTTCTCTGGAACTTGCTTTGTAGAGCAGGCTGGCCTTGAACTCAAAGATTTGATGCCTGTCTCTGCCTCCTGTGTGCTCAGTTAAAGAGGTTCACCAACACCACCCTCTGAGCTTTGGTCTTCTTACATTTATTCTAGTTTTGACTACCATGACACTACAGACTACTGACTAAATCCACTTTTTCTGAGACAGTAGACCCAGGCTGACCTAGAATGTTCTAGTAATCTAGGCTGGCTTTAAACTTAAGGCAGTCCTCCTGTCTCAGCCTCCTGGGTGTTACTTAATATTTTTATGTGTGTATGTGACAGCATATGTGAGGTGACCAGAAGACAAGTCCATGTCTGCTCTTGCCTCCCACCTTTTCTTTACTCATTTCATTTTGTTTTGAGACAGTCTCACTATGTAGCCCTGGCCAGCCTGGAACTCAGTGTAAACCAGGCTGGCCTTTAACTCACAGAGATCAGCCTAAATCTCAAACACTATGATTAAAGGTGTGAACCCTATCCCACAATTCCACCTGGTTTGAGACAGTCTTGTTCATAGCTACACATATTAGGCTAGCTGGCATGCAAGGTTCTGGGCATTCTCCGGCCTCTATTTCCCATCTCGCTAAAGGAACTGTGGGAGTATAGATGCATGATACCATGTCTGTCTTTACATGGGTTCTGGGACCTGTGCTCAGGTCTTCATGAGCCACTTATACTGAGCCATCTCCCTAGCTGCAGCTACTTTCTCAACTTCAGTTTCTACATTTCTTTCCCAAGCTATTCTTTTTATTCTTTTTTCTCCTGCAGCAGACTTTAAGTGTATCTTATAATTCAGTAGACAAACTCAGCTATTTTCTTCTTCAGTATTTTTCTCTAACATTCTTTTCTTTGGGTTTGGCAGTCTCCTCACTCTCTGTGGCTCATTTCCTAATCTTGACCACTAACCTTAATCATCTCGTGTATACGTTTCAATTTTCTACTTCCCTGGACTATATGCCTCATTATCCCAAGCTTAAAAACGATACAAAACTGAATCACAGTGTAAAAAAAATCTGTAGATAGGTTGAAATTGGAAGTTTCAGTATGTGATTAATGATTTCTAAAATACATATATGTATGTTCTATGATATACATATATGTGTATGTGTGTATGCATACATGTTTTCTAGTCCTGTCTCTGTATTGAAAAGGCTGAGAAGCATAGACACTACAATAGTAATGAGCACAAGGATGTCTAAGAACCTGGTAGCTAATACTATTTCCAATGAAAGAGAAATGGATGACGAGCTGAAGCAGTACAAATACAAGGATGTCTACCATAACTTATCATGTCAAAAGTAAAACAACATTAGAACATGATAGGGGCATTATGACACTAGAAAATACTAGCTACAAAAGGGATAATATGAATAGTAAATTCAATATAGTACTGACCACTGAAAAGAATAGAAGTCTATGAATCTAAACTGGTAAGAGCTGAATGGATGGATAGATGTGTGGGTGGATAGGTGGATGAGTAGATAGATAGATAGGTGGGTGGATGGGTAGGTGGAGAGAAGGATGGGTAGATGGATGGATGGGTGGGTGAATAGGTGTGGGGGTAGATGAATGGGTGGGTGGATTGATGAATGAATGGATAGATGGATAGTGGGTGGGTGGATGGATGGGTAGATAGACTGGTAGATGGGTGAGTGGATGGATAGATGTATGGGCAGATAGATGGATGATGGGTAGGGGTGGTTGTATAGATGGGTGGATGTATGGATGGATGGATGGGCAGATAGATAAATGGATGGATAGATGAGAGGAGAAAGATCTCTCATGATTATAAGGAAAAGTTACAGTATTGACAGGCAACTATAAATAGAAAGTTGAAGTTGGAAGCCATGATGGAACAACTGTCTTATTGAGCCTACAGCACATAATATGAGACCCATGTATACAGATGAGAAGCAGGATGGCTGTGTTGTGTTTGTAAGGGAAAAGCAGTAACTATATAGAGGGGAAATTTAACATGTCTTAACTGAATGTGCAAAATTCTATATAACCAATGAGTGGCAGGTGAACACTATACACCTCCAGAAACAATGACTTGAGGGCAAAACACCACCATGCTGGCAAGGTGTAACCTGAACCAGATATTAAAGGATCTAGGAATTGGGGGAAGGCCAGTACTGAATTAAAAAAAAAAAAAGAAACCAAAAAACAAAACAAAAAACACTGGAACATTTAGTGGTAAAAGAAGTCAAGATGCAGATAATTTATCTCCAAACATCTCAGAACAATGTTGTGTGTATGGTGTGTGTGTGTGTGTGTGTGTGTGTGTGTGTATGTGTAGGTAACTAGACCTGTCTAAAGTTAAAAACAAATGGCTTTAAGATAAATTATGTGCACGAGTCCTTCAGGTTTTGAGTTCTTTCTCAAGGACCATCACTAATATTGAGGAACTGGTGCTTTCATTCATGCTGATGGGTATATTACTCATAGAACTAGCTAGAAAGCATAATTAAGCAATAGTATTATAGAACTTGATTTAAAAATAGATACAAATGATTTATTTATAAGATCAGGAAATTTTATCTAAATATGAAGTTTTAAAATATATGAAGGTATTGAGAAAAGATTTTTTTTTCTCAGTAATTTCAATACAGAGCCTCCCAATGTGGCTGAGTCTTAAAAACTCATGAAAAATTAGAATACAAGACAGGGATGACTGTGGACCCTGGGAGTGAACTCTTAGTACAGCAACAGTATCTGAGATTCTGTGGATGCCCATATACAGTCACAGAGGAAACCATTGCTTTAATTCACTGAGTTCCTTCCTGAGTAAAATTTTATACATATGTTAAATGATGGCAAGTTAACACAATACACGTCTGAGGCCCATGAAAGGGAACATCTCTGGTGAGACTAAGTTAGAGGAGAACACATTTGCAAAATTTGGTTCAGCATCGCTTTTCTTGGCATACTTGAGATTTTTCCATAGTAAAATGTTGTGTACAATGTTACACTTCCAAAAGAAATTTTTGACAGGTAACACTTTAAATAAAAGCAGTGACATATCACTGTTTGCTATGTGACAGGTTAGAAGAACATGGTTGGAGTCTTGTCTATAACTAGACTCCATTTAGGGGGGGTGCTGCTCCCATCCTCCACGCTGCTAGGTTAGAGGGGCCTTGCTTAATACCACTGCAGTAATCCCTGAATCAAAACCACCATTTGACAGTTGTGCTCTCAAGCTCCTCCATGTTGGACGCTGAGATTGGTTTCCTGGACAAGGAAGGTCCTACAAAAGAAATGATTAAAAACAACGAGAAGATGATTACTCCTTTGTGACTCTTGCCCGAGAGGCTGAAATCTGAGCAGACTGCATCTCAGTTTCTCTAATGAATTCCTCTGCTGCTGTCATGCGGTTAATTCTCCACATTTCCTACTATCCTGATTAAAAAAAAAAAAAAAAAAAAAAAAGGAAAAGAAGCCTGCTAATATAAACATCAAAGGGCACTCCTACTTATGTAGCCTTCAGATAGTCTCCAGAGATGAAGTGTGGGAACAGAAGATTTAGGGGCTTGGTGGGAAGGATGTTTTCCTCTGGAGACAAAGGACCATGTCTAGCAGACAATGCTACAGTGCATTTGGTGGTATATAGTTAAGCACAAAGGGTTTGCCCGGAGAGGCCAAAGATGCCCCTTGGCTTAATCGAGACATATCACGGCTTTTATTGAGCGGCAATGTGGAAGATGGGAGCGGCACCCTCCCTAAATGGAGTCTAGTTGCAGACATCCTCCATGGGGCCTCAGAAGGAGGGGTGGGTTGGAGGAGGGAGGCCATTTGAGACACTTAAAACCAGCAGAGCTTTTCATTTCCTGAACCTAAAGCAAATAGCTGTTTGCGGTATTCACTGGAGTGTGAGGGTGTGTCTTTTCCTTCTTCTTCTTCTTCTTCTGCCAAGCTTGTAGACCCCACAAAAGACTGACTATAAGATTGCTCTGAAGTTAATAAGATGAGACTGACTGAGAATAAATGGAAATGCCTACATTTGAGATGGGAGAATGAAAAGGCGGAACAAGAGGTCATGGGAAATGATCCAAGGGTTACACTTGACTATGAACATTATATGTGCCAATACCGTCACTTGGCTGCTGAAAACCCCACTGCAATTTAAGGCCAGATTAGCAAAAGTATATATAGTGTTCAGAGTAAGGAAAATATATAGCCTCACTGTGCTGACACAGCCAGAGCACTGCCTTGGGTCTGTGCTATGTTTTACAGCACTGGAAGAAAAACTGGGGCATGTCAAAAGAGTCACAGGAAGAGAAATGGAATGGGAAACCATGCCATCTGAAGAATAAATGCAGAAACTAGGGCTCTTCAACTAGGAAGAAAGAGATTGCTGGATACTTTAGTTATTTATAAATAGGGATGGGCTGGTAATTCTGTGGAGGCATGGACAAACTTATCTCCATAAGCTTTACAGAAGAAAAAAATTTTCTAATAATTAAAATTGTCCCCAAATGAAACAGACTGTTTTGTATAATAGTTACTTCTCTATCATGGGGAGGGCTAAAGTCTAATAAATACAGCTCAGTGATGTTATAGATGAATATTTCAGCAGTAAATAGAAGCTGGTCTCAACAGCTACTGTATTCTTTTATTTATTTTTTACCTCCCTCTTTTATTTAAAATAGTTTTTTTTTTCCTTATATACTACATCCTAATTATGACTTCTCTTCCCTCTAGCCCTCCCAGGTCCTTACCACTTCCCTGATCTTCTGGATCTACCTCCTTTCCATCTCTCATTAGGAAACAAACAGGCTTCTAAGGGATAATAGCAGACTAAACTAAATTATAATATAATAGGATAAAACAAAACTAACACGTCAGAATTGGACAAAACAAACAGAAGGTAAAGAGCCCGAAAGAAGGCAGAGACTCACTCAGCCACATACTCAAGAGTCCCACAAAAGCCGGGAGGCGGTGGCACATGCCTTTAATCCCAGCACTTGGGAGGCAGACAGGTGGATTTCTGAGCTCGAGGCCAGCCTGGTCTACAGCGTGAGTTCCAGGACAGCCAGGGCTACACAGAGAAACCCTGTCTCGAAAAACAAAAACAAAAACAAAAACAAAAAACAACAACAAGAAAACCCCACTAAATTGAAAGCCATAATATACAGAAAAAGGACCTGGAGCAGACCCATGAAGGCTCTGTGCATACTGCCTCGGTCTCTGTGGGTTCATATGTGCTTTGATCAGGTTGATTTAGAGGGCCTTCTCTCCTGGGTATCCTCATGGCTTCTGGATCTTAAACTCTGCCTCTTCTTCCTCAGGGTTCCCTGAGCCCCAAGGAGAGGGATTTGAAGAGACATCTCTGTAAGGGCTGAGTGTCCCAAGACCTCTCATTCTCTGCAAAATGTCTGGCTGTGGGTCTTTATATTTATTGCCATCTACTGCAGGAAGAGGCTTCTCTGATGATGGCTGAGCAAAGCACTAATCTATGAACATACAGAATATAATTAGGAATCATTTTATTGCTAGGGTTTTTTTTTGGGGGGGGGGTGCCCTAGGTCCCTGGGCTAACTAGTCTCAGGTTTGTGGTCATCCAAGCAGTGGAAGATAGGAATAGATCTACATTAGATACAGCTATACCATTCTTGGGTATATACCCAAAGAACTGTACATTGTACTACAGAAACACTTGCTCAGCCATGTTCTTTACTACTTTATTCATAATAGCCACACAGTAGAGACATCCTAAATGTCCCTCAACAGAAGCATAGATAAAGAAAATGTGGGGATGTTTACACAACAAAGTATTACATAGCTATTAAAAAATGATATCACTAAAATTTGTAGGCAAATGAATGGAACTAGAAAGAAAAAATAATTATACCAAGTGAGGTACCCAGATCCAGAAAGACAAATATGGCATATAATCACTTACATGTGACTGCTAGCCATTAAGTCAGTGATAATCAAGCTACAGTCCATAGAATCATAGAGGGTAGGAGAGGCACAGTAAGGGAATAGAGGGTAGTGACAGATCTCATTGGAAAGGGAAATAGAATAGGTAATTATGGTTGGGTGGGGGTGCTGGAATGAGAGGATCAAGTAGCAAGGATGTACTGGCTAGTTTTATGTCAACTTGACACAAGCTAGAGTCATCAGAGAGAGGGGAGCCTCCTTTGAGAAAAATATCTCCGTAAGATCCATAAGGTTTTGGGGCATTTTCTTAATTAGTGGTTGATGGAGGAGGGCCCAGTCAATTGTGAGTGGTACCACTCCTGGGCTGGTGGTCCTGGGTTCTATAAGAAAGCATGTTGAATAAGCCGTGAGCAACAAGCCAGCAAGAAGTGCTGTGGGCGTGCATAAACTGCCTTTATTATGTTGAGGTGTATCTCTTGTATCCCTAATCACTCCAGAAATTTATCATAAAGGGATGTTGGATTTTGTCAAAGGCCTTCTCTACATCTAATGAGATGATTATGTGTTTTTTTTCTTTAGTTTGTTTATATTGTGGATTACATTTGCTGATACTTATATATCAAACCACCCTTAAATCTTCGGTATGAAGTGCATTTGATTATGGTGAACAATCTTTTTTATATATTTTGGATTTAGTTATTTTATTGAGAAATTGGTTTGTAATTCTCATTCTTTGTTAGACCTTTATGTGGTTTATATGTCACGGTAACTATGTCCTTGTCAAATGAATTGAGTGATGTTCCTATTTCTATTTTGTGGAATAATTTGCAGAGTATTGGCATTAACATTTTTTTTTGAAAGTCTAGTAGAATTCTGCATTAAAACCATCTTTTTGTTTGTTTTAATGATTGCTTCTATTTCACTAGAGGTTACTGTTCTGTTTAAATTGATCTTGATTTAACTTTGGTAAGTGGTATGTATCAAAAAATTATCCATTAAGATTTTACAATTTGGTGGAGTAAAGGTTTTTAAAGTATGTCCTTATGATTCTCTGGATTTCCTGGGTGTCTGTTGTTCTGTTCCCTTCTCATTTCTAAGTTTGTTAATTTGGATATTGTCTCTCTGCCTTTTGGTTAGTAAGGATAACAGTTTGTCAATCTTATTGATCTTCTCAAGAACCAACTTTTGTTTCATTCATTCATTGTATTGTTGGTTTTTTGTTTATTTGGGTTTTTTTCTTGATTTTTACCCCTGTGTTTGATTATTTCTTGCAATCTACTCCTTTGGGGTGTGATTTCTTCTTTTTGTTGTAGAGCTTTGATGTGTGCTGTTAAGCTACTAATATAAAATCTGGTTTTTGTTTTTTTTTTCAGACACTTAATGCTTTGAACTTGTTTCTTAGCACTGCTTTCATTGTGTCCCATAAGTTTGGATATGTATTCACTTCCTTCCTTCCTTCCTTCCTTCCTTCCTTCCTTCCTTCCTTCCTTCCTTTTCTTTCTTTGCCAACATGTTTGGTTCTATCTTATGCCTCTGGGCCATTCAAACTCTAGTGTATTCATTTTCATTCAACACGAAGATATATATATATATATATATATATATATATATATATATATATATATATATATATATATATATATATACACTGTTGCTCTCTTTGGACATAACAGAAGAGGGCATTGGACCCCACTATAGATGGTTGTGAGCCATTATGTGGTTGCTGGGAAATGAACTCAGAACCTCTGGAAGAGCAGTCAGTACTCTTAACCAATGAGCCACCTCTCCAGCCTTCTAAGAAATCTTTAATTTCTTTCTTGACCTATTTTTCATCCAGTAATGCATTGTTCAGTTTCCATGAATTTGTAAACTTTTGTTGTTGTTGACAGTGATCAGATATGATGCAGGGTATTGATAAATTTTCTTGTATCTGTTGAGACTTACTTTGTGTCCAAGTATGCAGTCAATTTTGAAGAAAGTTCCATGAGGTGCTGAGAAGAAGATCTATTCTTATGAGTTTGGGAGACATGTCTGTAAAGGCCTGATAGGTACATTTGGTTGATAAGTTAGTACCAGCATTTCTCCATTTTGTTTTTGTCTGGATAACCTGTCCAATGGTGAGAGTGGGGTACTGAAATCTTCCACTAACAGTGTGTGAGGGTCAATAGGTGATTTAAGCTGTGGTAGTGTTTCTTTTACAAATTTGGTGCCATGTGTTTATTGCACAGATATTAAGAATTCCAATGTCCTTTTGCTGGCTCTTCCCTTTGTAGTTTCCTTCCCTATCTCTTCGGATTAGTTTTGGTTTGAAGTTTATTTTGTTAGATATTAAAATGATTACGCTAGTTTGCTTCTTAGGTTCATTTGCTTGGAATATTTTTTTCATCCTTTTCATCACCTGGAAGTGATATCTATCCTTGATGTTAAGATGCATTTCTTGGATGCACCAGAAGTATAGATCCTATTTTCACGTCCATTCTGTTAGTCTGTGTCTTTTCACTGGAGAATTGAGAATACTGATGTGGAGAGATATTAATGAGTTGTGTTTGTTGATTTCTGTTACTTTGTTGTTGTTGTTGTTGCTGCTGCTGCTGTTACTGTTTCTGGTGGTATGTGTGTGTTACCCCTCTTTTGATTTGCTGATCTGGACTTATTTTTTCCCTTTGTTTTCTTGCGTGTGGTTAACCTCTTTATATTGGAATTTTCCTTCTAGTGCCTTCTGTAGGGCTAGATTTGTAGACAGATACTACTTAAATTTGGTTTATTATGGAATGTCTTGAGGCTCTGAGTTTGTGAGCACCGTAATAATAGAGAAATAACATTAAAACATATACAGCAATGTCTTAAATCTTTTTCCAATCAATCGATTCTTTATTCATAGACATTTTGCAAAACTGCTGAGCCTTGGATGCACATTTGAATAAATAAGAAAAAGTCCCCTAGTTAGAATCTTCAACTCAAGAAAGCATTGCTTTATGCTATTCGACAATTTAATGCTCTCTCTAACATGACTATGAACCCATTTTGGGATACCTTATCTTCAGACATGTCACATGATCGAGCTATCTGTACTTCCTCCAAACTGTGCCCTGGAAAGGGCCACAGATAGTCATTAATTTTATTTTTTTAACATATATAAGAAAAAATGTAATAAACCAAATACATAGACAAAAAAATATAAGAACCATATGATCATCTCAATGTAAGCAAAAAAAAGTTTTTGATAAGATTAACATGCATTCTTTTGTTTGTTTGTTTCTTTGTTTTTTGAGACAGAGTTTATCTGTGTTGCCTTGGCTGTTCTCACTCTGTAGACCAGGCTGGACTCAAACTCAGAAATCTTCACTCTCTTCTATACCTATTATCCTTAGGTTTGGTCTTCTCATTGTGTCCTAGATTTCCTGAATGTTTTGGGTTAGGAGTTTTTTGCCTTTTGCATTTTCTTTGACTTTTGTGTCAATGTTTTCTATGGGATCTTCTGCCCCTGAGATTTCTCTTCTAACTCTTGTATTCTGTTGGTGATGCTTGCATCTATGACGCCTGATCTCTTTCCTAGGTTTTCTAATTCCAGGGCTGTCTCCCTTTGTGATTTCTTTATTGTTTTTAGTGCCATTTTTAGATCTTTGATGGTTTTGTTCATTTCCTTAGCCTGTTTGATTGTGTTTTCTTGTAATTGTTGTAATTTGATTGTGTTTCCTTTTAAGGGCTTCTAGCTGTTTACATGTGTTCTCCTGTAGTTCTTTAAGGGAGTTATTTATGTCCTTCTTAAAGTCCTCTATCATCATTGTGAGAAGTGATTTTAGATCCAGGTCTTGCTTTTCCAGTGTGATGGTGTATCCAGAACTTGCTATGGTGGGAGAATTGGGTTCTGATGACACCAAGTAACCTTGGCTTCTGTTCCTTATGTTCTCCATCTGGTTCTTGCTAGTGCTACCTGCCCTCAATAAATCTGACTGGAGCCTGTCCTTCCTGTGATCCTGGTTGTGTCAGAACTCATCAGAGTCCAGTTGTCTCTGTGATCCTGTGATTCAGTGATCCTGTGATCCTGGGTGTGTCAGAGCTCCTGGGAGTAAAGCTGCCTCTGGGACCTTGAGGTTCTAGTGTGACCAAGCCCCTGGGATCCTGGGAACCTGGGTGTATCAGAGCTCCTGGGAGTGGAACTTCCTCTTGGTGTTGTGGGACTGCTTACAGAGTTCAGGCCCAAGGTCTGCTCAGGGCATGGACCTAGACTGGAAGGAACCTGTGCCACTGGTCGGGCGGGGTTCCTGCATCCCTGGATCCCGCTGGTACAAGATACTCCTGGTGGTGTTGGGACAGATGTACTTTCCTCCTCACCTCTGATCCTATGATCCTGGGCGTGTTAGAGCGCCTGGGAGTGGAGCTTCCTCTGGGTGTTAGCCACAGATATTCAACAAAACACAGGCCTGCGATGTCAGTTAATCCAGAGAACCACAAGCTCAAGGCCTGCTGGGATGACAAAGTAAGTTCAAGGCCAATGTGGGCAACTTAGAAAAATTTTGTCTCAAAATTAAAAACAAACAAACAAACAAACAAAAAAGCCAACCTTCAAGCTAAAAGAAATATTTAATCATAAAGCCTCAGTGAATAAAAAGTACAGTTGAGAAATAAAAATGATGAGTGGTAATCTAATTTTTTTTTAAGAGCATGATCTCTACCTAGAGATCTGAACAGGAGCACAGGAATTGAAAGCCAGAGGAAGAACCGGGAGGCTATGAACAAGAAGGAACCTGGGTAGAGGGACTGTGACTTAGGAAAGAACAAAGGGGAGACAGTGCAGGACCATGCAGGGCTGCGTACATGATGTGGTGATGCCTATACTGAACCTTCTGAGTGAAACTGGAAGTCAATGAAAGACTTAAAATGAGGAAATGACAGAAAACTATCAGGTAGACGGCTAAAATGAAAAGGACCAAACACTACATACACTCCAAGCCAGAGTGGTTCATGAAATGAACTTGGATGACCATGCCAAGCATGAAAAAGGGGAAGAAAGGAATCTAAAACAATACCACAATGAATTATACAGAGCAAAGGCATATATGATTTGGGGAATGTTTTCTCTTAGTCTTATAAGTATACAGTAACTCATGATCAGCGCCAATGCACATCCGAATGCAATTTTTATCATGGCTCACAGTGACCAAGTTTGAAACTTACTTTAAGAGGGAAGCAAATAGCAGGAATTGGGAGGCCAGTTAGGTGTTGAAAATAGAGTCAGCACATCCTGGATGAAGGCATGTGAAGAAACTTGATGGTTTCATCAGAGCTGAATGAGAAGGGATCCCTCTGATGACTCATGGCTAGATTTCCATCAATTGTTAATTTGAAAAATGAATGAGTGGGCAAAGGAACAAACCAATAATGATGTGGACACGGTAACTCTAGCTAAAATTAGAGGTTTCTTCAAAATTAACTACAGAAAAGACTCACACACACACACACACACACACACACACACACACACACACACATCTTAACAAGTTGAAATTGTAGGCTCTCGCTTTACCCCTTACTTTTTCCAGCTTTGTCCAGGACCCCAACCTTATACCCACAGGGCACATGGGATATAAGCCTGCCAAAAATAATTATGTGCTGAATAAACTAATAAGTGGGGCAAATTAAAATGAAAACATACTGAGACTGAGAGGGAAATGAAGTGTTCTATATTTTTTAAATTAAGGAAAGTAATCAAGTTAGAATAGTTTTTTTTTTCCTTTGAAGTCATAACCAAAAGTCACATTTTACAAAGCTGAAAAAGGGCATCGTCTCTATTACAGTCTCACAGCCAAGCACTGTGCCTCCTTTGCTATGAAGCACGGGGGCTCCGTGATCCTCTTTGTCACACCGTTGGCTCCCATTCGCTTTCTTCTTACAGTTTTGCAAGAGACTCAAAGTCATATGTTTGCGATTGTAAACACTTTCCTCAGTAAAGGGCACATACAGTCTTGCTTAAGAGAAAAGATATATGTGGAGGATATCCAAGAAAACTTAAAGCTATAACATAACAGCAGAGTCCATGGTAATCCATTCCTTACCTTCTGGTCTGTAGTTTGTCTGGGGCTCTTTGATTACACCTGACTTACATCATTCTGTTGCTGATCCTAATCTATATCAGTCGCCTATTCAATGTTCACTCCCTCAAGGGCAGTAACCATGTCTTCTCCTATTACTATAATGTCCATAATGCTGAACAGTCCTCAACATGGTGGACAACCTAACAGTAAGATGCAAACAGAGATGCCCTAATTTCAAGGACTAACAATAACACTAGACTGCTCTCTTCAACAAGCCATGACAATCCTGAACATATTTTCTCCCTTGCTATCTTTGTCTTCCATTACAGAAGTGCAAGTGCCTCTTTCCAAACTGAAAAACATTTTCCATTGTAAGTTATACTCGCAGCTGGGATGCTGAAATGTTCCTCCAGCAAAGATTTCTATCTGTGCTGCAAAGGGGGAAAGTGCAGTGCATGAGCTTAATTCTTTAAACAAATCCAGAAACTCTGGTCCTTGGGCCCAGACAGCCCTCTTAGCTGGCTTGTTTGTTTAATGCCCCATTGCTATTTACCCTTGAGCTCCTGCTGGTAAGCAGTCGAGTGAGTGTGATCAGACTGGGACAGACTAGTGCTGGCACAGTGGGTGTGATCTCTATTATTCTAACAGCTAACATGCCATCCTACACAAAAAGAGCATTGAAAAAGGTGGATACTGTGGAGAGGAAGCAGAGGTTAAGGAACAGCCTAAACAAATACGTTACTCAGAACAGCTCATTTCCCAGCACTCTTGCTTCATCTTGGCTTGGTTAAACAGACTGCAGGCAAAGGGTAAGCGTATCACCTTTTACTGAGGTTGATTGTCCATTTTAACTTTTAGATATTGTAGAAAAGTCAAGTTGCTGTGTCATACAGCCATCACCGAACACTTGTGGGTAATGCTTCTGGAAGAAATAGTAACTACTTTTAAGAGAATTCCAAGTTCACTATCAGTCTCTTAGCTTTTCCTCAGAGCACTTCTGAGAAACCAAACACAAATGTTTCCCATCTATTGATGAAGAAACAAGAGAAATATGCAGTTTTGTGCCAAGCCAACCATTTGGATGCTGCTTAGAAAATATGGCATTGGTCCTCTGTATGGATGCCCCTTGTTGCTGAGGAAACTGGAACAACAACAACAACAACAACAACAACAACAACAACAACACCAAATTAAAATATAAGGTAGTATGGAGTACTTCCTGAATAGGTCAAATAAAGCAGTGCACAGAACAACATTGACACCCAAGTGCAAGGCCAAGGGAAATGGACGAATGGAAGAAGCAAAGGAATGCTGTCCAGAAGGAGAAGAGGTAAGAATGGATGGCTAAGTGAACAGCATTATATAACCAGGCAAGACAGGCACAAGCATGCTGTGTTCAGGTGACCAAATGGAGCTTGTGTGGATGGAACTGAGATTACTGAGTTAAAGCCCACATGAATGAAAACCACAACCAAGTTAGCTCCAAGCCAGGTAGTGGGAGCACAAGCCTGTAATCCCAGCATGAGAAAGGCAGAAGTAGGAGGGTCACAGTGAGTTCAA
This sequence comes from Mus minutoides, assembly GCA_902729485.2. Classification (NCBI taxonomy): domain Eukaryota; kingdom Metazoa; phylum Chordata; class Mammalia; order Rodentia; family Muridae; genus Mus; species Mus minutoides. The sequence continues at coordinate 1,039,447 of LR749875.1, read as the reverse complement.
GGCCAGTCTGGTCTACAAAGCTAGTGCCAGGAAAGCCAGGGCTACTCAAAGAAACCCTGTTTCAAAAGCCCCAAACCAAAATAATAATAACAATAACAATAAAAAGGTAACCTTAAAGTTTAGAAACATTCTGAGTGCCTAAAAAAAGGAACTGAACATGATTTTTGTTATGAAGCTGAAAATATATAAATGTGAAAATATAAACTGCCCCTAAGTTATCTGAGTAAAAGCTCTCCTCTGATATTCATTCATAAAATGTTCTGATCTAAACTCCTGATTATAGCCTCTTTGATCAAAGACAAATCTTTTGTTTTTAATTCTTACAAAACTATGTATCTATAAAATAGAGATCGGGGAGAGAGACAGGGCCTTACAGATTGGTCACTCAATGACAGCACAGAAAACATTGCTTTCAGAGACAATGACAGAGGAAGGAGTGTCCAAAAAGACCCCATGAAAGACTCCACGTGAGCACTGATTCTTGCTGTGTCCTCCTGGTTAAGGTTCATAAATAAAAGGACACAGCAGCTGACACTTATGATTAACCATGGCATAGTATTTCAAGCTATGAACAACGGGAGAGTTACTGGAACCAGCAGAACTCATATATTCATTCAACATATGACCTTGCTTGTCTGGCCTGTAGGTGACCTGAATTGAAGAGAAATGTCTGGCTTAAAATTTAACTGGGTGTCTGAAATCCTATGTCACATGGCTAGAAGTCAGTAATGTTGCAATTTCTGGAACCTCCACTCCTGTCAATGCGACTGGAAGGTGTACAGGTGAATTTAGAGAGAACACTGAGCTAAGTGGTTAGTCTCAGACAGTTCTTGAATAATTCCCAAATACTTGGGGCTAGTCTAAGCGAACCACGATTACACAAGCAAGGTAATTTTACTCCCTGCCATGGGCAAGTGCCCTCTAGATTATAGTGGTAAACAGCTCTTGGTGATTAATGAAATACTCTTTCTCTGCCTTCTAGTGAGGGCAAAACTCTAGAGGAGAACACACACACACAAGTATCAACCACTGATTTACAGGCAAAGACCAAAGTGATCTACGTTTTCTCTGAGTTTGAGAAATTACTTCTGAATGTGACTTAGGCGTTCAAAAGACACCACAGATAAGAAGATAAAAGGGACTTTCATCATTCCTTCCTTAGAGCGTGTTCTTTAGTTAGTATCTTTCCCATGTCCTTATGGGATGAACACTGAAGGCAGAGCCTTGCTTTTCTCTTTCTGGATGATAAAGAAATACCACTTAGTACTTACTTTCTTATCACGGGGGTGAGATACCTTTTATTGGGTTGCCCATTAAACAATTTGATCTTGTAGTGGCTTCAAATGTCTCTACATAGAAACTCGAGTTTCCATAAAGCAGATCTATGGCCTCTCTAAAACCAGGATCCAAGCACAGATACTTAATTTTTGTCTCTTTAGGCCTAGTTCATATACTTTGACACTACAGCAGGTGGATCTCCAAGCATGGGTCCTCAGTTTCAGGTCTGAGTAACTGGTATTTTACTCACATACCTGCCAACAATCCACTGGATTTTTCTACAAAAGAACTATAACATGTACTTAACACAAATGAGTATTTCTGCATTTACAATATCCTTTTAAAACAAGAATGCTGGCTTGTAAGAGGCCTGAAGCAAGCTGGAGAGATGGCTCAGGGGAGAATGTACTTACTACTCAAGAGTGAGGGCCAGGGTTCCAATCTTGAGAAGCCATATGAGTCTAGGCAGTACCCCCAGAGCTCCCAGGGACTAAACCACCAACCAAAGAATACATACGGTGGTACTAATGGCTACAGCTGCATATGTATCAGAGGATGGCCTAGTTGGTCATCAATAGGAGGAAAGGCCCTTGGTCCTATGAAGGATTGATGCCCCAGTGTAAGGGAATGCCAAGGCCAGGAAGCAGGAGTGGGTGGGTTGGTGAGCAGGGGGAGAAGGGAGGGGATAGGGGGTTTTTGGAGGGGAAACTAGGAAAGGGGATAACATTTGAAATGTAAATAAAGAAAATATATAATAAAAAAAAGAAGAAAGAAAGAAAGAAAGAAAGAAAGAGAAAAGAAAAGAAAAGAAAAGAAAAGAAAAGAAAAGAAAAGAAAGACAGCTGCTACATATACATATATACACATACACATTTGGTATTTTATTCAAAAAATGCCTTAAGCAATATGGCATTAACTAGTGATGAGTATTTAGAATTAATAATGAGAACTAATAAGATACATTGTTCTGGTGAGGGGGAGCTTGTATGAATCTTCCATTTCATAATTACTAATGAACCCTATAAAACCAACCACACACGAAGAACTTAAAATTCATCAGCTATTATTTAAATCAATGGGATAACATACTGCCTTCTAGAGATATTATGGTTTTATGATCTTAAACATTACTGAGCACAGGGAAGGGTCTAAATGAATACTTGTTCAATTAAGTCAATTATACATAAGGAATAAAACTGCCTTTGTAAAACTGGTCAACAAGATTTTAATCTGATATGTGAGAGCAAAGGACACATTGGAAATAAAAGACACTGAAAATGACAGGTTATGTGAATGACTAAGCTCATTAATTGACTAATTATGCAAGAAAGACAATTCTACAAAATTACTAGGACAAGCTGAGAGGGGATTGGCTGTCTAGGTCCATAGGTGGTATTTCCGTATATACCTCTTAAAGAAGAGCTGAAAATCTCGGGCAGGGCCAAGTAATCTGTCTCTCAGTGTGGATTCTGTATGCAGAAGAGGTGAACTAGGCCAGCCTTCTAACATGAACTGTGTTTACTTTCCTTTGAGCCTTGGCATCATTTTCCCAGGAAGACCACTGAGCCTTTCTGTTGAATGAAATTATTAAATTACTCTCAACAAATGTTCTGCTTTCTGGCCTTAAAAAATACATAAGTACCTTTCATAAAAATGTATCAATTCTTAATGGGAGAAGTAAACCTGAGATAGAACATCACTGCATTTTAAAAATCTAACTCTAGATTCAGGGATATTAGAGAGGGAAAAGATAATTTTTTTTTTCTTGTAAGGAATAAACAACAAGCCATATCTTTCTGCTTAATGTTTTATCTTGACACTAACATCTAGTAAAACTTTATAAGATAGATACTAAACTATCAATTAATAATATCAATAAAAATAGGTGGAATATGTGTTTTATTCATTGGCCCATAACTGCCACTGGTGAAGTCAATATTTTAGTTTGTTTCTCTTAAGAACTGAAACGAAATCCCAGCACTCGGGAGGCAGAGGCAGGCGGATTTCTGAGTTCGAGGCCAGCCTGGTCTACAAAGTGAGTTCCAGGACAGCCAGGGCTATACAGAGAAACCCTGTCTCGAAAAACAAAAAAAACAAACAAACAAAAAAAAGAACTAAAACGAATGGCAGTAAACTTTTGGTTTGATACTCTTACAAAAAATATAAATAAAATCCTTTATAAGAAATCTACACTGGATGAAATGAGCCAAATTACCAGTTATCAGTCATAATTGTTTCAGACTTACTGAGCTACCTGTGGGACCAGAAGAATGGAAAAACACATTTCTTACCCTCTGAAGGCTGCAGTCTAGGCATTAGTTCTGACTTGATGATTAGTCACCTGAATACTTAAGCTGTGTGACGTTTACTGTGTTTGTATTACATATGACAAAACGAAGTGAGAGCTGGGGATAGGGCTCAGTGGTATATGCCCAGCACCATATAAACAACAATTGAGTTAGCTCATTAATTAAGACAAGTAAGGTAAAATGTGACATAACAGCAAGAGCCACCCAAGAGAGGTAAACAAGGACAAAGAGTTCTGTCTGGGAGTCTAGTGATGTCCCACTAAAGAGCTGTGGGCACACAAGCTTCACCAAATAGAAGAAACAAAAGGCACCACAGGAGAGGGAAAGTCAGTGTGGAACACCAGTGTGTGTGTGTGTGTGTGTGTGTGTGTGTGTGTGTGTGTGTGTGTGTAAGGAACATCAAGGGGAGGAAGGGGGTAATAAACCACATGTCTGACGCATAGGCACACGGATCAGAGTAGGGGAAGTTGGTCAAAGAGAAATGTGCCAAGAACCTTACAAAGCAAACTGGTGACTTTGGAATGTAAATAAAGAAAATATCTAATAAAAAAAAGAAGAAAGAAAGAAAGAAAGAAAGAAAGAAAGAAAGAAAGAAAGAAAGAAAGAAAGAAAGAAAGAAAGAAAAGAAAAGAAAAGAAAAGAAAAGAAAAGAAAGACAGCTGCTACATATACATATACACACATACACATTTGGTATTTTATTCAAAAAATGCCTTAAGCAATATGGCATTAACTAGTGATGAGTATTTAGAATTAATAATGAGAACTAATAAGATACATTGTTTTGGTGAGGGGGAGCTTGTTAAAACACATATTCCACCTATTTTTATTGATATTATTAATTGATAGTTTAGTATCTATCTTATAAAGAGAAGAACTTTGTTTTTCTCTAGGTAGACTACTCACACCATCTTTCTAGATGATAGCAACATCACCCTCGATTCTAGTAGCTTGCATAAGCCTATCGTTGGAAAATCAAGAGTAGGAAGTCTGTTTCTCTGAAGTCATTGACTCAGTGCACCACACTATCAACACAACAATAGAAGTAATAACTGGCAAACAGGAAAGCAGAACTATGGAATGGACAGTCCTAATAGCATTGCCTTTTAAAGTGTTTTTGAGAGATCTTTCTTTAAAAAGAAAAAAAAAAACACCCTCTTACAGAGGAGAAAGAAGGGGAGTGGGGGGGGCAATGATTACCACCTAGAGCTTTTCTTTTTTAATTTTCTGGAGTTTATACTATCCAATGGAACCATGGGACTCTGAAGAAATAGGAGAAAGGAAGACATCTTAGAAAATCCTGCTATAAAATAATGTAATGAGAAGGGAAAATATGAGAAACTATATAGACCACACAAGCCCATCTCTTATTAAGAAAATGAAGGGTACAACATTGACATAGCCATTGAAAGTACTTCAAGGACTATACGCACATGCACACTAACAGCAATTGTGTTGAAAATTATGGGAGACCTTTTCTCTTTCTCCATAACGTATTTCTTAATAAGGACAGAATTCTATGATTATGCATTACTTTCACAAACAGGAAAACATACAAAAGGTCACCTTAATTTAAATAAAATCTCTTGATGGTAGCCTGTAATCACAAAGGCTGTGGGAAGCCAGATAAATGAACTAAGTGGTTCCATGTGACAATCACCACTAACTAGCAGGTTTCACGTATTTCCGTGTGGTCCCAAAAGACACACCCAAACAGGAGTTTTAGTTTAGCAGGCAGGGTTTACCTACCATGTCTTCTGCCATCTCAATAGCTTACCCCAGGGCACGATGCATGCCCCTGTTAAGATGATATTCTCCCTGCAGGTTAAGCATGATCGTTTAATGCTGTTGAATCTACACTGGCAGCAAATCTTAAGTCACTGTCTTTGCTAACAATAAATCTACACGTGGGGCTTGCAGGACTGCAGTCTCTTGGAGGGGCACCATGGCCAAACTGCACACACAAAGAGTTTCAAGTACTCTGCAGGTGGGATGTTCCATTTGCCTCACAGAAACTCCCAACTTAAGGTAAAGCCAAACCTGCTGGCAATGTCACATTATGTAACTAACTAGTCTATACACCTTCAATGTGTGTTCTCCACATAGTTTCCGATGATTCTAAGCAGAGCATTGGTCTCATGAGGTAGGTAGCTCGGGCCAGACACTGCCTGCTCTTCCTGGTTTTCACCTTTGAAGAAAGAATGGGAAAGGCAAGAAAATAGAGAAGGAATGTAACTCAAGTCAGAAAACTTAGAGGGAAAATAAATAGTTATAAATAAAAAGGGGACCAAAGAACTACTTGCGTTCCTATCACCATATGTAACATCACACTATGTGGATGTGTTGGCTTCCAATATTTCCAATGATTCTCTGTAGCTTACTAGAGCTGTTTCAAGATGACTCACTTACATGGCTAATCAGGGCTAAATGCCAAGAATATTTTTCACTGTACCTGGAAATCCCTTCCTTCTGACTCACCTGTCTTTCAAAATTCTAGGACATTTAAAAATGCCCAAGTATTATAAAGAAGACAATTTTAGTACAGCTTCTCAAATATTCTACTTTATTTCCATTCATAAGCAAAGCTAACAATAATCTTTAGACAGAAACAACCACATTATTAAAAAGAAGTCATTTGAAATGACTGCCAAAACTTAAATGGGTCTAAGATTTTTCTATAAGTTAGAAATAATTCTAATTTTCTCTGACTAGAAGTATGGCTAAGAATTTTTTTCAATAGTTTATCAGATGAGAGCAAGTAAATCTCTCCCTATTCCAATAAAGAGTCAACCAAACTAATTATTTTAAAATTTTTTGACTTATTTTATCTATATGAGTGTTTTGAGCACATGGATGCCTGCACACCACATGTATGCTTGATGCCTGCAGAGGTCATAAGAGGGCATCAGATCCCTTGGGCAGTCGTGAGCCACCATGTGGGTGCTAAGAACCAAGGCCAGCTCTTCTGAAAGAGCAGCCAGTGATCTCATCCACTGATTCATCTCCCTAGTCATAGAAACTTGAAACTAAACTTGAAACCATAAATGAACATTATAAACTGGAGAAAGAATCAGTGAAAGAGAGAAAAGGAATATGGACCCAGAAGAGCAAGGCTGAGCCAACAGCCATTTGACAGAGGTTGCTAGCCACCCACAAAACCTGTTTTGTCTTCTTCCCAGACACAAAGACAAGCTGTAATTTCTAGCCCTAGTAGTTCGATATGGTCATGTAACTCCTAGGCAATGTGAAGTGAACAGAAAGGGTGTGAGATAGTTCCCCCACAAACTCACACATGCTCCTTCCTTCAGGATCTTCTACACATGCTTTCCTCTTCCAGTGTGACTATGGAGGTCATGTTTAATGCAGAGGAGTCACAAGATGAGAGGCTCATTCTGAGAACTACTGCCTAGAGATGATGAGTCTCCCACCAACCATGACTGTTTGATTCAACTTCACCTGAGCAAGAAATAATTTGTATGTACCGAGGCACTCAGATCTAGGGGTATGTTCCATAAGGGCAAGCGTTGTAGGCTCTTTGACTGTTGACAAATGATGCAGCCATGTGGGAAAGGCCATATTCTGTACAGTCTTAGATAAAGACATCTTCATGAGCCAAGGGTTGTCCAAGCTTGGCTAGGCCTGTCAGTGAACTCACTCTCCCTGATTTCACCAGGTGAAGACATCAACTGACTGACATACAGAATCACATACATGTTAGAAAACAACTCATGAAAAGGATTCACCACGGCACAAATGTCCACTGGAGTTTGGAGAAGATTTTGATAATATTTTATTGGTGGGCCATAAATAAAACAAATTATAGCATTTAATTCTGTATGAAAAAAGGGAGTGAGAGAAGGAAGAAGAAAGGAAGAGGGAGAGGAAGAAAAGGAAGGGGGACAAAAAGAGGGAATGAGAGGAGGGAGAGAAAGCAAAGCCAGCATAGCATACGTGCTTCTACTTCATCTTCAAAATAAACCTATGTAGTTGATACCTTCCTATATATATTTTTAAAAGAGGTAGCTAAGGTTAATAAATTAAATGATCAAAGGTACTCATCTGAACACTAGCAGGACAGCATTAAACCCTAATCTATCCAGCTCAGAGTTTACACCTGTGATAGCCCTGCTATCTAGATATTTGCACACATCCCAAGAACGCTATGAAATTTTCCTGACCTCAACACACTTCCTGACTGTTCCCAGTGTTTCCTGCCCTGTCTTACCTCTGTAAATGTAGTCACTAAATCCATGGCTGAGAAACAAAGCAGGCTTGCCCCTGAAGATGAGCTCTTCCAGTGCATGTAGGGAAGATACTTGAGGACTGTTTTTGTAGAACAAGTCCCTTTCACGTTTCAGCACATAGTGAGATTAAAGATGTTTCTGGCTATCTTTTACTACACGCACACACACACACACACACACACACACACACACACACCCCAGCATGTGTGATTTAGCCACCTTCATTTTGGGTCACCTAGCTTCAAAGCAGTCTACCTATTATTATTTTAAAAAAAGAAAGAAACTGTATATGTTCAGAGGACACACTTAAAAAAACCAGATTGGCTAGACATTTACAGGACTTACATATCCTCTGTTCTAGCAAATCTTGTGACCCTTAACTCTGCAAGCATATTTGTCTATCACATGTTAAATCACTCACTATAGTTTGAGATAAAGTTGGTGTAAAAGTGGTAGGCAACAAACTGAAAGAAAGGCATATGGCAGACAAAGTTGTAAAAGTCAGTTGCCTATGCACCCCATCACTGTCAAGTTAGCTTTGAAAATATTCTCTCTTTAAAGAACCTGTACACTGAATCCATGAGATGGCCAGTACAGTGGTTGTACAGAAGGCCACAGTCCTCTGGGATTACAGGGACCACACATCGGATGTGTGGCTTCTCATTACCTTTTCACCTCAGCCACCATATTATCATGGCAAAGTACTTCATGGTGCTCTAGGGCTTGGCAATCTATAATGCACACATAATTATATTCCTTTGGATGGGATTGGGTCTAAGAGAAAAAAACACACACAGGTACTGCTTAAAAGTCAATTGTACTTAGTGCCATCTAAGATTGAAGAACAGGGTGCCCAACTTCTACTCAGTTTTTCCAGTGACTCACTATGTAATTCTGAGGACCCAGCCCTTTGATCTTTAGTTCTTAGCCTATAACCAAAGCATTTTAAATTGTGCACCCACTCCTTTTGTAGGTACCCCTCCAGCTTCTCTTGCCCTCAAATGAAAGCGTCTATAGACATGGAAAATTGTTGCTGGATAATTTCCTATAACCCCCTTTCTAGTATTTCAACCGCTCTCCTCTTACATCCCAGGGACACTGGAGCGAGATCACTACTGCGCACAGCACAATTGAAGCCACAGGCTTAAGATTTCACTGTTGAAGGGGCAGGCTAAGAAGGAACAAGTCCGGCTTTAACACCATGAATATCTCCAATTACCAAATGTGGGCTGAAAGAATACAAAACACTAGGAGAGATAGAAAGGTCCTTGGTATTCTTCAAAGCCTCCCTGTAGGGTTGGGAGTTCTTCTTTGAGCTTCCAAAACAGAGTCTGGGCAGCCTACACACCTGGAGTGAATTAGTGGGCCTTGGACTCAAGGTGAAACCGGGTACATTTCACCTAGATGATTCCCACAATCCATTCTCATAAAAAGCTCACAGTAATTTCTCAGCTTAGGAACATGGTATGCTATTCATGGAGTGTTGAACCCAGGGATTACCTCCCCAAATCCTGGAGAAATCCCACTGTTCATCTGTATAAACACACTTTCATGTTGATTATCTTGGCTCAAGGAGTTGTTCATTTTGCTTGCTGTGGCACAGGGTCAAGACTGAGACCCACCCTCAAATCCAGTCATTCTTATAGCTCTCTGGAGAGGCCCTGGCACTTCCCTTTCAGCAGCAGTGTGCTCACCCAAGGGCAAAACAATGGTGTCTCTGCTGTCTGTTCCCCTTTCTTCACTCGCCCTGTTGAGGGGCATTAGTGTTTCTTACCCTGCCATTTCCCCCTACGTGCCACAACCTGTATGGAGAAGTGTCACTGTGGTCACCAGCAAGCTCCTACATTCCATCGTGGCCAGCAAGCTACCTAGCCTAGGACAAATAGGCTCCCATATTCTTCATCTGTGCCCTGTGATGAAGTTTAACTCAGTGGAAGCCTCACCAACCTCCATGATGGTTATCACTAGGCACTTGCTCACAAATCTGGGCCTCTGCTGGGCTACTTGGAGAAGAAATAGAGCATAGGGGACACGGAGCCACCCTTTCTGGTTGTGCGCTCCAGCTCCGCAGTTCACTGCCTGTGATGCCCTGCAAATAGTAAATAGTGTATGTGACTGTCGGTAGGCTTTGGTTAACTTGGCACAAACATCTGAGAAGAGAAACCTCAACTGAGAAAGTGCCTCTGTAAAACTGGCCTGTAAGCAAACCTGGAGCTTTTCTTCTTCGTTTGGTTAATGATTGAGGGGAGCCCAGGACAGGTGGTCCTGGATGATATAAGAAAACAGGCTGAGCGAGTATGGGAGCAAGCCAGTGAAGAGCATTTCTCCACGGTCTCTGCTTCAGTCCTGCTGGCAGGCTTCTCTGCCCTAACTTCTCTCAATAACAGACTCCAACTGTAAGCTGAAATAAACCCATTCCTCCCTGAGCAGCTTTTGGTTACTTTTGTTGTTGGGGTTTTTTTTTTTTGGGGGGGGGTTCGAGACAGGGTTTCTCTGTATAGCCCTGGCTGTCCTGGAACTCACTCTGTAGACCAGGCTGGCCTCAAACTCAGAAATCCACCTGCCTCTGCCTCCCAAGTGCTGGGATTAAAGGCATGCGCCACCACACCCGGCCCTTTTTTTCTTTTTTTTATTAGAACAATAGAAACTCTAAAACAATGATCTTATTGTCTTCTGAGTTCACTGAAATGTAAAGGTCTCTGGAGCACCAGGTGTAGTAGGTAGCACATACCTTTAATCCCAGCACTCTGGAGGCAGAGGCAGGTGGATGGCTGTGAGGTTGAGGTCAGCCTGGTCTATACAGTGAGTTCCAGGACAGCCACATGTACATAATACAAAGACCTTGTCAAAACAAAACAAAACAAAACAAAACAAAAGCTGCAGGAACCTACCGTTATAGTGACCCTTCCTTTCCTATTGGCTATTTTACAAAACCCCTCATCTAATAGTGGGCAAAATGACTTCATTTTCCCAAACCACAATCACCTAGGGCAAACTGAATCACAGAGAGAAAGCTACAGGAGAAAGAGATTTGGGTAAAACACTACACCATATTGAAGAGAAGATAAATAAGCTGGTGCTGCCTACAGTTCCATCATACTTAACATCCTCCGATACAGCTATGGCTCAGGGTCTTCGGATGGAGTATGTCAATACTCTATGTATTGACATATTGCCTCAAAGGAAGAAGCAAAATAAATACATCTCCCTCAAACTACAAAATGACCTCTGCTACAAGTTCTTTGAATGCTTTTGATAAGAAAGAGAAAGCAAATTTAAAATACTTCTTTTTAATTTGGTACATGAAATGTATCTTATATGGTAAAGTCTTGCCAAAATGGGGAATACTAACAGAGTCTCACAATTAAAACAAGCCTAAAGTCTAGGGCTAGATACAAACAAACAACAAAAACCCCACAATCTACCACATATCACATATAGGAAGGAATTCACATACCAATAAGCAGTCATTTAATTGGAAAAGGAATGTGTAATATACCAAAGCAGCACCTGGATCTTTAGAGGACTAATAAATACAGGAAGCATCTTAGAGTAATTTGCATGAAGGTGGTACCGATTTTGTCTGTTCTATGTGAAGATGCCAACAGGCACACATTCTCCCACAGCCCTGTGCCGTCCAACCTTGGGGGCAATCGGCATGATTCATAGCAGAGCAGAAGTTTTATCTACATCTCTCTGTCAAAGTGTTCCTTCCTTCCACAGCTTCCTCAGCATCATTGAGAGCTCTGCCCTAGTTCTGGCCTCATGGAATTCTGCTTTGTCTGAGAAAGTGAGAGAAGATGAGCTGTAGCTCTTAATAACCTCGGCCACATGAAAACAGAGGGAACGGAACTGACGAGATCAGCCAAGGGGCTTGGAAGGATGCCCGCCTCTCTTTGTTTACCTTACCTTTTGCCAACCTGCTACATGCCAGCTATCAGCCAGCACCAGGAAGTCACACCCTCCAAATCAGCCTAAAAATGCCTTTGTTAACATAATGCAACAGGAAAAACTTGAAAAGATCCTACTATCAAACTTTTAAAACAGAAAAACTCAAGAGGGAGTGTGGTTCAATAGTCTAAATCATAGTCCAGTTACTGGAACAACCAAAGACTTCATCCAGTCTCCAGTGGGCACTCAAAAATAGCTAACCACCTTCTTTGTTCATGAAACTGGCTATGAGAACAAACACAACAAAAGAAAGTATGCCTGGCACACTGCAAAGCTGGAAGGGCCAAACTAATGGTAAACCTTCTAAAGCATATTAACCTTCGCTTCTGTGTAGCGAGGTACATGTAATTAGTGCACAGTGCACTGTGTGCGTAGTGGGTAGGTAGGACTTGAGCTGAGTTAGGTTTCAAGAAACAATTACCATTAATTGAGTTACTAAGAAGCAGTCATTTAAATAGCATTGTGATAAATGGGCCCAGGGCTAGATATTTTATAAAATGCTACATCTAATTGCCATGCTATGTATAAATTCTGAAAAGGGAAATGGGTTTTATGTTTAAGTCTGCTCTTATAAAATAGCCTCAGGGCACTCGGAAGGATGTTTGGAAGGAAGATGCCAACCAACTATAGTTACTGCAAACATGCAAAACGTTGCAAGGACATCATCGCAACTTAGGAACATTAGGAAAAGGGAATGAGGAAGATGGTGTTAAGAAGACCGGTTCTACCTCCTTCAACGAGTGGCCTCTTTTAGAACCTTGTCAAGGACAGGTGCACTGAACAGTTTAAGACACCTGAGTATGCAAATAATGGCAGGCAAGGTAACCGTGTATGCAGTGTTCTCTGCACCTGTACCTCAGGGCCTCTCAACAGTGGCTCAACAACCAATACACAGAACAGTGGGATTAGTCAAAGGCTAGAAACTCTGAACCATATAAACAAATGTTAGCATTAAAAGACCTGTTTGGATTTTTTTTTTTTTTCTTTTTGATAAGGGTTTTACGGTGTTGCCCAGGCTGGCCTAGAATTTCTATGTAACACAGGCTGGCTTCCTACTCATGCTGTCTGCCTCCATAGAGCTAGGCTACTGGGGATTCCCACCACACCTGACTATAAGACTGGACTTATTTGTCTTTCTTTCTTTGCTTGCTTATATGTGTTGCCAGGAACTTAACTCTTTAAAGTTTGCTTGCCCTTTGTTTCCATTTCTCCTCTTCTCTCTTCACCTTACTCCTGTCCCACTCAATTTACATGGCTTGGAGAAGCTTCGAGCTGAAGCCAAAATTAAAGCAACCTTCTGTATGTTCTTCATGTAAATGGACTTGATTGAGGGTTTTTTTTTCTCATGAGACCACATATGACTACTTGATTTTTTTTTTTTAAATAGACCATTGAGGAAATCTACTTAAATTTGAAAGATGGGCTTTTCTAACAAGGAACCAGCGAAGTGTATGTAATCAGAGCTCTCTGGGTATGGCCCGGCATCAAGGACCATGCTAATAAAACAAGAACAAAATATCTATGTGCCTGCACATGCACAGCCACATGGGTATGGGTGTGCACGCCCATATAAGACACTTGTGACACATGTACAGACAGCTGTGGATAGGCTGAATTCCTCTCTGGCACCTAGAAAATATCCTTTCTTAAGTTTAGGGAAAACACCACTGAGTATATTTGTGAATAGAATTTTATGCTGTTTACCCCTGGAATTCAATGTGGCATTGAACATTTGGCATTCTAGTTTGAAAGAAAACTCTTTTGCAGAAACAAATCTTAATCCTTTGTGTTATGGCTCTTGGATTTCTGTTCTGGAACTTATACACTGGCTAGGGAACCTCCTTTGCTCACTTTGTGACGGTGCCTCAGTTGAGGATGACAAACTTGATGACAGTATTAGAAACAGAGTGATTTAGAACAGATATCTTGGGGTGGGGGAACAGAACTCAGTCTTGCCATAGTGGGTTAATTAATATGTCCTGAACCTTTGAAATACATAGTCTTTCTGTTAACTAAAACAAGCTAGAAGCCTTCTCTGGAAGTTACCTGAGTGACTATGTTCTATTATCTGACTCCTTTCAGAGTGCAATGGCTGGTTGTTTCATGACTGGCTACCCTTAATTCTTGGAACCTGAAAATATGAGATCCAGAATTTACCTTTCTGTGCTTAAAGCATCATTACTTGAGTTTTCATCATGAAATACTAACATTATAAATCCATGTGATCCTCTCTGGTGGCCAGAACTTCTATAGGTGCTGGTAAGTTTGAGTGGCTAATGTTTACTCAGCCTTAAGTGACACAGCTGTGTTCCTCCTCATTTCCTCGTGGAGGGATCATGTGATGGTGACTGCTGCTGCCAGAGGTGAGGTCACCAGCACAGCTCAGACGGAAATCTAAGCCTCTTGGTTCACCATCACAGCACAAGGTTTTATTATCTGATTCAGAGATGACAAAGGAGTTGAAAGGCAATTCTCTGAGAATAGTATTGATTAAGACTGATGTTTTGGAATTGGCTAGATCAGGACATGAATTCCAGTTCTACCTGCTGTTGTACATCTCAGTTTACTTTCCAAAGCCCCAGAAGAGTATACTTGGTGTGTTTTCTAAGAATCATGCCTGATAAAGTAAGCCCCCACCTTACCTCCTGGGGGTTTTCAGGATTAGATAGATTAAAAAATCTGCTCATATTCAGAGTCCAGACAACAGAATAGTGGATCTGCATGGAGGCCAGGCACAGTGGGAGGATCAGCCCATGGCCTCAGAACCCTGGCAATTCTCTAACAAAGGAATAAACAAGCTTTACTGTTACTGACCATGGTAGAATAGCTAGAGGAGAAACTGGCAACATTTCAACAACAGATATTACAAATTATATTATTACTCATCTAAAAAGAGAATATTTGAAAAGTCCTATAACCACTCACTTGGACACCTGGGTTTTACAAATGAGAAAGTATAGGCCTTGAGAGGTTCATTCTGGGGAATTCACATAAACAGAGACAGGGCTGAACCAAGGTCAAATTAGACACATATTTCCTTCCAGTCTTCTGAACTTAGTAGTCATTGGTGATTCTGAGTATGTGCTACGTTTGCCACCTAAAATGTAAACAGACAGCATCATTCTAGAATTTGAATTTGGTAGGGAATTACAGAACGTAAACTACTGAGGCACTGGTGCCCTTAGCAGCATGTCTAGCACTGAGAGAGAGAGAGAGAGAGAGAGAGAGAGAGAGAGAGAGAGAGAGGTCCTGGAGAATGTAGCAAAGCTCATCTACATAGTATAAAATAGTCGTTTCTTAGTCATCCTCCCCAGTCTAAAGGCTGCCCTCAGCCAGCTATACTTGGGTCACACAGTGAGCTCATCCCCAGAGCAGGTGGGATGACCATGGACAGGTGCACCCACTAGCTCTGTATAAGCCATGCCAACAATGAATAAGATGGACATAATCCTTCTGACACATTCAATACCTAAATTACTCTGCCTGGCTGGTGAAACTCAAATACTAGATCTCCATGGTGTGCTCCATTTTTAGTATGAACACACCCACTCTCTGCAGGGTCAGAAAATGAACCTTGAATTATTCTCTCTTCTTTAACAACAAAGATGAAAAGGAGAGTTTGGCATTATACAGTTGAGATTGAAAAACAAAAACATCCTAGGGAAGAACATAGTATATCTATATATTTAAAGGTCAGCATTTCAAATGAACCAATTTATTGCTTTATTTCATTTAAAATTTAATCTTTCTGGGAAATGCTGATCTCTAGGATTCAAAGTATAGCCAGAAAGAGAGAGAGAGAACATTCTGTTCCTTTCTCATGGGCAAACATTAATATTTATATAAACTTAATACTATTATTTCAAAGGAGAATAAAGCTAAAAACTTCTATGAGGGTTGTATCACCGAGTTCACCAGCTATAATGTTAAATATTCTTGTGTAATGCAGCTCAGGGCCTTGAAAAGAGGATTAATCAGCATGAGGTTTAAATTAGTTCTTTCAACTTATTCTGAGTTTAAATAGGTGGATCAGAATAGGTTTTCAGGCTTCATTGGAGAAGGTAACATTTGAGGAGAAGCTTGAAGTGGGTGAGGGAGCTAGTCATGTGCATATCAGGAGAAGAGCATTTTAGTTATTAATCTTGATCCAACCAAATGCCCCTTGGTCTTGGCCCCAATGGATAGTCCTATCCACATGCTATTGGCTTCACCCCAGCATTGTTCAGTATAACTTACACTATGGCCATCCCATTTTAAAAATAATGTTCATTAAAGGGCTTTAGGCACGACACCTAAGCTGCCCTTGTATTAGTCTGAGACACTGAGGTCTATTGAGACCATGTCCTTATCTTAGTCAAAATGATATTGTTTGTACTCCCACTATTCTTACAACCACTTTCATCCATCATTCATAATGGACTCTGAAATCCACCAGAAGTAGAATATACAAAAGAACAGTGAATGGCAACATGACGGTCACTGGGAAGAAAGGAAAAGCAGAAATTAGTAGGCAACCACTAATAATATACAGTCAACATGAAACTAGGAAGGCCATGGCAGGATAATCTGAGACTGGGGCATAATTACAAAGATGCCCTGCAGAACATGTTTCTAGTGCCTGAGGCTACAGATGTCAATATAATAAAGAGGCTTATGTAGGAGTGATTTGTGTATTTTCACCATTCGAAGGCTCTTCCTTGAGTAAATATTTCATCTGTGCAGTCTACTGCTTGAGGAGAGAAGCCAGAAAATGTGAATAGCATCTTGTTTTCTGCTACTGCTCTTCCTTATGATGAGAAAGCTGAGTCCTAACCGAGTTCCTTCTACTGAAGAGCAAACACTGCTTATGCCTGTGGATCAGTACAAAACAAAATTACTCCTATTTCATGTGACTCTCATCCCACGGAAGGTACTTAGATCTAAGAATCACCCTGATCTTGTCATCTCTGAAATACTGATTAGGATTCTCTAGGCAAAATATTCAGCATAAAGGTCAAGTCCCAGTTAGGTGTCACTACACTCAAAGACTGATATTGGGGAAAATAAATCTTGGGTTTTAGAGCCAGGGGTTCCCCAAGGCTGAATAACAAGATGACAATCATCTTTTTGTGAAGGACAACAGTATAATCCTAGTTTGTTATCACAGAGTCTTGTGGCAAAAAATTAAAAAAAAATGTATTAATTACAAATGGCTCCAGACATCCCTAGTTTACCCTACACACGAGAACTAACACTATCCTTCCCTGAATTAGACTCTTAGATAAATATGTAAGAGTGTACATCCATTTGAATTCTGCTGTGGAGTTTTTGGCATGAAAAACTTCCCTAAGTTTGACTTCCTTGTATGCTAAATTTAAAATAATGATCTTTTGTTGACTGGGATTTTGCAACCAGTGAACTTAAAAATGCTCTTGAAAAGTTCAAAGCTAGGTGTGATCCTACCACTTAGGAGGCCAAGGGAAGACAGTTGAAGACCAGCAGGGGCTACAGAATGATGAACTGAGGCTTGAGCTATGTAATGAGAGCCTGCCTCCAAAATAAATGAATAAATAAATAGTAAAATAAGACAGAACAGAAAGTTGCCTGGAGCTCCCCTTAGGCTAAAACAAAGGGCTAACTTCTTGTGACCCAGGTGTCCCTGGGCTCAATCCTAAGAGTGGTTGGAGATCTGGCTCAGGAGTGAGTAAACAGGCTACAATAAAGGAAGGGCAAGCTACTAGGGAGGGCAGCCAATGCAGGTTAATCATTCCCAGGATTAAGTGTCGCATTTCTCTTTCATAACATAGGCTTGACAAGCTGGAAGTGAACCCAGCCGAGCACAAAGCACCATCCACGGTTAAAAGGAAATGATGCAATGAGCGAGAAGCCCGCTCTTCACTTCCATCCCATGTTGTCTCTTATGTCGTTTCTCTAAACAAAATTGGAGTGGTAGGCCAGTGCAGTGGGTTGTATGGAGATTTGATTATTATGATTTCTGCCTATGTAATTCCTTATATAGCGGATGTATGAGCTCCCACAAGCTTCTAGATTTTGCAGGGATGCTTTCGCAAGCCTCTAAGTCCTGGTCTTAGCTGTTTGCAAACAGTTACGCTGTCTTTTCATCTGGTTAAGCTTCGTATTCTCCCAAGTTAAAAAACAGCAACTGTGAACTGGGCACTGACTAATAATGAGACAAACCCCAGCTCTCCTTTTCTTAATATATATATATATATATATATATATATATATATATATATATATATATATATATATATATCTCAAAGTGATTAGCATTTGAGCCAAGAGGAACTGGACAAACACATTTGTAGTTGATTAAGAATGTTAAGGACAGAAAAACTAGGAACCATGGGCGATTCTCCTCTAGGCAACTGACAATGCATTTCCCAACTTTTGCTAAGTGAGAACTCTGCTTGCAGAAGGGAGGGAAGGGACAAAGTGAAATTTAAGAAGGTGCTATTCAACCGGAAGACCTAACAGAACGCAGTGAAAGCAAGCTGACAGTTGAGTGACTGCCTAGCATGTAAGCAGGGAGAAAGAAAGAAAGAAAGAAAGAAAGAAAGAAAGAAAGAAAGAAAGAAAGAAAGAAAGAAAGAAAGAAAGAGAGAGAGAAAGAGAGAGAGAGAAAGAAAGAAAGAGGAAGAGAGAGAGAAAGAAAGAAAGAAAGAAAGAAAGAAAGAAAGAAAGAAAGAAAGAAAGAAAGAAAGAAAGAAAAGCAAGAGGAGAGAGGAACAGTAAAAATTCTGGCTAGTGGATGTACACAAGTGAGGGGCTATGACAAAGTACTGAATTTTTAAGATTTCCATCAGCCTAAATTACTAATGTAAAACATAGTACATAAGATGAATAGTAACTCATGTCTATACCAAAGTATTTAGTGTTTTCTTCAATAAAATAAAATAAAATTTCTAGTGAAAACTTGTATGGTCCTGAACCTTTTTTTCCTCATCAAGGAAGATTTAGCTTCAGAAATACCTAATTTCTTTCCCATCCTGTCCCTGCTCTTACAAAATAAGAGAAAATGACAGATCAATAACTCAAAACCTCTTCCAGAGAAAGAAAACCTCATGTACACATCCGGGGCCCGTCAGGCTGAGAACCTGTCAGAGCCCTGTTCACACAGGAAGCCAAGACTTCTGCACTCATGGGTGGAGGCGGAGCCTGGTGCCCTGCCCAGGGGCTTTTGTTCCAGGGGTCTCACCAGATGAAAAGTCTCTTTTTTTTCTGCCCCAAGTTCAAGTTTCTATTTCTCGAAACCCTGGAGTAAAACTCCACCACTCCCCATACATTTTCTTTGCTTCTTTTACATCAGGCTTGTGTGCTCAAAAAATGAGAAGACAAAAGTTTCATAAGCTTTTTCAAACTGCAACTTGCTGTTTACAACTGTGATAGACAGATAGATTCATTCTCAGGGCCCAGCACTTAGAACGGTGATAGAAATTATGTTAAAACTGGGAGATGAATTATGCTGTTCCCTTTACAAGACTGTTTACAAGGGAGGTTCCACTAGAATGAGAAAATGTTCATGATAAAATGGTAAGTAAAAAAAAAAATACTGTTTAAAAATTATATGTGAGGGGCTGAAGAGAAGAAGGCTCAGTGGTTAAGAGCACTGATTGCTCCCCTAGGGGACCCAGGTTCCGGTCCCAGCTCCCAAACAGTGGCTCACAACCAGAGCTAGCACCAGACCAGTGGAGTCAGATGCCCTTCTCTGGCTTCCACAAGTACTGTATATATGTGGTACACACACACACACACACACACACACACACACACACACACATTAAGTAAAATGTCCATACCCATAAAAATAAATAAAATCTAAAAACTACATGTGAAATATGAGCTGAACTGGTTAAAATGTTTAATTTGTATAAAATATTTCTAGAAAGAAATACAACAGATGCTTTCAATAGTAGTGATTTCAGGGTGGGGGCTTTAGGTGGTGAATTTTTAGGGCCGCTTCATTGAGATACTATTCACCTTCCAAACAATTTAACCACTGAAAGCATTTCAACAGTTTTACAGTTATTCACAGAGCTGTGCAATCATTACCACTGTCTACTACAAACAGCTTCATCATGACTGTAAGAATTACAGGGTTGTAAGTATAGTCAGGAATGGAACTCTTACTTACCATGCTGGAAGCCCTAGGTTTGAGCCCTAAAGCTAGGGAAGGGAGAGAGGGGAGGAACTGGGGAAAGGAGGGAAAGCACCCTGGAGAGAGAGGGCCTATGTCTTCTAGCTATTGCACATAGATCACTTTCCCCCAGTACAAAGCAACCACCAACCTCAGTTTTCCTGGACAGATTTCCTTGACATCATATAAATTTCTGCACTTTGTTTTCAAGGTGCATCCAAATTATACCATGGACCCATAATTCATTTCTTTCTTTGTTTAACAACATGACATTTGTATGTGTGTGCCATATTTTGTTGATTCATTCATCACTGATGAACATTTAGGTTGTTTCAACATTTTTTTTGACGTTCCGAAAAATGCTATCAACATTTCTGCACAACTTATTCAGGTATCCTAGGGCTATCCAAGAAGTGGATATGTGATTTTTATTTTAAACTTTTGTTCTTCTGCACTTTCCATAAGGAACAGATAGTACTATCAGTATCAGGAAAAAATTACTAATAGGGAAAATATCCCTGTGTGCCAATACCTCCTCTAATCGTCATTCTCTCCCCAGCGCAAGCCAGATACTTTGTAGTTAATTAACTAAAATGGTCTTAATGAATATGTGTGCTCTGAACTGGACCCTATACTGGGTAAATTAGAGGATACAAAAAATAATCAGGAAACAAGGTCTTTGCTTCCAAACAAGGGATGCTGCTAAACTCAAGGGTCAGGGGGAGAGGATGCTTTTCAAGGGAAAACCACCTCACAGACACAGGAATAAAAGAGCAGAGTAAATTCTAGTTGAATTGGTCCTTTCTAATTCCGATCCCTGGCACTGAAGAATAAACCGTTCTATCATCCAACATGAAACCAAGTCTTACCTGCCTGTGATGCATCAAGGCATCCCTACAGTCCAGTTAAAAAGGATTCTTCCTGTCTCCCAATAAAGAACCAACCAAGGAAGGGAGAATTTAAAGGCTCTTCCACCACAGCTAAGATTCTATAGAACAATATAAATTGTGATTTTTTTTGCAAACATACATTTATATACACACATGTACAAATAAGATTTGTTTCATTTAGAAAGTGTTGGGCTCTAGCACTAGGTGTTATACAGGCTAATTGGGGAGAAAAGCCACCGACAGTTTTCCCCAGCTCTTAACTCTGTGAGCTGCAATAGCAGCAGGCATGACAAGTGATGCCCATGGATGGATACTAGAGTGGCATGCATGTTATGGATGTGACCAACCACTTTCTGATTGGATTTAAGGTCCACTCTACAGGAAGCAATGCACCCCTGGTATTGTGAATCTGGCCTCAGGACTCATGGTTGGGGAGCTCATAAACCTCAGGGCTGAACCGACAATTATTACTTTGCCAAGTGATCATAATATCAAATTGCTCCCTACATTTGTTCTCAGTTGTCAGTTCCCATCAGAGAAGCCCCTTCACTCAATGGAGAGTGGCTAACACAGAAACTCACAGGTAAAGTGCAGAGAATAAACAACAGAGGGTGCTCAACCACACAGGGACATCAGAGCCTCTGCGCAAAGCTTGAGACCACCACAGAAGAGAGGCAGAAAGACTGCAAAAGCCAGAGATCTGAGAGCATAGAGTGAAATAGTCTCTTCTGGACATGGCTGGACCCATACTCATGAACTCACAACAGCTACGATCACAAGACCAGCAGCAGACCAAGCCAATCAACATTCTAGCATGAAGTGGGAGGAGAATGTTCAGCTCCCTACCTCTAATTGAGGAGCTACGCATGTTTACGGTTTCTGGAAGTAGAGATTCAGTTTCTCCTGTGACTCCTGACAGGTCAACCATACCCCAGTGGATGGCTCCACACACAAGAGTAATTGGGCAGTCCAAATTGGACTTGGTGAGTTATTTTTTTAAAAAGAGGATACACGGGGGAATGGAAGTGTATCTTAGAGGAGTTATGGGAAGAAGTAGAAATACATTGTGTGCTTGTATACATTTGTCGAAGAATAAATAAAAGTGTGGTATTTCTTAAAAAGAAAAGGTTGGGCTGGTAGGAAAGGCACAAGCGAGTGGTGGCATTGCTGTAAGATGACCAAGGAGTCCATCAGTTTCTACTGCAAAATACTCCAATCTGTTAAAAATAAATCCACTAATTCAAAATGTACCTGTCTCAACTACAATGTAAGAGTCTCACATGAATGGGTATCACTGTTGCTCCTCAGGCCGCCCAGGTCACGGGGAAACATAATTCAGCAGGACCTAGCAACGTATATTTAGAGAGCTGTGTGGGATACACAGTATCAGACCGAGAGAAGGGGAGATGTTTTTTCTTTTCTTTCTTTTTCTTAAACACTCTTTTATATAAGACACAAAACATTAAGGTTTTATATTTTAAGGACGAGATGAACAGAAAAATCAAATGACACAATTTTAGTAGCCAGTAGTAGAAAACAAAGCTTGTGGGGCTAGAGAGATGGCTCAGCGGTTAAGAGCACTGACTGTTCTTCCAGAGGTCTTGAGTTCAATTCCAGCAAATATATGGTGGCTCACAACCATCTGTAATGGGATCTGATTCCCTCTTCTGGTGTGTCTGAAGACAGTCACAGCATACTCATAAACATAAAATAAATTTAAAAAGGGAAAGAAAAGAAAGGTTGTAACAGCCCTACCTAAGCAAAGTATAAAATATTTTGGGAGAATGGTTTAAGTTCCAAATAATAATAATTAAAACAAGCAACCAAACAACAACAGCATCAAAATACATCAGGAAGCTGCAGCCTGTCCCAATAGAACTCTCCCCTGGGCATCCTTTGCCCTTTCCTCTGTATCCTTCCCTGAAACTACACTAGCACATGAACCATGTGTTGGAACCATAAAGAAAATGCCCTTGGTTTAAAAAGAAAAGAGGCCAGCATTTGCTGCACTCTATGCCTGCTGGGGCTCTAGGGCCAAGAGCTAAATAAACTGCAGTCCAGCGATTAGAAAAGCAGCATCAGCTAAAGTGATCCTCCTAAAAGCTGTAATAGGAGAGAGAGTGCCAGGAACAGAAGGCTCCGTAGACGGGAGCCCGTGTCCTAGGACCTGGAATAAAGGTAGATTTTAAAGGGCAAGTCTGAAATGTATTTGCTGAACACAGCTCGTCTTGCTAAACCTGGTTTCTGTCATAGCGATTATACCCTCAATTTCATGAACATCGTGTTTGCTTGGAAAGGAAAAAGAAAGAAAGAAAGAAAAAAAAAAAAACCCTGTTTTTGTAGTAATTGCACATCAATACCAGAGACCTATTATTTCTATTAAGTTAATTAACCTATTTTTGAAAAGTATACAAAATAGGTCACTTAAGTGGGTGTGACCTTACCCAGTGAACTATGCTTTTAAACTGTCTCCAACTATTAAGATTTATAGACCCCTTTATCAACATCTTGGTTTGAAAAGGCTGGCTGAGTGAAAGGCATGCACGCCAGGCTAAGACAGCTTTGGTCTCTATCAATCAGCCCATTATAACTTAATGATATTTAGATGATGTGATTAGATTTTCAAATTGAATGCTGTTTAATCTACATTCCAGAGTGCTTATGTAATCAGGCCACATTTCTAAGGCTCGGGCAAACAGTCTGAAGGAGAGAATTTTGTATCTGAGATCAATTCAAATAGTGTTCCTCCCGATCTGAGAAAGGAGAAAAGTGCTTAGCCCTGGGAGGGTTTGCGAGAGGTGGGAGCCACAAAACAAAACAAAACAAAACCTTCTAAATCATTATTCATATCGTCATTGAAAGCACGGCCAGCTTCTGCACCGCTGAGCAGCATGCTGGGTAGTGAACAAAAGTTCTGCCTTGTATTTCATTCCCGATTAGAAAAACCGAAAAAAAAAAAAAAATCCCAATAGAGAGGAGTTTCTATTCAGTTTAAGAAAGTTCCAGGTACAAAGTGGTCAAGGGTCTCTGCTTCTGTACCACAACGGCTGGCCCATATTAGTGATGACATTTGTGCTCTAAATAACATCTAGTGACTAAAATCACAGCTGGCACTTGAGAGCTCTTACATTCTTAGGAAACCAGCCCATTTGAGGGTGTGTACATAAATTAACAGGTAAACCAAGCTTCAGAGCCTAGCCTTAGAATCTGTAAGCTTGCATTATATACACACACACGACATCTCCTTTCTTTCAAGACTTCAACTGCAAAATACTGCACAATGTCAAAGTCATAGCACCTCAGATTTCCTCACCCTTTAAGGCCCATTGGTGACCCAGGCACTTAGAGTCTGTCAAGCAACTTTTAGTGGAGGAGTGTGTGCAACTTGGCACTTTAACACCTCTGGGGGTGGGGAGCTCGAGGCTTGTTTTGTCTTTGAAGTTCCAGGTTCTGTTTCTAGCTTTCCTTTTCCTTCAACACTGACTCTGGTTTGCTTCACTTTAAGGGAACCTGGTTACTTGTAATTTCCTCTTTATCTTGTTATTCTTCTTTTTTCTCACCAGCTTTCTATCTTTGTAGAATTCCTTTGGCAGAAAGGCTTTCTTGTCTCCTTAGGCTCAAGTCCTACGCACACCTCACAAGTGTAGTTATGTTGTCCCGCATAATCTTAACTATTTGGCTTCTGGAAAAAAAAATGGATATAAAGAAGTTGTAAACTCAAAGACACCAGATAGAGCAGAAGTTTGGGCTCAGAAAGGCACTGATTCTGAATGGAAAGTGAACTTTATATTTGTGGGAAAGAACACATCTTCACACTCCAGTCTTTTTCTCTCCCTAACTCCCCAAACTGACAATCAGTTGTTTCTGAGACACTGAAAATTAGGAAGTTCTCTAACAAAGAGATGACATGACATGCTGACACAGCCACTTGGAAGTTCTACCACAAAAGAGATGACATGACATGCTGACACAGCCACTTGGAAGTTCTACCACAAAACAAACTATGAAATCTATGGGTGGGTCTAGGGACTAGAAGCCTTCCGACTGGCCCTCCAGTCACATCAATTAAGTAAAGATCTATCTAGTCTACCCATCTCATCAATTCCTAATCTGAATTCTCCTTAAGCCATTTCAATCCAACACTGGAAAGGAAGTATATCTGAGCAGGAAGTCACACTGCAGATGCTACAACCACCTCCAGTCCCTGCATCAACCACTGATCCGAACACGGAAATGCAAAACTGTACAAGATATACTCCCTCAGGCAATGGATTAGGGAGAGAAAAGACAAATGCAAATGCAGTGGCTTTACAGTACCTGAGAAGGATGCACACTGCAGGATGGGAATCAAAGATGCAGTAACCGATTTCACTTGAGTCACAAAAGCTTTCATGTTGAGATATATATATATATATATATATATATATATATATATATATATATATATATATAATAAGTGTTTTACAATCAAAGAAGCATGTAGAAAGAAAGCAAGGTTTAGGGGCAACAACAAAGGCTCCAAGAAGAGGCGAGGACAATACAAGGTGGAAATCCTTTGGATCCCAATAGCCAAAGTGAGTGTAACTTCATCTCACAGCTCACCAGGAGCCACCACAGGCCCTAAGTCAAGACAGCACATGTGCATTTGGGAAAAAGAGAACCTGAACTCAACACGGGAAAAGCAATGGAATAAGATGGGTGGCAGGAAGACTGGAGCACAGGCTGATGAAAGTCCTAACCCGAATGGACAGGAGGGACATAAACATTAAGGTGGTCAAAAGTACAGCCACTGAGAGGCTATGGGGAGGCTTTAGAGAGAAGGTGGGTGGTGATTCCCATTCGAGAGAAAGCATAAAAAGAGTGCAAGGAATGCATCCAGCCTCCCAGCAGGTCATTAAAGGAACTGGACAACATGACACACATCTCTAACTCTGGGTTTGCACTGTATCCTCCACACCCATCACTTCCGTGATGTTACCACTGGGTACCTGGCACTATAGTCATGGCACTGTGCCAGAACACTCTTATGGAATAAGATACTAACACAGAAATTATTCTAAATGGAGACGTGAAGATAAGGCATTTTTTTCTCTAAGGCATGCCAGCTATTTTTTTTTTAATGTTCAATGTTTAGTAAACTAGGATTATTACATGTCATGGGAAACTAAAACAAACTTCATAAGCTACTTGCAAATACAAAGCCAATGCAAAAAGGCACTAAATTTGGTAGAACATGCAGATTTTGACTAAAATAAAGGGGAAAGTTTAATTATAGAAATAGTAACTGGAAATAGCGGTACTGGGTCACAATCTAGTCCAGGCTTGGGGTGAATGAAAATTCTTTGATGTAACAGTGCTGCTGTGTTACCTAGCACAAAGTAAGCACTGCACTTGCCACTAGTTCTCACAGGACAAGCATGGACATCACAAAATAAACAGTTCAATAGTTAATGGAATCCTTTGCCTCAAAGATGAAAATCTAGGCAGGAATGAATTTCTGTTACCAACCCCTCTTACTAGTATAAAAGGACCCCATCCAAGTCAAACCTTTAGAAGGCTGATTATCTCTACATAGGAAAGGCAACATGCAACCGCCAGTCTTCCTTCTGGGATGAAACCTAGAGGATTCCAGGTTTACACACAGTGCTAACTGATACAATATTCCCAATGAGTTACTCATGATACATAAGAATACATCTCATCTTAAACTGATTTTCACAATCTCCCTACAAAATGACATCTGAAAGCACTTAAGAGATACACTTATACCCCTGTGTATAAAAAAGGGTGGAAAATCCTCTCTGTCTTACTTCATAAAGGTTACTGAAAATGCCATGTGATTAATATTATTTATTTGGCATTGGGTTAAACACCAAAGGTAACACTTAACCACTCTCTGTTTACCAAGTTAATCACCAGATTTGTCTACTTTGTCTGATTTACTGAGGCAAATACTTTGAGTGTCTGAAATGTTTTATCTGGCCCTGGGAAAGGAAAACGAAAGGAGTGTTGTGCATGTATTAATAGATAAGTGCAAACAGGCCCTATCCTATCAAGTGAACAGCTAGGACCTTTGGCCACTGTTTACTGAAAATAAAATTAGCCTTGGCTGGCAGGTACTTATCAGCTCTGAGAATAATTAACTACTCACATCTGGTACTCGTTACTGAAAATGCTAGTGGGAGCCATTACCTTTGGTAAGGGTTATATTTCCTGACCAGCTAACCTCCCCCTAACATACTACTGGAATGCACTCTTCATTCCCAAGCAGTCTGCTGGCAGTACCCGGAGCAGTTCCACAAGCTGTTTCCCCCTCCTCAACCAAACAGAAAGACATTTTCAGAAATCCAAAACATATCGCCGAGCCATGCTGGTTCCCACAGGATGCTTACCAACTCACCACTGGGAATTCCCTGCCTCATGGAGGCCTGGGAACTTTGTAAACAAACAAGGGTCAGTCTGAGTTAATCAATAATAACATTTTGTACTTTAAATTTTGTTTTTGTGGTTTTTCAAGGACTTCAGGGAACTTCATTGTGTAGAATAACATGAATATAGTGTTCAAGGTTCAAGAAGCCCAGGAACCCACAGCTGCCTTCATTGGTCAGACGGGAAACAGTAATAAACGAGGTACCTCATGCCTACTTTGTTTGTTTTCTATTCTAACAATTCCCTTACTGGGCAATAATTTTCACAATTTCATTAAAGCAAAGGAAATGCTCTGGGGCATTCATATAAATAAGCAATACATAATATGTGCTTTTATATTCATGCAACAGGGATCAAGAGGCAGGAAACTCAGGGCCTCTGCAATTAGCTTGCTGTGAAATCCTAAACAAGTCATTTGTTGTCAAGTGACTCTCGTATCTATGCTCTGTAAAAGTTATACTGCAATGCTGGACTAAGGAGTGACTTCTGACAGTGCCAGGAAAGTGTTGGTAAATCAGAAATTAAAATGCCAGCTCTTTTCTGAACCACCACAAAAAGAACATACACGGGCTGTCTAGTGGGTGGGACCTAGAATGCCTTGCACATATGTAACCGATATGCAACTTGACCATTATGTGGGTCCTGAACAATTGAGCTGGGAGCTAGCTACCCCAAAGGTTGTTACCTGTATGTGTATAATATGTTCTTCTGGCTGCCTTGTCTGGCCTCAGTGGGAGAGGAAGTACCCAGCCTCACAGAGATTTGAAGTGCCAGGGTTGGGGGGCTACCCAGGGGAGGCACCTGCTCAGAGGAGAAGGGGATTGTGGGGGGGGGGTGAGGGTGACTGGGAGTGGGGCAGTGAGCAGGATGTAAAGTGAATAATTAAAAGAAATTAAATAAAAAAAACTTTTTAAAAATGCCAGCTCTTCAAGACCCTTTTCTCAAAGGAAATAGTAAGCTTCTATCAATAATAAATGGTGCCATTTTAACTTACACCTTTTATTAAGGTGTATTTCTGACACGTTGCTCCTAACTCGACAAAAGAGTGTACATGAAAACCGTGGGTAATCTGAAGATCAGCAGCTGCCCTGTTTCTAAGGAAACTGCAAATTGGATTCTATTAACAATGAATAGATGGCCTCTCCAAACACACAAGCCTTCTAACACACACTAGGTGGGTGGACATCAGATACCTCAGGAGATGAGGACGTGAACTAAGACGCTGGGAAGTCTAAGGATACGGAGCCAGTAATTAGGGGTTGGGAAACAGAAGAAGGTAGGAATAATAGGCAAGAAGGGAATTCAATACTGAGGAGAGATGGGAGGCCAAAGAAAAACAGAAGAAACAGAAAAAAAAAAACAACAACGAGCATTCTGGGATTAGGCAGTACAGTCAGGTGAGGCAGTGGGGCCACACCGTGGGGGTATCAGGGGACTGTCAAGGGAACGAGGAGAAGTGGGAGGAGGCTCAACCACGTGAACCAGCAAGGCAAGGAGGAATTACTGGACGAAATCAGAGAGAATGTTAGGTGCTCTGGACAGGGCCCAACAGGGATGAAAAAGAAGCCAAACGGAATCCATTAATAATTCTAAGCAGGAGCAGCCGTGAGGGTTTAGAAATGTAGCACTAAGAAATTATTTGTACAAAACTGGCAGAAATAGAAAATGCTAACCCTCAAATCAAGCTCCAACAATAACTTTCGAGTTACTGGGTTGTGGAAATTTTCTTATGCGAATCCATCTGTGGTAATCCCTTCAACTATTTACTGGAAAACTAGCTGCGGTTTGACTACAGATACCCCTCCTAGGTTTCATTCAGCTATATCTATCTTCTCAACTCAAGAATCAAGGAGGCAAATGGTTTCAACTGTTTTCATGTCACTAAGAAAGGTTGGGTAAAAGTATCTTTTATTCTCCTGATGTAATTGTCCTCTGGAGACTTACAGTCTCCATTGGCTAACCTAGGCCTAGTCGTGGAAGCTTCTAGCCTCTGTACAATCTTATCTGGGCCTAGGATGTTTTTAGCCTCTGAGACTTACTACTGAATAAGCTCAGCCTTTCTAGTTCTCTCTGAGTTTTGGCTGTTCTGGTTCAACTCAGCTGTTCTGGTTCAAACTCCTCTCCAAGCTGACTGACTCAGACTTCTCTCTGAATTGCCCTTCTTGGCCTCAAACTAACTCTAGCAATCTGTTCTAATCTTCTGGCTCCTTCTCATTCTCTGGCTCGTTCTGCTTACCTGTGACTAGTTTTTTTTTTCTCTCTCTCTCTTCAGACTGTCTCTGAAAAGATCTCTCAGTTAAACTACCTCTGAATTCCATGAGCTGACTGACCAGAACTGAGTGCTAAGATTAAAGGCATGTATCACCACCCCTGGACCTACGCTTTACCTGAAACTTGCTGTATGTATACCAGGCTGGCCTTGAACTCAGAGACCAGCTTTGCCTGTGTCTCCTGAGATTAAAGGCATGTCTATATTCCAGTCAGATCATACAGACCTAGAAGGTCTTTGGTTGTGGTATCTTGCCAGAGCAGCAGTGCTGTAAATTAAAATTCCTCCACAGAGGTTGATTTTCGGAAGAGCTGAACTGCGAGAGTGCACGACATTCACTGGGTCCCCACCATTCTTCCACACCTGCTTTCACATGGCCACCTTTAACTCACAGAGTCACAGGGACATCACAAAGCCCTGGCAGGTAGCAAGAAATACTCTGACCATTGTCTAGCATACTAAAACCCGTTATTGTCATCTAAATTTGAAAAAAAAAAAAAGCTTTGGCCAAGAGTTTTTAAAATAATTGCTAATTCCCTTCCCGCCCCCCCCGCCCCCCCGCCCCCCCGCCCCCCCCGCCCCCGGGTGTAGAATATTACCTGTCTTACCACATTAAGACAAAAATCTCATTCTTCTCATGCTATAACCCAGGCTGGTCTTGAATTCACTCTAATTAACAATAATTCTCCTGCCTCCTAAATGCTGGGAGCATAGGCTTGATCCACCACATCTGAGCTTTAGATTTGTATTTTGATGAAAAATTATATGGCTTATTTTTTAAAATTATTTCTGAGCTAACATGTATGAATTAATTTTTAAATGTAATGTGTGCTCCATTTAAATTTTACTCGTTAAATGAGAATTGACATAAAGCTATAGGAACTAAAGAAAATTGATTTATAAGGCTAATTTTACTTAGTTGTTAAAATTATTTCAATCCTGATCAATATTAATTCATTTTTTTAGAATTTAGGTTAATAGCAATTAGTCTAGAACTAGAACCTAGGAGAGCAGGGTTTCTTACCCTTGGCACTGTGATCACTGCAGGCTGGGTAAAGGTTTTCTTGGGAGGAGGTGATCTGCACACTGCAGGATGTTAGAAGCATCTCTGGTGTGGACCCACCAGCATGCCTGCTACCTCCATACATGCTTACCACAACCCAAATCATCTCCAAATATTACCAAATGTCCTCTAGGGTGAAACCATTTCCTTAAAAAGCTATGCTAGAAAGGAATGGCGATCCTAACTATTTCAAATGTCTTTAGATATAGCAAAGCATTGGGAAAAGAGAAAGGCCTGAGGTGTAGTCAGATATGATGTGAAACTCACGGTCTGTCATTCACCGTCATTGTGGCTTTATGGAAGTTAATTTACGAAGCCCCCAATTTCACAGAAGAAGAAGGGATTAATCACATTCTAGTGTGCAATTCTCTTTGCCGGCCCAGAATACCATCGCCTAACCTAAGTGCAGTACTGGGAATTGGCATGAGGATCTCACACATGCTACGTAGTCTAGTTTTATTTCTGATGCTGCGATGAAATACCTGATGAGGAGCGTCTCAGGGGAGAAAGGGTTTATTTTAACTCACAATTCAAGTCACCACCCACCATAGTAGGAAGCCGGGGTGGTGAGAACTTAAAACACCGGTCACATCACATCCACAGTTAACAGCAAAGAGAAATGAATGCATACACATTTATTTCTCAGCTTTACTTTCTCTATAGAATTAAGCACCAAACCCCAGGTTATGGTACCACCTACTTTTAATTTGGGGTTTGCTCATGAACTAATGTAATCAAGACAAGCCCCCACAGAGATGCCCACAGGCCAACCTGATGGGGAGTCTTTCCCAGGGAATTCTACCTGTGCCAAGGTGATAATTAAAACCAGCCATTACACCAGGCAAAGCTGTCTAAGCTCTATCCTTCCGCCATCTTTTTTAATTTTCACTTTGATATACAGCCTTTTTGAGTTGTCCAGCCTGGCCTTGGACTCTGTAGCTCAGGTTGAATTTAAACAAAGATATACCTCTAGCTCAGCCTCCCCAATATCTATGATTACAGACCAGGACCACCAGGACAGCTTTAGGACTTATTTTGGGAGGAGCTTATGGTATCCTTTCTTTCTTTCTTTAGAAGAGTTACATCTCTTCTGTTCTGGTTCTAAGACTCTGCCCCAAGGTAGAGTACAGGCAGCATATTTGAGCAGTGATGTAAGTGCATTTTGAAGCCTCAAAGTCTGGCTCAGGGATGGCATTGGAGTTACAGTGGGTCAGTTAGACTCAACTCTGCAACCTCTTGCTGGAGCACTCAGGGGAGAATCTCCTCCTGCTCAGCTAGTATAGTAGAGCGTTAAGCTTGGAGCTTCAAGGTGGGAAAAGAAGTAGAACCTGAAGAAATGATACTTAATGTTGCAAGTCAGGTCTGTCCCCAGCCATATCAGCAGTGATCAGTGACTTAATTCCTTCACTTTAAGTCTGTGTGATTTAGACTTGATTATTTACGGGGAAACAATTTACCCAAAACCTATGTCAAACATTTGCTGAGAGAACCAAGCACTGTAATGAAAGCAATAAGGCTATAAAGAAAATTCTTCAATTGCTCATCCATACAAATCACACACACACACACACACATACACACACACACACACACACACACACGTTATATAAGGGCTCAAAGCCAATACAGTGAAAGAGAATAACAGACCTCCCAACTGGCTTCAACTTCCTAATAAACTAGAAAATATCCCCCAAATGGCCATATTTATTTCAGAAGGCCGAAAAGAGGGATTTATAGTTGGTAAATTAAAGTAATAGAACTAGGACGTGAGTGAAGGATTCACTGATTAACATAATTATTTAATACACTTTAAAAATGCTAAAAGTCGGGGCTGGTGAGATGGCTCAGCGGGTAAGAGCACCCGACTGCTCTTCCTAAGGTGATAAGTTCAAATCCCAGCATCCACATGGTGGCTCACAACCATCCGTAACGAGATCTGGCGCCCTCTTCTGGAGTGTCTGAAGATAGCTACAGTGTACTTACATATAATAAATAAAATAAATCTTTAAAAAAATGCTAAAAGTCCATGATAAAGACAAAGTAAATATAGCTAGCCTTCCATTTTGACTCAGGCTCCAATATAGCTTGGCAAGGAATAGTAAAAGCAATCACATTTCTAAGTTGTACAAAATGGAGACATCATCTGCTGTTCAAACGTGGAGTCAAAGATTCCGAGCCATGGGAGATAGAGCCTAATTAAGAACTCTGAGCTACAAGTGAAGACTCCCAGGTTCAAGTCCCAACTTCACCAGCCCTAAAGAATGCAGCAGTAACAAATTACCTAGTCTTTTTGATCTTCAGATTTTTCTTAAATAAACAAACTGAAAAGCCTATACCTGGTTATTAGTTACACCTAGCTCTGAAGTTTTACAATTCTACTGTAAAATTGATTGCTTTTGATGACTAGAACTAAATCACACCAAGTATGCTGTAATTCCTGTTCAACATTTCTGCTTATGAAGTGACAAGTTTCAACTATTCAAGTCTACTAAGAAAATAAAACCCATGTTGAGTATTATTCAAAAAAAAAAGAAAAAAAAAAAAAGAAAAAAAAACAACCAAAAAAGCAGAGGGTGTGCTCTTACAAGTTTCAAATGCCAGTCAATGACAAGTCCTACAATAGAGGAGTCGGCAGCTTTGTGCTGTGCCTATAGGGTGGCGCGGTTGATCTGTATCTCTAAAAGCCGAAATAATTCACAAGGCCACCCACTGACAAGTCCATTGAAGCATAAAGTAATCGGGTTAATAAATAACTGCTTATAATTTCCAGATAGGAAAATGAAAATCTAAAGTCAACAACCACATGACAGGGTGATAAGCGGGAGCTAGAGTAAGGAAAAACAAAAGCGATTCCTAACACGACGACTGGGGTCATAAGTGCTGAAAAGCAGCCGTGTCATAGCACCGCAAACTATAAACACCAAATAAGAAAAAATTAAAACGTGTGTTCTGGCTCCATGCTTATAAGCTTTTATCAAACTTCTTGCTGAACTTTAAAAAGTAAAGAGATTAGTGAACTCAGCAATTTTTAAACAAAATTCATAATGAAAACAGGAATTGCTTTCTTAAAAAAAGGTAAATATTTACACGTCAAGCATAGACAAAGTGCATATGACAGAGGAAGTGGCTGTCCATACATTAAAGCTGGTTTCAACAGCTCCCTACTCGCAGTCAATATAAGTCCATCTAACTCCGGCAACTTTACCTACTGTCCTGAAGAGATGTTCAAACACAAATTGAGCAAAATATTCTGGGAGCTTTAGTTTCCATATTTGAAAACATAAGCAATTATTCTAACCTCTATATTATATGTGACCTCGTGAAAAATGATCATGCGTTTAAAGGCTCTTCTGATTATGTGATAGGTGACTGTTATAAAACAAGATGGGAAATCAAATGGACTGCTTGTTAAATAGGTCTATCTTCTAGGCAACATAATGAGTTTGGGGAAAATTTATTTTTCATTCTCCCAGCACCTCTGTGTGGCCACTGAAAATATTACCACTCAACTTAGCAGATACAGGAGATGAAGTAAATTATTCAACTCATATCAAATGAAAATCAATAATGAGGGCAAAAATAAATCCTTACTTTCTGTTTCTCTCCACTCTATCATCATTATGCACCATCTGTATTGTTACTATGTGAAAGAGACACGCTCTAAGGAGTGTCAAACATTTACAAGAGAAGCGTGTTATATAGCATGCGGGCATTCAAATGCATTCACCGACTTTAAAGCTCACTTGAAGATTCATATAAGCACACTCCTTCCTTGGCTTGGCTTACCTAAAGAAGTCAGCAAGAAATAAAGGGAGAAAAATGAAACACACCCGTGCTTCACTGGAATTGAACAATTATAGCTTGCCATTTCATACGCTTGAAACTTAAACCATTTCCTTGACTGATGCAAAAATTACCTCAGTGTTACACTGAAGAATTACACCACCTGGGCACACTCTGTAAGGCCAGAGGCACAAGTGATTCAGCTTCCAGCTCAGAAAGTCCTTACGGCATCTACCAAGTCATTAGAACTTTGTATACTTTAGACATTTTCCTTCCGATTCATACAATGGTCTTGTTCACTGAGTTTAGTCAAGGCACGTTGGGATTGGGTAGAAGAGGGGTGGGGGTGGGGGCACTGTGCAAAGGGTGTGGTGGGAAGTCTGTCATGAGCTAATCTCCCTGAAAGCTATCTATTAGTCATCTCATGGGATATGCCAGAAGCAGAACAATTTTTCTTCTATGGTCTCAGGAAGAGCTGGCTGTGGTTGAGCACCGTCTTCCAGGACCATCACTGAGAAATCACAGCCCACTGTAGCCTCAAATGAGTGGTCAACAGTATATAAAAGGGAGCCTTCTCTAGGAACTTCTCTCCAATCTGTAAAGGGATACTGTGGTTTTCTGACAAACCAAATATAAATTAACATTTNGAGGAAGGAATTTGTGTAGAAGCAAACAAATCAATAGACCAGCATTCTCTCTTCTCGGGCCACAGCAGAGCGGTGCTGGGAGTACAGAGCTTGTTAAGGGCTTAATGTGAAAGTCTGCTCAACTGTTCACTGCACTTCAACACTCCGTGTCCCTCTTCTAAGCAGCACATGACAGGAAAAGGACTCTCCCATGCATCTTGTTCTTACTTCGCTTGCTTCTAAAACACTAAGTGCTAATTAGTCACATAAGTGGGCACAGTAAAATCCAAACCTTCCTGCATGACTAATCAAGTTTAGATGGTTCTGAGCTGAGGAATTGGTCAAACCCAAACTCACACTTGCAAACTGCAAAAAAAAAAAATCTGGGTTTATACTTTGCAGCTAGCCACTGCTACTTACAAATATGACTGCTTTTGAAACTACTTATAAAGAGATAAAAGGTTGGATTTTACAGACACTGGTTCAGCTGACATTACAAGGGGATGTAAGAACAAGAAAAAGAAAATTAGCATTACTTTAGGTTATTTTTTTCTGCCCCTCTCTTAATGTGCCCCTCCAAAACCCATTTGTTTTCCCAAGGAAAACCCAAAATAACAAAACAAAATGAACAAAACCAGACACCTCAGAGCCATTTACTGTTTGAAGGTCATGAACTCTGAACTATGACACCAACACCGATACCTTTATCATTTCTTCTTCTGTAACACAGCCCATGAACCTTCCCATTCTAGTAGCTTAAGCACGTTTCATTGGTGTGGTCAGCGTGCACGAGCTGTTATCTGTTATCTAAATGTTTGGAGGATATGTGTGGGAGGAAGTACATAGTTCTGTAATTCTGAAATTAATTTACTTTCTAATTATCGATTTAGGATAAAATATGAAGCTTCTGTCTCTTCTGTTTTGCTATGGTCATTTCTATACCACCTCTGAAAACATAAGGAGGAGCCCGATGGAAGTTTTGCCTCTGACTAGGTGGTTAAGAGGACTGACTGTTGCTCCAGAGGTCGTGAGTTCAATTCCCAGCAACCTCACGGTGGCTCACATTCATCTGTAATGGGATCTGATGCCCTCATCTGAAAATAGTTACATTGTACTCATATAAATAAAATAAATAAGTATATCTCAAAAAAAGCCCAACTCATATTGTTGTTTTGATACATATTGTTTAGACAGGCCTTGCACTCACTGAGTAGCTGAGGCTGACCTTGAACTCTGGATCCTCTGACAACTATCTCCCAAGTGTTGGGATTACATGTGTGTTTTAATTATATCTGGCATCAAAACAAATAATATATGTGTACACATATATTTGTACACACACACACATGCATAACATCTTTCACTCACAAAAACAAACAAAAAAGAAGGGCTGCCTAAAATATGACCTGAAAATGTAGAAGAATAAAATTCACCTAAAGTTGTACATTCAACAAAAGAATCTTTTAAAAGCAAAGGTGACAGTTGATAGCTTCTGGGAGAGGTAAAGTCAGTTTTCTATAATGATGGGGCAAGCCACACTCTAAAGAGTAGTTCAGGGACATAAAGTGTACTCTGTGAATTTAAACAATAAATAAAAGAGGAGAATTCAAAGTTGGGTGAAGGTCTGGCAGGAGTTGGGTGGGCAGATAGATGAAGGCAAAGAGGGTAGCTCTGGCAGGAGTTGGGTGGGCAGATAGATGAAGGCAGAGAGGGTAGCTCTGGCAGGAGTTGGGTGGGCAGATAGGTGAAGGCAGAGATGGTAGCTCTGGCAGGAGTCGAGAGAGGAAGGTGAGTATGACCAAAATCATTTTATAAAATTCTCAAAGAATTAATGAAAAAAAATTTTTTTAAGTGAAATAAACTCTTTAAAATATCATCAGTGAATGAAGCTAAACTAACAGATAATCCAGGCCTGATGTTGTAGGTCTTGTAAGACATGCCTATCATGCCAGCTACTAGGGAAACTGAGGCAGCAGGACCACAAGTTCAAGGCCAACCTAGAATACAGACTGAGTCTAAGGCTAGCAAATGCAACTTAGATCAACTCAAAATAAAAATATAGACAAAGGGCAAGATATATACCTCAGAGGTACACAATTCTGCCTAGTACAAGAAAGGAAGAAAGATGAGGGAAGAATGGAGGTAGGGAGGGAAGGAAGGAGGAGGGAGGAAACCTTTTTTGTTAAATGCCTATGATTCAGTAAGTTGGTAAGAAATACAGGTATACACAAAGGTATGGAATATACTGGAAATGGTAACTTTGGACAACTATATACTTTTATTACTTAAATATATTTTAACAGCAGCAGACTGCCTAAGGAAAAGCATAGAGTAGGATTTATAACTCGTATATAATTTTGTTTAAGTTAGCTGAGGTGGGATGGCCACTCCTGGCAGGCAGCACCATTCTCTGGATTGGAATCCCGGGTTGTTATATAAAAAGCACTGTGTGAACTGAGCGCAACCACTCACAGCTCTGCTTCCCGACTTCAGGGTGGAATGTTGCCAGCGGCTGCAAGCTCCAGCCATTGTGAATTCTCATCCTGGTGGACTTGGAACCGCAAACCGTAACCGTCTTCTCCCTTAATGTCCGAGTATTTCATCACAACAGGGAAAGAGCTAAGACAACAGCAAATGAAGCGCACAGGCAACTTGGGCTCAGCGCTGAGTCTTTGGATAGGATACCAAAACACAATCCATGAAAATAAATGATAGATAGAATCTTACTAAAATAAATACTTCACGGGGCTGGAGAGACGCCTTGATGGTTAAGAGCACCTACTGCTCGCCCAGAGGACCCGAGTTCATTTCTCAACATCCAAATCAGGTGGCTCACAACTTCCTGTAACTCCAGCTTTTGGGGGACTCCAACTCTATATTCTGGCCTACACCATCACTCCCCCATATAAAAAGCTAATGTTAAAATGAAGAACAGATAATCCAAAGATTAGAAGAAACTGTTTTCAAAATTTATATATGATATTGGATTTATACACAAAATATACTGAAGATCAAAACTCAGAAATAAAAACAAAAGCGGGGGATATAGCTCCATAGTAAAGAACTTCTCTCTCTCCTTTCTTTCTTTCTTTCTTTCTTTCTTTCCTTCCTTCCTTCCTTCCATCCATCTACTTTCTTATAATGTAAAAGGCCTTGAGTTAGTGAGTTCAATGCCCATTCCTACTTGCAGAAATTTGTTTAATAATATATATTATCAAGTATAACATATATATTAATAATTATACCATATATATTAATAAATATACCATACTAGGAAACTGAAAGCTAAAATGGAGTGAAACCAGTTTTGTTGAGTATAGGCTTTTGTAGTAGGATCTGATGATTTTTTTGAATTTCCTTACATTCTGTTGTTATGTCTCCCTTTTCATTTCTGATTTTGTAATTTGGATACTGCCTCAGTGCCCTGTAGCTAGTCTGGCTAGGGGTTTATCTCTCTTTATTTTCTCAAAGAACCAGCTTTTGGTTTTGTTGATTCTTTGCATTGTTCTTTGTTTCTATTTGGTTGATTTCAGCCCTGAGTTTGACTATTTCCTGTCACCTGCTCCTCTTGGGTGTGTTTGAATCTTTTTGTTCTAGAGCTTTCAGGTGTGCTGTCAAGCTGCTAGTGTAGGATCTCTCCAATTTCTTTATGAGGGCTCTTGGTGTTATGAATTTTCCTCTAAGTCTGCTTTCATTGTGTCCCAAAAGTTTGGGTATGCTGTATCATCATTTTCATTGAATTCCAGGAAGTTTTTAATTTCTTCCTTCCCTAAGTTATCATTGAGTAGAGAGTTGTTCACTTTCCATGGGTATGTGGGTTTTCTGTTGTTTTTGTTGTTACTAAAGTCTGGCCTTAGTCTTTGGTGATCTGATAGGATGCATGCGATTATTTCAATCTTCTTGTATCTGTTGAGGCTTGTTTTGTGACCAATTATATGATCAGTTTTGGAGAAGGTACCATGAGATACAGAGAAGAAGGTATATTCTTTTGTTTTAGGGTGAAATGC
Source organism: Mus minutoides (assembly GCA_902729485.2). NCBI lineage: Eukaryota > Metazoa > Chordata > Mammalia > Rodentia > Muridae > Mus > Mus minutoides. Next base: position 1,000,461 of record LR749875.1, on the reverse strand, counting down.
TGTGTATATATCTGTTAAATCCACTTGGTTCATAACCTCTATTAGTTTCACTGTGTCTTAATTTCTCTTTCAATGACCTATCCATTATGGCACAGGCTCTAAGATCAAGAATTGATAAATGAGACTTTATGAAATTGAAAAACTTCTGTAAGGCAAAGGACACACTCAATAGGACAGATCAGCAACCTACAGATTGGGAAAAAAAAATTTCACTAACCCCACATCTGACAGAAGGCTAATATCCAAGATATATAAACAACTCAAGAAGCTAACCCCAAAAAAACAAAAACAAAAATGGGGTCTAGAGCTAAACAAAATTCACAACAGAGAAATCTTAAATGGCGAGAATCACTTAAAGAAATGTTCAAAGGCCTTAGTGATCAGGGAAATGCAAATCAAAATGACCCTGAGATTCTACCTTACACCAGCCAGAATGGCTAAGATAAAAAACTCAGGTGACAACACATGTTGTTGATGATGTGGAGAAAGAGGAACAACTCCTCCATTGTTGGTGGGATTGCAAACAGGTACAACTACTCTGGAAATCAATCTGGAGGTTCCTCAGAAAATTGGAAATAGATCTACCTGAAGACCCAGCTATACCACCCACTCTTGGGCATATACTCAAAAGATGCTCCACCATACCACAGGGACATGTGCTCTACTATGTTCATAGTAGCATCATCTGTGATAGCCAGAAGATGGAAACAACCCAGATGTCCCACAACGGAAGGATGGATACAGAAAATGTGGTTCATTTACACAATGGACTACTAGTCAACTATAAGAAAGAAGACATCATGAGTTCTGCAGGCATATGGATGGATCTAGAAAATATCATTCTCAGTGAGGTAACTCAGACACAAAAAAGACATGCATGATATGTACTCACTACTAAGTGGATATTAGCCAGAAAAAGTACAGAATACCCAGGATACAATCCACAGAACTCCAGAAGGTTAACAAACAGAAGGGCCCACTTGGGAGGGAGAAGAAAGCAATCACAAGAGGCAGATGGAGGGAGGGACCTGGGGGGGGGGGAGAGGGAAGGGAAAGTGGGAGCATGACCAGGTGAATCCCTGAGGGACAGCAGAAAGAATGGAAATATGCAACCTCAGAGGATGGGTGGGAGGTGGAGGGCCCTCTAGAATGTACTAGATACCTGGGAGGTGAGAGACTCTCAAGACTCAAAAGGGGAACCTTGGATGAAATGCCCTACAGCGGGGAGAGGGAACTTGTAATGTCCACCTTCAGTAGAAAAACAGGGTATTAATTGGAGAGATGGGGTTGCTATCCCACAGTCAAAAACTCTGACCCAGAATTGTTCCTGTCAAAAAGAACTCCAGGGACAGAAATGAAGAAGAGACTGGGGCAAAGGAGCTTCCAGTGACCTGCCCAACTTGGGATCCATCTCAAGGGGAGGCTCTAAGGCCTGACATTATTACTGATGCTGTGGTGTGCTTACAGACAGGAGTCTAGCATGGTGGTCCTCTGAGAGATCCAAAAAGCATCTGACTGAGACAGAAGCTTACACTTACACCCAACCAGTGGACTCAAGTTAGGGACCCCCTACGGTTGAATTAGAGAAAGGCTAGAAGAAGTTGAGGAGGAGGGTGGCTCCATAGGAAGACCAGCAGTCTCAACTAACCTGGACCACTGAGATCTCTCAGATGCTGAGCCACCAACCTGGCAGCTGGTCCTAGGCCCCCAACACATATACAGCAGAGGATTGCCTGGTCTGGCCTCAGTGAGAGAAGATGTGTATAACCCAAGAGAGAGAGATAGAGACAGAGAGACACACAGAGAGAGACAGAGAGACAGAGAGAGATTTGAGGCCCCAGGGAGGCCTTGTGAAGGGGTAGGGGTGGACATCCTCTTAGAGACAGCAGAGAGGAATGGGAGGTGGACCTGGAGAGGGTAATGACTGGACTGTAAAAAAGTAATAAAAACCACAAAACCAGAGTGGAACCTAAACACCTATGAGAAGGGCTAAAACATAAGCCATGGCATTGTCAAGTGCTGTTGTGCATATGGAGCAACAGGGCTCTGTGTTCGTTTCACTGATGCTGAGAATGAGAAATGGTTAGTCTGGCATTTCCTTACGAAGCTGAACTTAAGATCCACTCTATGATCTCATCATTTCCAGTAAGAGCATTACTCCATTTAATAATCTGTAGTCAAATACTAAAAGTGAACATCAACAAGAGACTCAACATGCATAGGTGGTATGTATACACAGTGAAATATTATTTAGCTATAAAAGAAATGAAACACTGATCCAAGCAGCATGAATAAATCTCCAAACAATTAAGCTGAATTTAAAATCATACCAAAAACTTTAAACAGTATGATTCCATTCATGCAAAACTCTTGAAGATGAAATATAATTTATAGTAACAAAAATATGTCAGTTATTTACCTGAAGAGGAATGGGGGAAGTGGCAGATGGGGAAGACATGGAGAAACCTTTGAGGATGATGAACATATGCATTATCCTCATTACTATCATGATCTAGTGCATCTACACATTGTTTAATAAAAATAAAGATTCCCTTGAGTTTCCTGTTCTGGTTTCATGTTCAATTTTTTATTTAAATATATTTTAACTAAAATATAATTATACTACTTCCTCTTCCTTTTTCCTTCCTTCATCCATTCCCATATCACCTCCCCCAAATCTTTTCCATGTACCCCCTCACTCTCAAATTGATAACCTCTTCCTTGATTACTAATGTTGTATTTATATTTTCAACTTTTTAAATAAAGCTATAAGTCTCTCTCTACTATAGTTGTATAAATCAAAGAACTATTTCTTTTTTTCATCATTAAATTAAAAGTACTTGTCAAAAACCCACTATGTGTAAACTAGTAGACTGGGCACCCCTGGATGCTGTAGGTAGGTCAAATTATAAGGAATAGACAATACTGATGGCAATGAAGAATAATGGTAGGCATCATATTCTTTCGAGAGTGTAAAAATGCTCAGGGAATGACAAAACAAAGAGGCCAAGTTTAGGATCATGAACACCTCTTGACAAAAAAACCTTACAAAATGGGACAATTAGCTGGGTATGATGGCACACATTATAATCCTAGCACCTGGAAGGCAGATGCAGGAGGATTATAGCAAGTTTGGGTCCAGTCTGTTGTACATAGCGAGCTCTGGGGTAGCCAGAGGTACACTGTGAGACTCTGTCCCATAAGAGAGAATCAGAAGAGAAAGAAGAGGGGGAACAGGAGAGAAAAGAAAGAAGGGAAGATACGCCAAGGTTAGAAAGTAAGAATTTCAAAACTGCAGATGTCAAGTAGAGGGTCTTAAAGGTCACCTTTTAAAATGATGTTTTCATTTTAAGTATATCCGCACCTCAGTGGGAGGCCATGAGATTAAGGAAGTCAGTTATAGGGAATGGTAGCCATGCCACAGGTACTCAGAGTACGTCTTATCTATGAAAATTATGGACACACATACACTCATTTGAAGAAACTATTTCTTGTGGGTTGACAGATCTCAGTTGATTCTTCTAAAATTCACCCACTCTAGACTTAAGGCCAGAAACCTCTGGCTTAGTCAAGCAGACTAAGACTCCGAGAGAAATTCTTTTGTTACCACAACTATGTGAGTGCGGTTCTAAGCGGTAAGTGTCGGTGCTTGCCAAATTCCTCCGGGTCTGATTCTGAGTCTGAATGAACCAAAAATACAGCCAAGTAGGACCTTCCACTTCTAGCCATGTTTGATTATCCAATATCCCTTCAAAATCATGCCTGCTTTTATCCTGAAGAAACTGACAGCTAGAGGCTCTTCATGTGCTTGTACTTTATGGCCTGAGGGACAAACAGGCACAAGGGACATCCTGCACCCTGTGGCTACACGGCACTTTCACCTAAGTAAAACTCCTATTTGAACCCTCGGGAGGCTACAGTTTCTTTTCCTAACCAAGGCAATGAGCTTCAGAGTCCATTGGCAGCTAAGAAGACCCACTATGTGACAGGTATTTGTGTTTTACTTAAAAATGATCCTCCTGCCTCAGCCTCTTTGAGTTCTTGAAACCAAAAGCATGCATCATGTGGTCCAGCACATTACTCTTCATTTCCATCTGAAAAGGAAGCTAATGGAGCTCTAGATCATTCTGTCTCCTTTCTCAAGGCTCCTCCCTCTACTTGAACCTCAAGTCTGATTCTGACAGCCCACACATAGTCCAGGCAACCTGAGAAGTCCTCACACGGAATCCCCCGAAGCTTCCAAACTTTCTTGTGCTTTTGGTCTTTGCTGATTTCACAGCTTTGTTTCTGCAACTCAGCCTCCCATATCAGTGCTGCTGTAAAAGCTTAATAATTATGTCCTGTTTCCTTTTAACAGAGCAGTTTTGGATGCCTTTTGATAAATTATAACTTCTTATACTCCAAACAGGCCTAGATGATTTTACATTGGGCCCAGCCTTCACAGTTCTACACATATCAGAATGATACTAAATCTCTAAATTATGAAAAGTATAGATGAAATATTTTACACAAATTATATACTACCTTTACAAACTAATGTTTAGCCAAAGAAAAAGGAGAAGACAAAACCAAAGATACTTCAGATGTCTTCTTGGGGTGAGTTTAGCTTGTACAAAAATTTTTGGACAAGATGCACTACAGCTGAATCCATATGAAAGCCATCAAGAACAGGAAATGCATGCATAGTTATGCTATAAATAATTTCAGGAATTTATTTCCAGACAACTTATTCCATTCATATATTAACCCTGAATTAGAAAACTATCTCCGAGCAAAAGAGGTTCAAATTGCCCAATAATAAGATACCTACTTCAAGTTATCATCTAAATGGTCAGCAAATGCTTACAATTATTTGTTAAACAGAATATGTGTAACAGATACATTATATAGGTTATAACATTTCATAGTTACAGTTGCTCTAAAAGTATTAATGTTTTTAATACTCTTAGAATGCAGAGGAAGAAACAAAGTTCCTCTAAGCAGGCCTTACTTGCCCAAGTCACGCTGTCAACAGGTGGCAGGACCCGATATTCAAGCCCAAATCTGCCTGGTTTCAAGGCCTGTGTCCTTTCCCACAGGATGGCCTCCTATCAGTTGGAGGAACTCTTATCAGTGCTTTGGAAACTTCCTGACACCTCAGACCTGATGGTATAGCAGGGGAAGCCTTTGAGCATGGCCATGAAGCTCACAAGCTTAGACTGTGGCAAGTGTGTGATCTTAGCTCACTCAACTCTTCTGTTTCTTTGCTTCCTTTTTTCTCATCCATGAAATGAGAAGTTCAGATAGCTAAGATCTAAAAGTCCTTCCAGCTCTTAATAGTCTGTCATCTATGAGTCCACACATTACACACCATGCAAAACTATGGAATGGGGGGAAAGATAAACAAGGGAAAGTATAATTGGGTGCAAGACACAATATAGCCAAACCAACTGGACAGGCAGACATGAAAGAACAGAGGCTACAAAGGCCAATATCACCAACGACTAAGAAGACATTACAGCATACATTACAAGGAAATGAAACCTATAAGTGAAGATTTTTACCAACCACACTAGTCTGTTTCAACTGAGCATCAAGCAATATTTTAACGATTTAAGTAAAATACAAAATACACACAGATTTGAGGAAACGTTAGAGAAACCCAAGAACAAACATACTCTGAGTTTGTTTTTCACTGAATGAGATTCTGAAAACTTGGTGGAATTCCCCTTAGAAACCAGAGTGGGTTGGGGTTGGCAGGTACAGGCACAGTGGTTCACTGGGGTTCCAGAAAGAGTGGCAGAGAAGAGCAATCCATTGTCTCTATAAAAGCTCTACTCTTCAACAAAAAGACAATGTCCGGCTATGGAAGACAATGACTGCGTGGAGCTTTTGTTTGGTTTTGCCTTCCACACTGAGCTGGCAGACACAGGCCAAGCACAGCAGAACAATTTAAAACGTTCATGGCACACAGCTCCTCCGCATATTCAGCCAAGACTCTTCTGACACATTTCCCGATTCTTCCTGGATTCTCTAAAAGGAAGGGAAAGCGCCTCTTTGCTTGGAGGTCATCACTAAGAGCCAATAGGAGGTGGATACAGACGTGCTCCACAGAAGAACCTCACAGGCCAGAGGTCAAAGGCTCCTACAGCAGCTGGGGCTGGATAGACAGCAAATGGCCTAGAGAGTGCAGGGCCTTGGGAGGCCGTGTGACTTGGGATGGACTGTCAAGGCTGAGACAGAGTCAAATTTCTAACCTTGTGAGAGGCCAGCAGATCTGGTTATCAGTCTTAAAGTCTCGCAATAGATAAATATGTTTTACGTGGAAGAAGAAAGGATGATGAACAGCCTGGCAAGAGAAAATAAGACAAACCAAATCTTCCACAGGATGTTCACAGACCATAATGCCAAAGAATGTGCAGGGGGTGGGGGTGGGGGGAACTCCCTAAGAGGGAGGGAGAGGGGAAAAAATTAAAGCCATCAGTGCTAACAGTTGCCAAGGAGCGAGAGCACTGTTCAGACCGGCTAGAAACCGGGTAGAAATGGCTGCAGTTCCAGAGTCTGTTACACAGTACCAACAGCCGCCACTAGCCTCACCAGCCTGTGCCTCCCCTGAAGACTGCAGCTACACCCTGAAGCCCCCAGAAAGCAGCAGCTGGGACACAGTGACAGCTGGAAGGAAGGGGGTGAGGCAAGGGCTTGGCATAAACAGACGTGTAGCCAAGAGGCACAAGTACGGAGGGAGAGAGACAATTTTCCTGTGTGGTTTGGGCATGTGGTGTGGGAGGCTGAAAATGAGAGCTAGCCAAAGTTTCGGGGCCTTGACGGCCTCAAGGATTTGGCAGGCTTGGCGTTTCTCATGGCAGACGGGCCAGGAAATGAAGCTTTCAGCTGTCTGCTTCAATGTTTTTCTCACTGTCACTGTTTTCATGTTCAATCCCTGGCCCGTTTTTTGTATTTTCGTCTTCTTCGGGGATTAGCACATCAGCGTGGTCAGAATCCACTTGGGTTTCTCAGGGCTGCTCTGTGCCTCATTTCCTCACACACCATTATCTGTCAAGCAGGGACTTGGAGCGTGTGAACCTGTGGCATAGCACAAAGAAAACAATAGGAGATGTTTTCTCTGCAAGAGACATAAGAGCATTCAGCGGGGCCTGGAATTACAGATAGGTAAGCTAACAGTGTTTAAGAGGAACAGGGGGACTTGCTAGCACCAGGCTAACTTTTAAGAGCAGCAAAGTGTGGACAAGTACCAAGTTCTTTCCCTCCCTCTCCCTGGGGAGCCAGAGTCCTGCCCACAAACATCTGTTCTCTTCCAGGCTTCATTCTTGACAAGAGCATCTACTCCCATCCTCCTTAGCAACACTGATTTGATAAGAATGATGTCCTCTCTCGTTCTCATCCTCTAGGTTCTAAGCAAGAACGCATCCCAGCACCTTAAGTTTGCCAAGTAATTATTCAAAATGTTCTGGTACCCCCAGGAGCCAACAAACCCAAAAGATGTATATAACTTAACAATACTAGAAAGCAATGAACCTAAAACCAAGAAAAATACTTGTAACTAAAAGGTGCCATGGTAAAACTTAGATTTTTGAGTTTAATTTGTCATATGTAATCCTCAATCACATGAGGATAAAGCTGCCATTCAAATAAACTATGGCCACTCAGCTTTCCCTGTCATGTTGATTGAAAAGTAGCAGGTTAATTTCAAGCCTTGGAGACATGTTTCAAAATAAGTAGGTGTCTTAGTGATGAAACACTATGACCACGACAACTTGGGGAAGAAAGGGATTTGGGGGCTTACACGTCCACATCACTGTTCCTCACCAAAGGAAGTCAGGACAGGAACTCAAGCAGGGCAGAGACCTGGAACAAGAGCTGTTGCAGAGGCCATGGAGGGGTGCTGCTTCCTGGCTTGCTCATCACAGCTTACTTAACATACTTTCTTATAGAACCCAGAACCACCAGCCCGGGATGGCCCTGTCCCATAAGAAAATACCTTACAGACTCATGTGCAGTCCGATGTTGAAGCATTTTCTCAATTGAGGTTTCCTCCTCTCCACTGACCTTAGCTTGTGTCAAGCTGACATACAACTATTCCAGCATAGTAGGTACTAAAAACAAAGAATTTCCAACTTCAGGAACGATTTTAAAAATCAAAGGAGGGGTTGGGAAGATAGGTCAGTAGATAAAGTGTGTGTGAGGATGGAGTCTGGGTCTCTAGCACCGTCATAAAAGCTGGGCAGGTCTATTAGTCCACCTGGGATCCCAGCACTCAGAGACAGGGGATCCCTGGACCAAGCTGGCTGCCAAGACAAATCAAGTCAGTGAGCTCTGATTCAGATAGAGAGACCTGGGGTGCAACTGAGAAAGTCAGTTGATGTCAACTTTTGGGCTCTAGGGGCACACATGTGCACCCCCACACATGTGGACACATATACATACACGTGGAAAAATAAAGTACAAAATGAAAGTTGCCTTCTTTCTCAGTCTGATTTCTTTTACTCCAGAAGAAAACTATTTTTCAGAACCACAGAATCTGACATTGAACTATAACCCTTTAGTAGTTAAATTACTCAAGTTTTCCTTCTTCCTGTATATTTAAATCTTCTTTAATACATTTATTATGTACTACAGCAGACTCTTCTTGTCATGTGCATATATACATATATGTGGGCAAATAAAATCAACATATAAGGTTATTACTGTCATTGGTTTCTGGCACCCAAGCTGCAGCTTGAAAAATATCTTCTGCGGAGAAGGAAGAACAGCTGTATTCACGTGTGAGAAAAGAAGAATAATGTTCCTCTTCTGGCATAAAGGCACTTGAAATTAACTGAGAAACACTAAAATGTGAGTAGGCCAAGTCAAATCAGTACGCACAGGGGCCAATAAAGGGTGCTATGAAACACAGTGGGTGGCCCCTGGGTTAGCATGGCTTTCTTGGTCCAGAAAGGAGGACTGAGGGTGACGCCTGAAATGAAGGGGAACAGAATGAGCCAGGTTAAAACAGACAACAGCAGTGAGCCTTCCTGGACTGTGGGACAGCACATGCTGAGCATAAGCAAGAAGACCCCCAACTTCTATCCCCAGTGCCACACACACAAAAGAGCCCCGTTTCTATCAGGCTTCATAGTCTTTTAATCTAATGTACTTACTGTGCATGAAAATTTGGCATACTCTATAAATGTTTTGAAGGAAAGATGACATTATCGTTAACATGAAAATAAGACTAATAGGAGTACCGTAATATTAAATATCGGAAGATTGGGCGGGGGGGGGGGGGGCTGGGGAGATGGCTCAGTTAGTAGAGTGCCTGCAACATGAAGACCCGAGTTTGGATCTCCAGCACCCACATAAGAATATCACGGGTACTGGGCATGTTTGTAACCAGAACACTGGTGTCAGAGACAAGAAGATCCCCAGAGCTCACTGGCCAGTCAGTCTAACTAATTGGTAAGTGCCAGGGTTAGTGGGAGACTCTCTCTCAAAATATAAGGTAGAGAGTGATCAAAGAAAATATTCAATGTCAACCTCTGGTCTCAGTATTCACATGCACACATGTGCAAATGCACTTCTATGCACACACATGCACAATTCAAGAGTATAACAATGTGAATGAATGTAATACCCAAATGTCAGATAACTTCAGTGCTGTCATAGAAGCTTGGCCTACCCATATTTATAAGAGAGTATGAGTCTACACAAGACATTGTGGTAGATACAGTGATGAATAGCTGGCCTTTCTTATTAAGGAATTTATTTTAACTGCAAATCCCTTCCCTCGGAGAAACAAAGATCTAGAGTCACAGTTCTTAAAGTTTTTGGAAATTGCTGGAGCCCTGCAGAGATTTGACTCCTAAGGATTGTGTTTAGCATACAAGAGATTGTAACTGATGACTTCTAATGCATTTATTTTGCAAAAACCATAAGATAAAATGACACCAGAACACCTTGATACAGATAACACATTTTTTTTAATCAAGGAAAATTATTTTTTAAAACAAGATTTAGTGAAAGAGTAATATCATTACATTCTTACAAATCTGCTGAAGTTCTGGCCTGGTCATCGACAGCTGCCTTCTAATATCAGCTTTGGCACCAAGGTATAGACAGCAGTAAGAGAGAAGGAATGGAAAAGGCAGATCATGTCTTCTGATGAGGCTGGGCCTCATGTCTTCTGACTATGCTGAGTAGGGCTTGGCCTCACAAGCCTCCCGAGAAGATCTCAGTGGCCTCCAGGGACCCAAGATCACACTTTAGGAACCATGGTTCCCCAAGCAATAGAAGCGAGTGTTCAAAACCAGGCAAAATCATCGTGTGGATCCAGACTTACTTGTAGCTTTAACTTAGGGAACGGAGTTCATGACTTGGGCTTGACCTTCTAATGGACTTATCTTCCTGTAGGCAGAGAAGCTCAGAGGTCTGCTCTTTAGCACTGCGAACACAACCTTCTCAAAAGGCTTGGGATAAATAGGGTTTAGCACAAGGATGAGGGTGACCATATGCCTTCTTTGCTTTGGGAAGCCTCGGGGGGGTTTAAAAACAGGGTGTCTATTAAAAGAGCCCCTCAGTTTTCAAAAGAGCCCCCCATAGCTCTTAGTTTTCAAAAGTATCCCAATTTGGTGGTCAAATTTAGTGGCCAACTTGAAGATACCCTTTAAAAGCAATGCAAGGTTCCCGCCTCTTCCCACTGTGTGGATAAGCAGAAAGAAGGCAAACTGGTTCAAATAGTGCTATTTCACCCAAGCCGGGAGAAAACGACTTCCCATCTCAGTGCCTGGTGCCATGCTGAATAGCGCTCCACAGCAGCCCAGGCTGTTTACTTGGTCCGTACCTAGTTAGAGTTTGAGCGATGAGATGCCATTTTGTTCAAATATCTCAGATCGGTTGAAATGTAACCTCTAAATAAAGGCCACCAATTAACAGACCGAGTTAACAAACCACTAGTCTGTCAAAACATTAGGCAAAGTCCTGCACGCCGGTGCACCCCACAACCAGAAATCGAGGCAACACGGTAAGACAAGGGACTTCTTTGAAGAAGTAGTGTGTCTGCCAGGGCTGAGCCCCGTGAGCATGGTGGGGGGGATGAAGAGAACTGGAAAAGAAGGGCTGTAAAATCTGATTAGTGAGCTCTGGAACTGACGGGAATCTGGCTCTGCAGCCCCGAGTGGCAAAGAAACCTTAGCAGTTGTCCAGGCTTTTAGTAAGGAGGGCAGAATTATAAGAACGTTTTTATGAGTTGTGGCTGGCAAGCCCTAGCCTGTTAAAGGTCTTTAAAAAACCAATGCCTTGGTGGAGGTAACACTCAGTGTTTACCGTAGCTCTGGTTGTTAAGGGTTACTGCTAAGGTCCTGGTTTTCCATGACATCAGCAGCATTCCGAGGGAAGTGTGTGTCAGTGACTTTCAGTAATGACTCCTTTTTCCAAATGTTCAAAGCTTCTGCCAGGCTGCCCTGCACCTGCACGGCAGCTGAACTGCAGGAAAAGGAAAAGCAAGACAGATTAAGTGGGATTTTTGTCTGGATTCCTTAATGAGACTAAAGGCTTTTCTTCCTTCTGCTCTTGGTTTCTGTAATAAATCGATGCCAGCCCCTTTAGGAGTGACATAGCTCCTTTTTAGCTTCTCATAAACTCATCTGATTGTCTGCCATGACCTCTCACTGACATATTCTGGAATCGACGTTTGAGAATTTTTCTTCTGTAGGAAAGGTTTAGGGCTTAATGGAATGATCAACATAGCAGGCTCACCCGCTGGGAGAGTTTTCTGAGGGAGGCATCTGCTGTGTCTCAAATCTGTAGAAAACAGAAATATCGAGGAGACCTTGATTCGGGGTGGTTCTAAGATTCGTCTGGCTTTCAGCTTCCAAACCAGATGTGGTCTCTCAAGGCAGCAGAAGAACTTCTCCTGTGGCTTCGCCTAAGTCAGGGGTGTGGTTAACCTGACTGACAAGCACCCGGTGATCACTCAGGGGCCAGTGCTGACTCTGCACTTCTGCAAGACCTCTCTTCCAAAAGCCTTGAAGCACACTATCAACATCAAGCCATCAGTAGTCATGACAACCATCTGAGTAAAGAGGTGCCAAATATATTAGTTCAGGTGGGAGAGCTGGTGTGTGGGTGAGGAGACTGTAAACCCTGTTAGGAACAAGGCCAGGGGAGAGCTCACAGAGCACGGCCACCACACAGAATAGCCACTGTACACCAGGCTTGTCCCAGCTCTGCCTACGCTACATTAATCTGATGGTTTGTCCCAATCAAAAGAATATGAAAATGAGCATTTTGTTCATAGGCAAAGCTTTAAGGTATCAACAGAAAACAGGAATAGACGCATGGAATTACACAAAGGGCTGTTCTCTTAAGGGCTTTGATGAAACAATGTCGTTTTTCATTTCAGAATATACTTCTGCAAATGACATCTGATAGAAGGTTCAAGCTCTCTGTACTTCAGTTTCCTTACCTAAAAACTAAAATCAGAATATATTTCAGGCATTTGAAATTTTAATGAGTCACACTTTAAAATGCATAGGTTTTTAATTTCTAATTTTTAATTTATATGTAAGAGTATTTTGCCTGTGTGTATGTATGTGTACTACATGAATACCTGGTGCCCATATAGGCTAGAAGGAAGTGTCAGATGTCCTGGACCTGGAGTTACAGATGGTTGTGAGCCACCATGTGGTTCTGGAAATCAAGCACAGGTACTCTAGAAGAGCAGACAGTGCACTAAACCATTGAGCCATCTTTCTAGGCATGGACATAGAGAGTTTTAAGAGAACTCTATAGTGCCTTTTTTTTAAATGTGCCTCTTTTGCAGTATATTATATGATTCTAAAGGGTATATCTCTTAGTTACTAGTATATATGGTTTCAAAAGAGAAGGATAAATTCCTGTGCTTTCAAGCTGCTTCAAAAATAAAAATCCTCTAAATTATATAATATTATTACTATATTCATCGTGCAAGAACAAGGAAAAAAATTTTAACACAACAGAGGCAATTTTAGTAATTGCAGGTAAACTAATAATGAAGGCTACTCTGCCAATTTCTCTTTGATTTTTATGAAAAATATGAAAAGGTATTAGATATATTCCTTATGAAGGGAGAAGGCACAATTTGGGGGTTGATATACTGCATTAAGCTATAAAACTATTTGCATGAGTCCACTTCAAGATTTTTTTTCTGGTTTTGTTTGCTAGGGTTGTTTGGGGGATTGGCTGTGTTTGGTTTGGTTTGGTTTGGTTTGGTTTGGTTTGAAGGCAAGATCTCCCGCTACAGCTCAGGCTGCCACTGGACCTTTGTTACTTCTCTGGAATACTTAAGGCTCTTGAGTATTACAGGTACAAGCACCACACCTGGCTTAGGTTCTAAGTCTCAATTTCCAGGATTAATGGATTTTTTTTTTTTTTTTGAGACAAGTTCTTGCTCAGGCTGACCTTGACTTTGAGATTCTCCTGCCTCACCACTTGAAGTGCTAGGATTCCAAGTGTGAGCCTTGAATAAAATTTAAAGGTATTTTTACTATTATAGTTTAGTAACAAGAGACTGAGCCAATTAGAAATACATATTTGAACAGATGCTCTTGAACACAGGATTAGGAAAGTTACCTCTAAAACTGAATTCTACAAATGATTTTCATAAATTGGGAGGGGGACAGGAAGAGAGAAGGACAAAAAACAAAAGAAAAGGAAGAGAAGAAAGAGGCTTGTAAATCTAAAATATTTAAATCTCCCCAAAAGAGAAGTGGGGGGGTAGTGGATCTTTTCTTCTTGAAGATAAAAGATTTAATGAGGTGCTAACCCTCATTAGGAAGATCCGAAGATCAGTGGGAAATGGCCCTGTTTTTAAGACACACGAATTTTGCTAAAAGCAGTTGCTGTTAAAAGCTGTTAAAGTATACAGAGAAGCAATGTAACAAAACTGCAAACTACACTTCTGATTTTGTTATGCTACCAACCTATACTTATCCAGAAATTTTAACTGCAAGCCATCTTTTATCTAATGCAGACTTCATCCTTCACCACCCATCCTTTGCCACAGAAAGCAACAACGTCATTTGGAGTGGAAAACTCTGGGAAGAAAAAAAAAAAAAAAAAAAAAAAAACCCAAGCCATGGAAAAAAATGTTCAACAGGAATCTGCCTCCAGCTCCGCAGAGTTTCAAGCTTGCCCTTGCCTCTTGGGTCTGGAAGCTAGACTTTTGTGCCCAGAATATAGCTGGATGAGGAAGGCAGTTTCAAATCACACCCTGAGGGCTAGGAACAGAACACTTAGTCTACAGTCTTCCAAAGAGGACTGAAGGCTGGACTATAGAAGCCCCTTTCTGATTGGCTCTTGGTGATGTCATGGCCATGTCTCCAGGGCCCAGGAAATTCACCATGACTAATGGAGCCCTTACTTGTGAATACACATTCCATCTCAGAGAAGCAGCAACAGTCTGAGTGTCAGGGCAACACAGATGGCCCAGTTAGGGAATGCCAGCCAGCCATGCACAGAGGGGCTCAGAAGTTCTGAAATAAGCTATTGGTTCATGTTCTCAGTAAACCCTCACCAACTATCTGGACACTGGTGGCCTGTACTTACTGTAGACTATGAACTCTAAACAGAAAAGCAATCATTGAGACAGGATCAACATCCTTCCAGACGTCTAATATATTGCAGCAGGCAAGGGCATTTTTTTTTTCTGTAAAGAAACTAATACTATCAATTTTAGCCTCTATGCCACACAATCTTTATTGAAACTAGTCATTCCTGTCAATAAGGCACAGAGGCATCAAGTGACAATATATAATAACGAAGCACAGTGCTGCTGAGATAAAACAGGACTTACAAAGTCCACCATCAGACTGGCTCTGGCCCATGAGCTATTATTTGCTGACCTGTGTTTTTATTAAATGTTAACCCACCTCTTCCCTGCCACTTATGGGGACCAAGTACTCAACAGATAAAGGTACAGTTACAGGAAAGCATATGACAGAGTTTTCCACAACATGCCTCTCATGACATTCTTCTAGGATATAAAGTGCTTCTCTGTAAACTTTGAGAATATCAATTCTAGAGATAAATGTTTGGGTATGAATGCTGCCCCTTCACTCAGTATAAGTGTAAGGCCTTACATAGTTATGTTCCTCTAAGAGTGGGCTTTCCCATCTACAAAATAATACTCCATACTGTGCCTGCTCAGTAGGGCTCAGCTGAAAGTTCACTGAGATGATGTTTGCACAGAGCTCAGCATACTACCCAGGACACTTCAGCACTCAACAGTAATATGCTATGAACGTCAAGGTTTTTACAAGTGATCCCAATTATGGCTCCTGACTGCCGATGCTCAGAAAGCAGCAGCATGGGACACTATAAATGCTAGAACACTGTGAACTTCTTTCCAAATCCATTAATTCCTATTAATGCCATCATTACATTAATAGCTACACACAGTTTGACATTGAACATACAATTGAACTGTCCCTATATTAAACGACTGAGCTGTGTGCCGCCTGTTATCATCATGAACACGATGATGAATGTCCCTGAACACATGCCTTTGAACGCTGATTCAGTTTTATATTTGGGGGCAAAGATGTAAATCTGCATATTTCAGGGAACTGTCTGTTGGCCTGCCAACTGGCTCTCCAGAAAGGCTGTGCTTGTTTCTGTTTCTACCATTCCTGTCAGGATCCAGTTCTTACCATTCTTGACAAGCCTACAACTACTTTATTTTAAAATGGGGGGGGGGGAATGAAAACCTGAACTCACTGAATGATTTGCACAAATTTAATAAAAAAGTTAAATGTTTTCTTTGGCCTACAAGTTTATGAGACATTTAATAATTATTTTGATTAAGGACAGATCTTTCCAGAGTTGTATGATTCATAAATATTATGATGATAATCCTACTTTATGATGAGAAAGCTGGAGGCCAGAAACCCACTATAGAAAGCCAAAGCGCTCCAGACAAAGCAAAAGATATATGGGAACACAAACAAGAAATAAACTTTGCTCTGTGCAGGGCCACACAGAGTTCACCAGAACATGGCAGGCAAGACTCAAGCTTTGCATAGAAGACAAAAATCAGTGTCTTCTTGCGAACTCATCTGACTTTTCTTCCTTTTGGATTATATCAAATGATTGAGCCCTTTTATTTTCTGATGTAAAAGTAAATAAGACCAAAAGTCTTCTTCCTGGAGAAAAAGCCCAAATCCCTTGAGTTCTTCCAGGAAAGTCCTGGATCTAGGCAACTGTCAAGGTTTACTTCCCTCACTCTGCCTCACTGTCTTTAGTTGCTTCTAAATATTTGTCATAATTTGAAACTGCATTACTCATTTGCTTTTAACAGTTCCAAGGGCCACAAAACAGGGAACTTTTCCTGTTTACTATATTTTTCAATACCGAGAACAATACCTAGCTCACAACAAATGACCTGTAAGTATTGATTGGATGAATGGATACAGATGCTATCTATGTCCTTTCCCAGCTTGGAGTGGCTAGCCTGGGGGAGGACGACGTACAGCCTGCAAACAAAGCAGCTCCCTAAGTGAGAAAAGCACACTCAGCAGCAGGGCTCCTCAGCAAACCGCCCATTACTCAGCTCTGCCCTGTGCTGGCTCGTCCTAATCTATCGGCATTTCCCATCTTATCCTATGCCACGAAGATGCTGTCCTGCTATGCTAGCCTTTATAAATGTATTGTGGTTTCATTTATTTGGTTTTGTTTGGGTCAAAAAAAATTAGGACAAAATCTAAAGATTAAATGAACACTTTAATTGACTGCTTCCCCAGATTGTTGATCTAGTTGTACACAGTCCAATACCTATAGCCACTTGCCATATATGGTTCTATAAGCTTTATTTTAAAACTTCAGTCTCACCCTGTCTCGAAACCCCCCCCCCCAAAAAAAAACCAAACCTTCAGTCTCTCAGTGATAGCACCCATTTCTTTGAAGTGCTCAAAAATTGTCATGTGTGGTTAATGGCTTACTGTATTGAACAGTATAAATATAGAACATTCTTGATATTTGCAAAAAAAGTTGTTCTGGACCAAGTAAAGCAAACAAGTCACATGAGAGTTGTTCTATCTTCAGTAATGGGCAGTGTGAGTTTAGGAAAAGGTAGGAACGTCATGGTATAGGATCCAGCATAGCTAGCAAAACCTATTTCATAAAATGTGAGTGCATAATGATACAACTGAGCTGAAGTGTCACCAACCCGGGGCCCTCATTATATAATAAGATGGCGAATGGCCTGACTGCTTACACCATTTACAGGTGGAATTTTTATGTGATACAAACTAGTAACAAGCTTGATTCTCATTGCTCTGTGATGAAAGAATTTCAAGGGCTGGAGAATCAGCTCAGTGGTTAAGAGCACTTGCTTTCTTGCAGAGGACCTGGGTTTGGATCCCAGCACCCACATGGCAGCTCAGGACTATCTGTAACTCAAGTCTCAGGGCACACGCAATGCCTATTGTGGCCTCCACAGCCACTGCAACTCACATGGTACAAAGACAAACATGCAGATAAAACACTCAAACATACAAAAATAAATTAAAAAGAGTTTTTTTTTAAGAAGTCTAAATCCAGCAATACACTGTTTTTAAAAGTCTGTAAGAACCCTCCACCACTTAGCATCCTCCTTTCAAACCTCAGCTGGAGAAGACTGGTTCTCAAGACATAAACATCTTAGCTTCTCTCTCCCTTTTCTTAATTTTTAACCTATCACTTTCCTCTTGAAACCAGAAATGGAGGAAACAAGAAACTTCGCTGACCAGAATTAGGTCAGTCCCTTCACCTTACAGTTAAGGAAAGTGAGGGTCACAAAACTGAAGTGATTGGTAAGTAAAACAACACCCTGCAGAGATGTTCACATCCTCATGTCCAACTATGCTCCCTGACCTGGAGAAAGGGACTGTATTAAGGATTTTGAAGTAGGAGATGATCCTGGGTCAACCAGATAGACCCAATGCTGCTGTGGCTCTCCTGGAGAGGGGAGGAAGCCAAGGTGGGACACATGCTCGCAATCCTAGTACTGAGATGTAAAGCAGGAAGACTGCCATCAGTAAGAGCCTGCCTGGGAATCAGAGTGGGTTCAAAGCCAGCCTGGAATATGAAAAAAAGACTCTATCATTAAGCAAGAGGTGGAGTATTGTGGACTGAGAACAGAAAAGAGATGTAACAATGAAACTAGAGATTGCAATGAATGATAAGCTCTAGAGAAAGAAAATGGGGTCACCAGACAAGAGGCAGCCTCTGAAAGCTGGAAGACAAGTAAATGAATCCCTCCCTCTGGTTTCCAACAGAAATGCAGCCCCGCTAATACTTGGTCTTCAAGCCTCTCACCTCCAGAATCTTAATAGAACAAGTTCTTGTCGTTTTAGTACTATTAAATCTATATTATACATGTGTAATACCAATAAGAACCAAGGTAGGAGCCTTCCCCAAGTTACTCACATTGTACTGGGGATGTTAGAGTACAGATTTTTTTACTCAAAGTCTACTTTTGTTTCTATCAAAAAATTTATCTTCTTTGCTCTTCTATACTACCACTCACATTTCAGCTCAATGCCTTTATTGTATTAGCTGGGAAAATGCCCTACTAGCCACAATCCGGTTCTATTATCTATGTCAAAAACAAAGTCTCTGGAACTAGAAGGACTAGATTGGATCCTGCTCGGGCTCTTATTAACTGTGTTACTTGGGGCATGCTTCTAGCTCTTTAGTACCTCAATTCCATTATCTACAAACTGGGACTAAGAATATCTACCTCACAGTTTATCATGAGAACTTAATATTTGCAAAAAAACTGCAGAATGCATCTTTGCCACAATAAAGTAAAACTCATAATGAAACCACCTGTAGATTGCCATATATGATCCTGCTCACAACAAAACAAAATTGTAAAGGCAAAACCAAAATTGTTATCTAGTGAGATAACAATTGAACCCTAAACTTAATTTCGATTTGGAATGTTGACAATTTTTTTTCTAATAGTCTCATTACATAACTAAGGTTGGCCTTAAACTTGTTATATCAACCAGGCTAACCTCAAACTCAGGGTCATTCCCCTGAGTCAGCCTCCTGATCGCTGAGATTATAGGCATGTGGTACCACATTCAACTACAGATTGATTCATAATTAATTTTGACTTTTAGCTAGTAGTTTAGAACTCATTGTAGAATCGTCTCCCGTGTTTGGACAAGTCATAACAAAACCAGACTATAAATAAGTCAGCCAGTTATGGAAAAATGATCTAATCTATAGAACTAAAATGGAATCAGATTTTTATAAATAATATGGGATTAGCATTTTTTAAAAAACTTTAAACTATGAAAGAGGGACCTGACTCTCTGGCTCATTCAAGTGGCTAGGCGCTTCTTTGTGTAACGAAGGGAACGGTGGGCTTTGGAGTCTCATATTTAGAGTGTTCAGTCACCCTGAGGTAATTTAAGGCTTTGCAAAAATATTTCCCCAGCTGGGAAGAAAGTAATTAATATGACAGTTTCCTCCTCATAATATGTGCTCATGTATATGCGTGTAAGTGTTACTTGCTTGGGTTGTTTTTTACCTTCCCAGAATGTAGCCACACCTAAAGCATTAAAATCATTCACTTATGATTCAAGACATGCTGCATTTTGAAGGAGCAATAAAGATCCTGTGATAGATAGGCAACAAGGACCCTCAGCTGAATCACTGAACCACTGGCAGACAGCACAGACCTATGCAGAAGAAGATATAGAACAAAGTGGCACAGAACCCACATCCATTATGTTCACCATGGTAACCCAGTGTGTGCAATTCCAACACACTAGATGAGGTCCTATATTAGTAGAACAAACCAGCAGACTCCCTTCAGGAGAGCCTAAAAGCAAAGCATACATAAATAAAGAAAGCTGCTGTAAAGTCAGGGTGGAAGTATGTGCGCTCTCTCTCTCTCTCTCTCTCTCTCTCTCTCTCTCTATATATATATATATATATATATATATATACACACACACACACATATATATATATATATATATATATATATATATATATATATATATATATATATATATATATATATATATATATATATATACTTTTTTAAAAGATAAAAAGGTTTTTTAAATAATTTATTTAATTTTATTTTATATGCATTGGTGTTTTGCCTGCATGTATGTTTGTGTAAGGGTATCAAATCAGTTGGAGCTGGATTACAGAGAGTTGTGAGCTACCATGTGGGTGCTGAGAACTGAACTTGGGTCTTGTAAAAGAGCACCGGTGCTCCCAACTAGTATGCTACCACTCCAGCCCCAAGATAAAAAGTTTTAAATATATTTGCTATGAATTCTTTGAGAATTTCATATATCCATATAATGTATTTTGAACATAATCTGCCCCATTCCTCCCCTAACTCCTCCAAAATCTACCTCACCCCCTCCCAACTTCATGTCCCTGTCCCTATTTTATAACTCAGGGTCCAATTCATGATGCTGTATATGCGTGAGTGTGAGGCCATCCATTGGGACACAGTTAACCTACCAGGGATCACGCTTTTCAAGAGAACTGAGCCTTCCTCCTCTAGCAGCCATGGTCAGCTCATAGCTCCTTTGCGAGGGATAAGGATCGTGAGCCCGTCTGCATTCCATGCCACAATGCTGATTGCCTCCATCTTGTGCAGGTCTTATGAAGGTTACTATAGCTGTTCTAAGTTCATGAGGGCAATGGTCCTCTTGTGTCCAGAAAGGACTGTTTTGCCCTGGTCCTCCCCAACCTTTGGCTCTTACAGCCTTTCTGGCATTTCTTCCACAATATTACCTGAACTCTAGAGGAAGTAGGCATGTATGATATAGAGGTGCCTTTTATGGGCAAGCATCCCATCGACACCTAATCTCTAGGCTTTGGTGAGTTGTCCGTTTCTGCATTGCTGTCCATTGAACAAAGATGCTTCTCTGATGAGGTTAGAGAGCAGCACCTTTATGAGTATAGATGTAGATTCAGAAAGCAGGTGGATACAATTCTGTTTAGCACACAGCCATAGTGCAATCATTCCTGAGGCCTATGATTCTGCAGCCATGGGTACTTGACCAACTTTACATTACCAGCCATACATTTCCTCCTGTGCTCCAAGCCTTGTTAGTCACAGCCATAATAATCATGACACTAGTGTACCTCTGGGTATACCTTGCCTTGCCAGTCCTTACTGTAGCCCACCAAGTTCACAGCTGGGTAAGGCTGTTGTTAACTTTTCTCCTCCAGTAGCCTCCAGTAGCCATAACTCCTTCAGATCCTATGGAAGCTAGCCAGTAGGGAGGGAGGTTCCAGTAAGTACTGGCTTGATTTCTCCATGTCCTGTGACCAAAATGTGACAGTATCTAATAACAGGGTCTTATTGGTCTTACTGTAGAACTCTTGTGGACAAAGGAAAACAATGTCAATAGCCTATATATTTGTGGAGGTGTCTGGAAGAATCTTTTCTCTTTAAACCAACTTAGGGTCTTTTTTCTGCCACATGCAATTAAAAAAAAAAACAAAACTATGATGGATGGGAAGTCCATATTAGAATGTTCTTGCTTGTGATGAAACACAGTGAGCCTGCCTGGACTACTGCCTCAGACTCTCCCTACCCAGCCATTTCTATACACTAGAGGTCTATTAAACTGGGAACTATCCCTACCCTACTGAATGCAGCCTGGTGAAACTGCTGGCCAAGGTGTCTGCCTGTCTTCAACTGAAAAATGAATATACCTTTCTTCAGTAGAAGAATTAACAAACAAGGGCACCCAGTCTCGAAAAAACCAAAAAAAAAAAAAAAAATCACTGAGTATATGTGTGTGGCCACCCCAGGACTGAAGCTAACTCAGGCACCCAATCAAATACGCTACTGTTTAGGCTAATTAGTTTACACACCAGAGAGTCCTCACTTTCTTATATCCATCCTTGCCCCATTTTTTTTCTCTCTTTTTCAGGCTTAAAAACTCTGCTGAAAACAATTTCATGTGACTTGATTTCTAAACTGTTAATCTCAATAATTTTTTTCCTAAATATACTGATTCATCAAAATCATTATAGACACATAGGCAGTTTCTTTTTTTTTTTTTTTTTAAAGATTTATTTTATTTATTATATGAAAGTACACTGTAGCTGTCTTCAGACACTCCAGAAGAGGGCGCCAGATCTCGTTACGGATGGTTGTGAGCCACCATGTGGATGCTGGGATTTGAACCTATCACCTTCGGAAGAGCAGTCGGGTGCTCTTACCCGCTGACATAGGCAGTTTCTAAAACAAAGGTTCAACCTTCTCAGAAATAGAAAGACTAAAGTTTATCTTTCATCTAGACATGCACTTCTATTCATCAACTCCAAAGTCCAGGAGCCTGCACATAGCCCCTGGGACCCTGCCTCCAGGTTAATTCTGATTGGTGAATAAAGATGCCAACAGCCAATAGCTAGGTACAAGAGACATAGGTAGGGTTGAGGCTTAGAGAGAGGAGACCATAAGAAAGGGGAAGAGAGAAAGAAGGAAGCAAGAAAACATGGGGAAAAAAAGAATATAGGGTGGGGGGGAGAGAGAGAAAGGGCTGTCATGGGGTAGAAATTTAAAAAAAAATGGCCCCGTGGTCTAGCCAATTGAAACTAAGAAGAGCTCAAATAAAACATAGTAAATAGTAAATAATAACTTGGTGTAATCAGTAAAAAAAAAAAAAAAAAAAAGATTCTAACAACATAGAGGGTAGGCAGCTGCCCAGCTATTGTGCTGCCTACAGCACATATTAATATATAAAGGCTATATATGTCTTTCATCCGAAAACATAAATGGTCTAAAATGGATAGAAACCCCATGTCGAGATTTATTACTAATTATTTACTACAAGTCAGACTAGGCATTTAAAAATGGCAGATCATTTACTATATCACCGTCTACCGCTGAGCAGTCCAAGATCTCATTTCTGTTCAAATTTTTAGATTGCTTAGAGATCTCAACACCAAAGACTCACATCTCACTCAGAGAAGTTTTCAAGAGACTAACTTAAAAAAAAAAATACTGGACACTTGGTTTGAATTTCTGAGAAATTTCCCATTTTACTTTAGATCTTGGTTTTAATCTGATGTATTTGGAGAACAAGAATGGTGGTAAAGCCATAAAGAGGTGATGCCTGAGTGGGCAGATAGGCTCTGAAATGGTCCCAGTACTGTGTAATGTCTTACTGAGTTTATTTTTTATCCAGGATGGAAACTTAGTCTTAAAACTCAATTTTGTCAACACAGCAAGAGGAGGCCCACTTCTCTTTCATGTTATGAAATACATTCATTACAACAGATGAATATAATAACAATGCCAATTCATTAACTTCCCAGGAGATGTCCAACTGCTATATAGCCAGGAATTCTTGAGTCACTCAGACTCAAGCATATATACTCCCCTGAGAGGCATCCTCTATGGATCTCCAAGCAAACAAGTTCCAGGAGCAGAAGGAAGAAGGAAAGACAGGGCTTCTCTTAAGGCTGCCTAGAAATGAGCACTGCCAACAACAGGAGCACACTTGGATGAGAAGTGCTGGCCCACACCTTGATCTCGGTCTACACAGAGAACTTAGCCAGCACTGTCCCTGACTCCTGACCCGCAGAACTGTGAGCTGTGAATGAATGTTGTTTTAGGCTGCTCAGTTTGTGATTACACTGCAACAGAAACAGACACACCTATCAACTAAGCCAGTTGCTTTGCTCCTCTATCCGTCCTTCAACTTTCTACTGTATAGATTTTCTTGAATTAAATCCACGAATAGAATTAACACAGATAAGTTCATATTAATTTAAACAAAATGTCCAGTGTTTATTTTTTAAAAGCCATTCTTCCAGTCCCTCGAGTCATACTTCACCAACTGGACTCCATGTCATATAGAAAACTTTAAGATTTGTTTTTAATTTTGAATTATGGGCATGCATGCATGTATGGGGGTATGTGCATGTACATTTGGGTGCCTGAGGATGCCCTGGAGCTAGAGGTGCAAGAGCCATCCAATGTGGGAACTGGAAACCTAATTCAAGCCCTCTGTAAGTACAGTACAGGTTCAGCTGTTGAGCCATCTCTCCAACACACACACACACACACACACACACACACACACACACACAGGAACTTTTAAAAGTTGTAGATTCTTGGGCATCAGATGCTGGCAGCAGGGCCTACAGGTCTGTACGCTGCAATCATTTTAACTGACTCTAAGGTGCACTAGATAAAAGTTGCTCATGGCGAGGAGGCACTTGGATTATACTGCTGGAACTGAGTACAATCTTTTCTAACTGACACACCCTCTCCCTGCGAATGTTTACCTTGTTGTTTCCTTCCCAGTCACATCTGTCCTTTGGAATCATGCTCTTCAAGACAACTGTTGAAAACACCCTGTGGCTTAGCACTATTGCCTTCTAAATAAGCTAAGTACAACCATCACTTCCCTCACTAGTGAGAAGCTCCTGTCTTGTTACCTGTGGTGTGTAAGTTTCCCCTCGTATGTGTCTTTCTCCCTAAAGAATAATGTGATATATTTAAATGGGTTTTAGCTATGTATTATCCCTCTGAAGTCTTAACCCACAGAATTTTGACAGTTTCAAAAGCTAGCGTTTGCCTGGAAGTGAACACCCGTCTTCTCTACACGAAGAAAGTCCTATGAGTCACACCAGAAAAGCCAGGATTGAGCTAACTCTCAGGAGACCAAAGGTGGGTTGTGTGATCTGACTCAAGCCAGTTAAGACTTCAGGACTTCAGTTTGTTCACTGGTGAGAGGAAAATTCCAAAATGGTAGTCTCTAAGACCCAATGCCAAGAGATCTTTCTGTAGATTTCCCCCAAAGCAGAGCAGGGCCTTGAGACCGCAGGAGAAAGGCTGAAGGTAGCAGACAGTTCTGAGTGCCTTACTTCATCCCATCCAAGAGAAGACCTCATAACTAGGCAGTTATATTTGGGGCAAAAAAAAATTTCAATGACAAACTACTTACTACACTTCAAAACAGAGAGTTACCAAAATTATCTTTAGAGTTTAAAATTCTTCATGTTGCTGAGAATAAGAGAATTACTTGCTTGACATTAATATATTTTTTACAAAGTCATTTCCTTAAAGAACAGAGATAACGAACATCTCTAAGCCCCTTCACAGGGAATCCTGCACAGCTACCCCATTTGATGTGACTTACAGAAGATACAAGGGCTGGGGAGCTTGGGGGATCCAGTGGGTGTCTCCTTATGTTACCTTTTCTGAAGGTCTGTTTTTCTCTAGGGAGATGTTTAAGCAATACAAAAAGAAATAAATATTAAGCTCCTAAACAAAGGAAGCAGTGTTAATTTGGGGAGGAACCCGGGTATAACAAATGCCAGACTCACATGCTAGGTCTGCAGTATCATATTCAAGCAGTTCCAGCTGTGTGAAGCTGAAAATTCATTAGATCCTACCAGCCCTTCCCAAATGGTAAAACCAACTTCTACTCTTAAGAAATTCTATAGGATTTTCTAATTGTTCATAGATACATTTTAGTCAGTAGATACTTATTGATCACCTCTCATAGTCTCTAGGCACTATGGTGGGAACTTGGGCATTAGATGCCAAGACACAGGCTGCTTACATTTCTTAGGTGGGAAATGATAGAACAGGCCACTTAACAGGCAGTTCTATCACTTTTTTTTTTGAGACAGGGTTTCTCTGTATAGCCCTGGCTGTCCTAGAACTCACTTTGTAGACCAGGCTGGCCTCGAACTCAGAAGTCCACCTGCCTCTCAAGTACTGGGATTAAAGGCATGTGCCACCACTGCCTAGCTTAAATAGAAATTTTAATTGAATCAACTTTTAACCTTGTACTAGAAATGGCAGACCACCAACTTTGGGTTTTAAAGTAAAAGGAAACAAACATAACCTTCCTGCCATGAAAGATAAATGAAATGAAGTGCAATACACTGGTATTTACAGTTCTCCAGAGATGTACATGGATATGTACTATAAGGTGCAATAGTTTCCTGAAACTGTTTTTCAGTACAATTAAGTGCGGAAAATGGGCTTCTGCCTTTCCAAATTCGTATATGCAAGATCAAGCCCACTGAATAAAGTCCAGCATTCATCCAATAGAAATGTAATGAGCATTCTGTGTGCCAGCACTACGCCTGGCCCTAGAAAACATGGCTCTGTCCCCATGGAATTTAGAGTGTAATAGAAGAGATAGCTACATAAATGAATCATTCCACAGTGTGTGGATGGCAATTGCTTTTAAGATCATATCATCGTAGCAGTGAGGAGGCAGTAGGCAGAGGGGAACATAGGTAGGGTGGGCACTGGGCAGCACAACAGTTTGGATGTGTAGAGGGAATTGTGGGGGGGGGGACCCACGAGTCTAACAAAAGCCCTTCTCTAATTTCAAAAGTGGACGAGAAAGAGATGAAAGAGCTGGAATGCAAGGCCAACCGGGATATGAGATTACCACGCTCAGGAAAGGTCAACGTGCTTCGGAAGGAAAGGCGAGCGGAGGATGACTATTCTTCTTTTTAACAAGGGCACTGAGGAAGGCTTCATAAAAGAGGTGGGAGTTGAGGTGGATCATCTGTTCATACTCTGGAAGGTTCTATTTGCACAGCAGACATAAATTATTTCAGCTCTAAAGAGGTGATTTCAAACTGTCCTTGAATCACTTTCAAGTCTTCGCAGAGAAACTGCAATAAGCAAATATATTTTCTGTAGAAAGAACCCACCCAAACACCTTGACATTTTCATTCCACATACTTCACACATGGTATCTTTTATGTCTGGGAAAGTAGACTAGGAAATGGTTCAAATACCCAAGGGCCTCTAAGCATATATGTCGGAGAGTGTCCCTGATTTCCAAAAAAAGGTCGAATTGCAGAATATGCCTTGATTGGAAAACAAGCTGCTCGCTCCTGGGGATGGAGCAGATGCTGGAGGTGAGGCATCCATCCGGGGAGTCCAGAGCACCTCAGCTGTCACAAGAGTCACTGCATGGCCTCTTCTTCAGCTCAGTGATCTGAGACTGATGGAGGTGTCTCAACATAAAACCGTTTCATTTGCCTAGAACTCTTCTGACTGCGACTCACAATAATGCCTATGATGAGGCGGACAGAACACAGATCAGTCCATAAGGACAGCAAGACATTTGCAATTATCCAGAGCCCCCCCCCCACCGGCCACACAAAAGAGCAAAGTGATTATCCAGAAAAAAGACAATAAATAACAACAGCAACAAAAAAGGCCAGTAAATGTATTAGGAATTAAGGCTTGATAGACAAGGAAAGGACTAAAGATGAATATGAATATTTATAGGCTGATGAACATATTTTTTGTTGTTACTATAGGGAACAACAACATTAGCATAAAGAAACTACATGACTACAAAACACAGGTGTATATAATGCAGCCACCATTTATTCACAATTCTTATGTCAAAGTCAGAGCTAGCATCACGAAATCCCTGGGAAAACATCTGGATTATTATGAGTTATTACGCTGCTGTGATTCCACTGTTAGTTTACAACTACTTTGCAAACTCTATTTTCATATGCCTTCATGAGACCCTGGGGTCTATTATATTTCTTACACCTTTAAAATGATTCTGAGAACGGGCTTCCGTAGAAGTGGAGGGATTCACTGTTGTTTTGCTTTGCCCTGCTGAGACAAGGGCTGGTTATGTTACCTGGGCTTATCGTGAACTCCTAGGCCCTCCTGCCCCAGCCATCCCAGCCGTAGGACCAAAGGCATGGAGTCCTAAGAACAACCTACCATCAAATTTCATGGCAGAACACAAGATGTTTAAGGTTAATTTACTCATCACACAAAGAAGAATTTACCTTCAAAATCGCATCCCTTAAGTACACCTGGAAATTAGGCAATATCCCTTCCAGGAATATCTAGTCTACTTGGAAACCCGAAAAAAACCTGAAGTTAAACTGCACAGATTATCCCTAAAAGCCCGGATCTGAACATGTTAACCAAGCGCTCCGCCTCTGCTCAGCTTGCCAACATGGTAACTTTACTCACGAAGCCCGGTTCCAAGAGCTATCAGATTCCATTCACATTATACAGGCCACTGTGAATCACACTGCCAGCTACTTAGAAACAACGGCCTGTGCTTTTTCCATTGCATCTGCTCTTCCAGCGCTCATGGAAACAAGCGCTGCCACGGCCCCCTTGATGAGCCAGCAGAGCCCAGTCATATGGCAGCAGCGACTGGCCTCTGGCATCTAAGAACATCAACCAGAGAAAATGAGGGGATTAAAAGGAAGGGACAGAAGACAATCAATTGCTCACTCTCTGACGGCCTGCGATTCCAAGGGCCTGGTGTAGAACTGATTTTGTTCTGAATGCTGTGTACATGAATGAACAACACAGGCCTAGATTCAGACCATTTTCTTGTGTGCCTGGGATAAGGTTCAGCGATGTTCCCGCTGGCCAGAGTACTTCTCAAAGCACATGACTCACTGATGTAATACGCTAAGTGAGGATACATTTCTCATCCCAATATGACATTATGTGGGAAAATTTAGCTTTGTCACCTGTTTTCCATGCGAGCTTGAGAAAGTTGCATAATCTCTTTCAACTGTACATCCATCTCAATCTTTAAAATGAGAATAAGACAATCTGACTTTCCCCCTTTAGTATTACAGAATTTCAAGGGTTATTCATCATTTAAAACGAACGACAGCAAGAACAAAAAAGAAAAAAGGAAAAGAAAAAAAAAACTTGCAAACTCAGTGTATACCAAGAAGCTAGTCTACTCTTCCAACTTAGGAAAAATAACCTCTATGGCCTCAGAGAACAAAACATCCAAGTGCGAAACTGTCTTGCACGCAGAGGCCTTCATTGTCTCATTAGAAATCAGAAGCGACTGCATCTCAACTATCTGCTGCAGAAGAAAAGGGTACCCACACCCCTGCTCCGCCGTCAGGAACGCAGAGGCTTGACTTACTGGGATGACCCTGCTTACTCAGTTGCTTCACGGCGGCCGCAGTGGGAAGAACTGAAAACAAGGCTGAACCCACCTCAGGTGGGATTTCTGACTCTATTGAAACATTTCCAAAATAAAGGCACCACTTTTCCTGTATGCTTATTATAAGATGCTCCTCCACTAAAAATTACACTTCTTCTAAATTGAGAAAAGGACTTCCACCTTTCAAACATCTACTTGTGCCAGATAATATAAATATCACAGTACAGGTCCCCAGCCCACGGCCTACTAATCATGGAACACAGGGAGCTAATGCATTGTTCTGAAATACTCGGAACCTGCAGAAACACTGAGTCAGAACACAACGGGGCCAGCATAGCTTGCTGTCCAAGAGGTGTAAATGAAACCCCACGCTGTTTCATGTGCGTAAAGGTCTTTTCAGTACAACCTTTCAAATGCCACCAGGAGTTGATTATAATCCCACTTTTCAAACGGTTAAATTGCTTACACGTATGTGGTTAAGTTTCTTTTGGTGGGACAGGCAGCGCCTGGACATGCTATAAAATATGAGGAGACCGGCAGTGCAAAGAAGCCTCTGTCGTCATGTGTTTCCAGGTATCATTTCTCAATGCTGGAATAATCTTTTAAAAAACAGAAGCTATTTATTATTAATTTTTTTAAAGTGCAACTTAGGCAAATGTTGGTGTTTTGCTTTTGGTGTGCTTTGTTTACAAGGCACCTTGGATTTTGTTTTGTTACTAATGTAAAAAGCCTACGTTATTTTAATAAAATTTTCTGCACTATTCTATGATACACCCCAATTTATTTGGTCACTCCAAGGTTGATGGTCTCTGACCCTTCCCCTGATCCTCTGCTATTCTATGAAATGGTATAATACTTATGCTAATGCCAGAAATATTATTCAAATAAGAGTAAAATGGAAAAAAACTCCTCAAAGAAGATTATTTAGTGAAAAGACACACACTTTTAAAGTTAATAAAATGTCCACAAAATATAAAACAATTTAGCATTCTATCAATAGTGTGTTACTAAACTTAAGTCAACTCAGTCTTGAACAAAATTTAAGTATCTTCAATAATGTAATAGGTGAATATTTATTTATAATCAAATGGTATTTGAATGTCTAGCTCTATGAAAGAAGGTAGCATTTTTTTCAAAAGTTTAAATTATATTTGTTTTTATTTTTCTGTGATTTATCTCTACTTTTTAACCAAGTTTTGGTCTAAGTTTGGTCATCATTTTCTTGCTTATTTGGAGATGTACTTTATGCACTAGAAAAACAAGTCCATGGTCTGCGATATTTTTTTCCAGATTTTCATTTGCCATCTGACTCAGCTTATAATGGATTTTCTAGCTATACATTAATCTCCTTAAGCATTTGATTATACTGTATTTTATGGTGTGTAAGTTTTATATGTTGAAAAGCCTTTCTCACACAGAGATTTATCTTAAATGGTCTGACTTTTCCCCCCTAAAGTACCTGATTATATTTTCTACAATTAAATAACTATTGCACTTTGCTGTTTAAGGATAAGGCTCTCTGTCAGCATCCTACCTGAAAGACAGCACAACAGTGATTAACAGCAGACTCCAGAACGGACTTGTTCTACACATAAAATGTGTGGTCTTTCTGAAGGTAATATTGCTGCAGTGAAGCAGAAACTCTGAGTTTCTGGAGGTTTAGAGGAATCAGAGCCCATGTAGTATTTAGAAAAATACTGAAAATATAACAAGCACTCAGTAAAACCCATGCTATTATTCATGAATTCAGGGGGAAGAGGTCAGAAAGGGGGTTTGAGAAAGGAGCTCATGTAGCCTACTACTGGCCTTGAACTCATGTAGGTAGTAAGGATGACCTAGAACTGCTGAGTCTCCTTCCTCTGTCACCTAGGTGCTGAGATTGGGGCATGGACTATGATGCCTGGATAGTAATCAAGACTTAGACAGAAGGCTGGGGAAGATGCTCTGAGAATAAAGCCCTCATCCAACAAGCATGAGGAGCAGAGTTTCAACCCCCGGAACCTACATAACTGGTAGGCAGGGCTGAGAGATGGTTCAGCAGTTAAGAGCTGCTGCTGCTCTTCCGGAGGATTCAACGTCAGTTCCCGCCACCCACAGCAGGTCCACAACTGCCTGTAACTCCAGCTCCAGGGCTCCAAGGTCTTCTTCAGACATACAAAGGGACCTGCACATGTGCACATTCCAAAACACAGATACATAATTAAAATAAATCTTAAGCCAAGAAAGTTGGTGGCTGCTTTTAATCCCAGAATTCCTGAGGAAGGGGATCACTGGATCAAGCTAGGAAGCTATCCTAGTTTAAGTCAATAAGCTCCGGGTCCACAGAGACTCTGCCTCAAAACAGTGGAGAAACCTGAAGCCAACTTTGGACCTCCACATATATGTGCCTACAACATACATGCACATCACAATACATGATTTAGATGGAGAAGTTCATAAAATACTTAATGGACTTTCCAGATGGCTCATGCAGCCAAGGGGGCATGCAGCCAAGCTTGATGACCTAAATGGAATTCCAAGAAACTCTCATGGTAGGAGGAAACCGCAGATTATCCTCTGACCTTCACTCTCATATTAGGAACAGGCCCTCAATGCAAATGTACAAGAATAACATAAATTCTTTAGAGTATATTAAAAATGTAAATATATTGTTTATATATTTTTTAAAATGAATAAATGTAAAAGAGTTAACAAATTTCCTCTGGTTTTATAAATATTTGAAGGGGAGGCTGGCAAGATGGCTCAGTGGGTAAGAGCATCGACTGCTCTTCAGAAGGTCTTGGGTTCAAATCCCAGCAACCACATGGTGGCTCATAACCATCCGTAATGAGATCTGATGCCCTCTTCTGGTGCTTCTGAAGACAGTGTACTTATAATAAATAATATTTGGGCTGGAGCGGGGTTGACTGGAGGGAGCAGAGGACCTAAATTCAATTCCCAAGAGCCACATGAAGGCTCACAACCATCTGTACAGCTACAGTGTACACATATACATAAATAAATAAATAATCCTTTAAAAAATAAATAAATACTTGAAGATTTAGCAAGTAGTAGAGCAACTCAACAGTCATTACCGTGCTGCCCCTTAAGCTATAATTCTTATAAAGGAGACAACCAAAAAAAAAAAAAAAAAAAGAGTTATCTCTTGTTTCCAAGTACTATTCTTTTAAATAATTAGATATTTTTATTTTATGTGCATTGGTGTTTTGCCTGTATGCATGTCTGTGTGAAGATGTCAGATCTTAGCGTTACCTTCAGTTGCGAGTTGCTGTGTAGGTGCTAGGAACTGAACCCAGGAAGAACAGACCATACTCTTAACCACTGAGCCATCTTTCCAGACCCTCAAAGACTATTTATATGTCCTTCCCCCAACCCTAACACTTGCTTTTTAAATGACCAGAAGAGTAAGAATACAATTTGAGAAGTTTGAGAGTAAGTCTCGGCTAGTTTCATCAGTTTACGAGGAGCGTTTAACTTAGAATACATGCATGGGAACATGGCCTCTGATTTCTGTGGGTAAAGTGCTCATGTCGAAGACTTAGAGTCACTGCTTTTATATAAGGGAGGCGCATTCTTTATGTCTACACTAGTTCCCCTTCTGAATGAATAGTTATAAAGAAAATGCATTGAATCAAAAGTTAGTGACACTGCTATATATTCTTATTTGGGTGGTATAGCTACAATGGTACTTAGAAAAAAATGTACAGTCTTGTAAGGCTAGGTTAAAAATCAAAAATGATTTTTTTTAAAAAAGAGGCAAGAAGTTAGAAGAAAAGATAATATATGGAGACCTGTAATATGAAGGAGGCCTAAATAAGAAAAACAAGTTAAAAAAAAATGAAATGGGAAGAAAAAAAAAGTACAATAGGGAGAATTTTTTTAAAAATCCAAAAGTAGAGCATTCACATGTGCAAAACCCTACACTTGATCCTCAGCTCCATAAAAATAAAAGGCTGGTGAGATGGCTCAGCGGGTAAGAGCACCCGACTGCTCTTCCGAAGGTGATGAGTTCAAATCCCAGCAACCACATGGTGGCTTACAACCACCCATAATGAGATCTGACGCCCTCCTCTGGTGCGTCTGAAGTCAGCTACAGCGTACTTAAGAAGAATAATAAGAAACGAATCCTTGGACTGGAGAGACCAATTGGAGCGAGCCGGGCCGACCGAAGCCAGCAGGGCTGTCCGGAGAGAGCGGGGACAACTGGAGCGAGCGACCAGAGCACCGGGCAGAGCGAGCGGGGCCAAACGGGGACAGCCGGAGCAAGCGGGGCCAACCGGAGCAAGCCGATCAGAGTGAGCGGGGCCGACTGGAGTGAGCAGGGCTGGCCGGAGCGAACGGAGCTGGCCAGAGCGAGCGGGGTCGAGCGGAGCGGGGTTGGCCAGAACAAGGGAAAAAAAATAAATAAAAGACTAGACTTATTTTCTTGATTAAACTAAATTGACAACTCTCTCATTTAATTGAGAGTGAGAAGGCACAGCTTTTTAAATTTATATATTTTTATACATGAATACTGTATTCATTTTTTATCATTCATTTTTATTATTTTGAAGAGGGATTGGAAGGGGGTGTATAAGAGAGGGCAGGTGCCCATGAGGCCAGAGGCATGAGATTGCTGGAAGCTGAAGTTATAGGCTACCCAGTGTAGGTGCGGGGAATCAAACTTGGGTCCTCTGCAAGAACAGCACGTTTTTAACTGCTGAGCCATCTCATCTCTTTGGTCTCATTTTGTAAAATCGATGTCATATTTGTACTTATTCAGAATACAGTGTGTGTGTGTGTGTGTGTGTGTGTGTGTGTGTGTGTGTGTGTGATTCACCTCAGGATAATTTTAGTCAGTAACAATTTTACACTTCAAAATAACGGTAAGATAAACACGTAAAGACTTCTAAAACATAGAAAATGAGGGCGACTCTGTAGGAGAACCAGCAGTCTCAATTAATCTGGACCCCTAAGATCTCTCAAAGACTGGACCACCAAACAGACATCATATACCAGCTGATTTGAGGCCCCCAACACAGATATAGTAGAGGACTTCCAGGTCTGTGTTCATTCAGAGATGATGCACCTAACCCTCAAGAGACTGGAGGCCCCAGGGAGTTTAGAGGTCAGGTGGGGTTGGGGTTTGGGGACATCCACGAGGAGCCAGGGGAGGTGAGGAAGAGGTATGGGATGTGGACCAGTCGGAGGGTGGATGAGGCAGGGGATAAAATATGGAGTGTAAAAAATAAAATAATAAAAAATAAAGAAAAAGAAAGAAAGGAAAGAAAAAGAAATTAAGAAATTCAGCAGAGAACTAGGGGGAGCTGAGTGAAGGATATATGGAATCTATAGTATTTACATAACTTTTTATGCAAGTATAAAGCATTTCAAAATAGAAAGTTAAAGTAAACCATCCTCACTGATTTCAAATTGTTATTTCTTTCCAAAAAATTATAGACTCGATGTTAGAAAGAAAACGAGAAAAACTGATGAGAACACAGGCTAAAAAGAGCATCAATAACGTATCTGAGTAATATGTTTCTTTGCAAGGGAGGGGCTGATTAAAAATACACGAGACTGTTTTCTTTTACAGTTCATAAATGGCTTATTTAAGGCATTCAAAAGACAAGTTCTAAAAATATTTTTTGTAATGACAACATCATTGAATCTGTTTAAGTGCGACTATGTTAAAAGAACAGTTCTCATTTAAACCAGGGTACCTTATGAAATATTTATTTTTAAAAATCACTCTTCATTACCTTCTGGTCACACCTCAGGGTGTGAAAGCAGTTTTTGGATACTCTGTAAATGAAAGAAAAGTTAACCGAAGGCAATAATTTATCATGTCTCCCTCTACCTTGTAAATTAGGGGGTCTGAGTTATTTTCCATTTTTTCTGTTATGGAAAACCTGTACATTTTACCCTTTTGGGGTTTTGAGAAATGTTATTACTTTTTAATATAAATTTGCTTCCCTATGAGTAGAGAAAGGAAAAAAAAAAGAAAGAAAGAAAGAAACACAATAACAGAGAACAAGTGGCTTACAGGCAGAGGACAGCCACTGGTGTGAACTCTTCCAAAACACACCTCATGGAGTAGCTAGAGCAAACCAAACATCACCTGGTTAGTCAACTAATCTATCGGCTATACCACAGACCACATTTTATTGAGAACTCATGACCATTGGATAAAATGTTCAGCTAGTCATTCACTGGAACACAAGTCACTGAGCCACTATTTAAACACACAGAAACAACTGCCCAAATGGGCACCACTCCCAAGTCTAGAATGAACTTTATCTCCCTGGTGAAGCAGTGTGGTTTAGGATATAGATCCAAACCTTAAAACCAATGTCTGAAGTTCTCTTCCTTTTTGCCACTTAATTTGCCTGTCTTGCATATAAAACAGATGTAATAACATTGTTACCTTCCAGGAGACTTAAGGAAATTAATAATAGAGTTGTAAAACATTTTGCAAGCACAAAATGTTACATTAAGTGCTTGCTTGGTCCTTGAACTTACTCATTATGTTACCTACTTTTGAACCTTAATATTTGCTTATAACTCTACATTGGAGATTTCCCCAAAGGAAGAAATTGCAGCTTTTCTTGCCTCTGGCTTTCCAGACTTTCTTTACATAAGCATAGTTCAATTCATTAGGATGCAGAGCCAGGAAAACCCGTAAGGACTGAACCAAAGCTGAGCAGTGGAAATTGATACCCTCAGCCCATGGACCCACTGCATGCAGCAAGGTGATAAATTCTCTCAGCTTCCAGTTGGGGACTGCCACAGAAATGAAGTAATTAACAGAGAGTTAATGAGATGTAAACATTCTCCACAGAAGGCCATGGACTGTTCAATGCTCCGCTTCAAAACAGGGCTGCACTTTCTCACTAATCAACGTGTCAAATCTTCTGAGAACGAAAGACAATTTTATATCTAAACAAGATTTAACTGACTTGGCTTCTGCTGTTCTAATTTTATTCATTTTCTTGATAAATTACCACCCGGGCTTTACATGGCCAGACTGAAACTGTTGAGAAGTCGAAAGCCTACGTTCATACTAAAAATTACTCAGATGATTAAATGATATCCGATATGGAATGTTCCACACAGCACTGGATATGTATAAACAATCAAGAAACCGCAACTTTGGGATACAAGCGACATGAAAGTAGTCTACTGGGCAGATGGAGACTGATGGGAGGATTGCAAAGAGATAGGGATGGGAAGAAGACCAGGACGATGTCAGCAAAACCTAATTATGCAAACTCCCACGATGGAAACCATCCCTTTCTATGGTACCAAAAAAAAAAAAAAAAAAAAAAAACCCCAACAAAACAAAACAAACAAACAACCCAAAGCAAATAAAAAAGTAATTTAAAAGGCAGTAATGCACATAAAATATGTAATTAATAATTCTGTCAGATCATTTGATGTCTAGTTATTTAAGATTTGACAATATCGGTACCTCTGCTTCTATATTAAACACGTGAATGTGAAGCCTGCCCTGGGAAATATTTAGCCCATATTTGATAAGTACAAACACACAGAAAGGGGTAAGCCTGACAAAACAGATGTTTTTGCTGTGATGTTATTATATCAATGTAGTAGAAAACAAATCACAGAAGCCATCAAATACAACTGTATTAAATTTACAAAGTTGCATGTATCCCTAAAAAGCTCCATTTTGAAGACATGGACCTTCAGGATGGTCCAGGAGTAAAGCACCTTACCCACGGTCCACAGGGTGGAAAGAGAGAAGCGACTCCTACACATGGTCCTCCATATGTGCACTGTGACACACACATATACACATAATAATACAAGAAAAAAAAGACTATGGTATAAAACAGCAGATAAAAAGATGCCATTCAATTATACTATACAGATTGCATGATAAAGGTTTATTCTATGGCCTAGAAAGTATGTAGTCTATATACCTATATATCAGTATACAGGTCAGTATAACCCAAATTGGTTTTTTTTTAAGGTTTACTTTTCTTTTTATACACACGAGTGTTTTGTCTGCATGTATGTAAGTGGAGTGCATGCATGCCTTAAAAGGACTTGGGATCCCCTGGAAGTGGAGTTAAGGGCAGTTGTGAGGAATGGCTGCTGTGAACTGAACCCAGCTCGTCTGGAAGAACAGCAAATGATGATACACATATACACAGGTACAAAGAAAATGGGCAGTATGGGTGTGGGTCCACCACTACTCAGGAGTGGATGGTTTTCATTAATATTTATCATAGATATTTCAGATAAAATAATAAAACAGGCAGGTGCCATAACTCCCAATAAGTATATCAGGGAGAAAGTACCCAAGATGGGAAAGGAAAAAAAACTCATCACCAGATTAAATCTTTGTTGGTCCTTCATTGGGGGCTTAACAACATCATTTGATTAAGACTGGAGAGGAGAGCTGGAGAGAAGACTCAGTGGTTAAAAGCACTCTCTGCTCTTCCAGAGGACCTAAGCTAGAATCCCAGCATCTACATCAGGGAGCTCACAATAACCTGTAACTCCAGCTCCCAGAGACCCAACAGCCTCTTCTGGACTCAGTGGGCACCTGTATTAGAGTGCACATCGCCACAGACAGACAGTTCTGGAACTCAGAAAGCAAGCATTCACACCTACATGGTCACTGGTAAAACCACAGCTCATTTTTAGTCAATGCCTCTGCTTTGGAAGACATCTTGCAAAAGATGGAGAAGAATGCAGGCACCTCTGACCCAGCCAGCCCACTCCCTCACCCAGTGAGGCCAGATGTGAAGGAACAACCACCACTGGTGTGCAAGCTCACTCAGATATGCGCAGTCACAGCAGAGAAGCCAGGGATACGTAAAAGTATATTTACTCCACCAGCCCTGATCTTCTGGGTGGAGAAAAGCCTGGGTCTAAAGAACTACTGACACGTCGGTCTCTTGTTTTTAATGCAGGATGAGGGTAGGGCAGGGAATTACTATGGCTTAGTCTGAAAACACACGCCTGTGCTTGGTGCATTTGCCTGGGAGCAGATACCTCAGCATCCACACTGTAACAGGAGCAATAACTGGGAGCCCTATCATCACATGACTTCCTACATTAGTCCAAAGAGGGACTGTGGGTTTGCATTCTAAATAAAAAAATAAGTAAGATGCTGAGGGGAAAGCAGGCAGGACCTCAAAGGAAGGCAACTGAGACTAGGCTCTAAGTGAGTTACAGAACACTATTGCTAAATTTGGTTGAAAGCAGAAAAATTCAACATAAGGTGATGCTCCTGAGATTAAAAACAGGAGTGAAATATTACCCTAGGATTCCCAACTCTGGATGCTAACCGAATTTCCTGAGTGGGTATGTTATGCTTTAAAAATAAAACCCTAAAAGGCTTTTCTAAAATGTTCTAAAAGGTGGGGCCGTGTATAGTCCATAGGTGCAGCTGAAGGGCCTGACAGAGTTTCTATTATGAGCTAGCTACTGTACAAGCAGGGTTAGAAGATCTGTGTGAGGCCTTTAGTGTTAGATGGTTTAACACATACCTATACAATGAGCAGCAAGGCTGGGAGGAGCAGGGTGCGCATCGCACAGGTAACATGAATTAAGTACCTGGGAAACACAAAGAACAACCACAAATCAAAGGCTTCGTGATCTGACACTCAGCGCCAAGGACAACCATCTGCTTGGAGTCTGGTTTGGGGT
Organism: Mus minutoides; assembly: GCA_902729485.2. NCBI lineage: Eukaryota > Metazoa > Chordata > Mammalia > Rodentia > Muridae > Mus > Mus minutoides. The sequence continues at coordinate 961,876 of LR749875.1, read as the reverse complement.
ATAATTGTTCCCTTCTTGCTGGCAGCCATTTCAGGAGACCTGGGTGGCACCTCTGGCAACCTGCCCAAGGTGGTCCTTCCCTGGGCGTAGTTGGCAAGAACAGGGTGAAGGAAGTGGTTTGCTAAGCATTACTGAATTGTCAGTTTAACCAAAATCAAAGTACTTAGGACACTGAAGCAGGGTTGAACTGTCTTTACCTCTCAAAAAACAAAGTACTGCCATGCATTTCACATGTGAAAAGAAGCCTTAAAAGCAGACACCTACCCACCAAGAATAAATAATAATTTAAGATGAAGGGACCGAAAAGACATGCAACAGTGTAAGCACGTGAGAGCTGGAATGTGTAAGTGTGCTCGCTTTTCCTACACTGATATCCTGTTTCTGAAAACGTATTCCTGGACAATTCTCCTTTAACAGAGCCCCATAATCTCCTGACAGCTCTTTCCCAAACAGCTGGCTTTCACTGAATTTCACTTGGCGTGCAAGCCGTTTCAAGTTGCATGCCTGAGCATACTGTGAAGAATTCATTTTCTCTAGTTTCCCGGTGACAATGAAAGAATTTAATAATTTAAAAGGGGGAAAAAAGTTGATTTTTGGCCTGAAATGCAGCTATCCTGCCAAAATGGTGACTTAGATAAGTGGTGTTCCCAAGGTTGTCTGGGTCACCACCACCATTGCCACCACCATAGTGCAGTCACCACCACTACCACGGCCACCACCTCCACACCAAAGGAACCCGAGCAGATCTTTTCACTTAGTTATCTTACTTGCCTTTTGCAAATCTTGTACAAAGAAAGAAAATCCACATTGTCACTAAATAAATTTGGTCCAGACCTTGATAATTTGAAAAATGAACTTCCCTAGGATGGGGGTGGGGCAATCACACAATTTAGGACATACAAAATGAAACTAGTCAGATAACAGAAATAAACAAGTCTGACCCTAGATGTATAGGGAAATAGGAAGGAAAGCTTTGATAAAGGAACTGGCTTCTTGAAGGCGAGACATAATACGCCGTAATAGTTACAACAAAGTATTATTCACACATCTCAATCAGCATTATTTCTTGGACACTTACTGCATTCCAGATGTTATCTGAAGTTCTTTAAATATTTTAATTGGTAGAAGAATTGGTATAGAATTAAAATCCTTAAAGGGTTTATCATAGTTCTTATGCTCAATAAGTCCTAATGATTATTATTTTTATTTATGGGCATGAAAACAAAATTTCCCATTAATCAGACTCTGGATCCAAAGACCTAAAAAGCATATTGCTTCCCTTCCCTAAGATGCAGAGGGAACCATGATGGACTGATGAGTTTTGTTCATCCCTTTACCAACACAGGAACAGTAAGTAGAGACCAGGTAATAAGGTGGACACCTCAGGGTTTACATCATTAATCATTAGGTAATAAGGTGGACACCTCAGGGTTTTACATTATTAATCATCAGGTAATAAGGTGGACACCTCACGGTTTTACATTATTAATCACCAGATAATAAGGCGGACACCTCGGGTTCTCCATAGTTAATCATCAGGTAGTAAGGTGGACACTGCAGGGTTCTCCCTAGTTAACTGCCTCCTCACCCTCTACTGCAGCCCAGCCCTCCTATGATCACTGTACAATTTTAAGTTTTTCATGCCACAGGGTACCTTACAGAACAGAGCTGGGGGTGCTTCTTACAGGCAGCTTTGTCCCTATCTTATATTCCCACCCTTCAGAGAAGACCTAAATTTACTTTTACTGAACTTTCTTTAACAATTACTAAGTAGTTCCTGAGTGTGACAGCCAAACTGGATGGCAGATGTCTAGTTAGGAACTTGGGCAGAATTAGGGTCAGAGTCCCCAAATTCTATAGCCTGTCAGTCTTTCCAGGTAATAAAATGAAGAGTTCTCATGACTATCCTTTCTTTACTTTTATTCTTCAGTTTTGCTCTTCCCCAGAGTCTTTTTAGATAGCCGAGGCTATCCTCAGACTTGTTACCTTCCTGACTCAGCCTTGGCCACTACAGGCTTCTGAGCATGACACACTATGCCTGTCTCCAGGATCATCTTATGCTCAATTCAAGCACAACTTAAGAAAATGTTGCTTCCTGTTCTAGAGTGCTTTGGGTAGGACACTCATACTTCTCCCCAGCACTGTGCCAAAACCCTCACAAAAGAAAACCTACTTGAATATCATGTTTACAAAAGAAAGGCAATGTATGAATTCATATCATATCCTGGGCTTGCAGCCACATAAGAGTCATAATCAACCTGACTGTGTTCTATCAAACCATGAGTCATGGCTACACTGACCTCCAGGATGCGAGTGCTGTAGCCAGGAAATATTTCAAGTGTGTGGTCATCCAGTGTCATGAATAGCAGAAAATATAGGCAACGTAGTTTCTAAATCAAATGCATACCCTTGAAAAAAACATTTGCAAACAATATAATTATAGCAGGACACTCTGGTTTGGCTATTATTTTACTATTAAGGTTTAAAAAGATCAAGAAGAAAACATGACATCATATGGTATTCTGTCAGGTTTTGCTTGTATACAATAAGGCTGCCAGATATAAAGTAGGGCAAAAAAAAATTTTTTTTCAGAAAGAAAAATTAAAAGCCAATCACAATGTCACCTGCCTGTAATTCCAGAATCTGGGAGGAAGAGGCAGGAAGATCACAATTCCAAGGTCAGCGTGGATGGAAAAGCAAGGCCTACCAAAAACATAAATAAACAAATAATTAAAATAATAAAGAGCATTAGAGCTCCTAGTAGAAAATAGAATCCAAGGTTACACTGTTTGTTGAAGTAATCCACTTATAAATAGATACTTGAAAAAGATTAATTCAAACTCCCAAAGCCAAAGTAACATGTAGTTTTAAATACATGTATTAGTTTTATTAAGATATTTAACCACACAACATTGTAAAGCATACGATTTGCTGTTTCTAACTGTATGCAGGGATTTGAAATCATCACTAACTACAGGACATTTTCATTGCCCTGATGAAAACAAACATGTCCATTAGTAAACCAATCCATATCCCCACTTTCTCCAGAGTATGGCAACCACTCATTAATACCTTTTCTGTTCCTATAGCTTTACAACTATTTTGAACATTTCATATGCATGCAAGTATACAATATAGTCATGTGTGACTGGTCCTTTTCACATAGTACAGTGTTTGTCCAGCATGTATCAGTTCTTTGTTTCATACATCACCAAATAATATTAAATTATAGATATTCCATATCTTATTCTTTTTTTTTTTTTTTGGTTTTTTTCAAGACAAGGTTTCTCTGTTTAGCCCTGGCTGTCCTGGAGTTCACTTTGTAGACCAGGCTGGCCTCGAACTCAGAAATCCGCCTGCCTCTGCCTCCCAAGTGCTGAGATTAAAGGCGTGCGCCACCACGCCCGGCGTCCATATCTTATTCTTTAGTTAGTAGATACCTCTATGCTTTCAACTTTATGACTACAACAAATACTGCTATGATGAATATGTACACATTTTATGTGGGGAAACTTTTTGTTCTCCAGGGCATATATTAGATGTAGACTTGTGGAGTATACATAACATACTCTGACTTTTTAAAAGAATGGAAACATTTTTCTCTATGGCTGCACCATTTTAGACTCCCACCAGCAATGTTTAGTGGTTCAAGGTTTTTCTTGCCATTGCCTTTCTTTTTAAATTACAGCCATATACTAATATAAGCCACTATTTTATTATGGTTTGAATGCATATCCTGCTGATGAATAAGGCAATTGAGTATATACTTTTTGTATGTTTAATTGGTGTTTGTATATCTCCTTTGGGAAATATCTACTCAAATATTTTGTCTGCTTTTAATTGAATTATTTTCTTTGGATTGATATAAGAATTCTTTATATTAGATAGCTATTAAAGCTTTATTAGATATAAATTTGCAATATTTTTCTCCTATGGATTGATTTCTAGTATCTTGATGAAACACTGAAAAATACAAAACAATAATTTTGAGGAAGTCATATTTTCATGTTAGTTGCTTTTGATGTCATATCTGAGAAGCTATTACCTAGTTCAAAGTCACAACATTTATATCTATACTCATTCGACAGCTGTGGCTCTCAGATTAAGGTGTCTGATCCATTTGTGTATGGTATGAAGTTGCCCAACTCCATTCTTTGGCACGTGGTTGTGTAACTCCCCTCTGTCGGTGTTATTTGTTAAGGAATTGATTCTTTCCTCAGTCTTATCAGAAAGAAACCATCAGGCTGGAGACATGGATCAGTGGTTAAGAGTGGCTGCTCTTCCAGAGGACCTGGGTTTGATCTGAGCAATCATCTGTAACTCCAATTCTAAGAGATCTAACACCTTCTTCTGTCTTCTGCGGGTACTACATACGCATGATACACAGACATAAATATAGGTCAAATACTATAGATGTAACATTTTTAAAATTGTTAATTTTTTAAAATCAAGTAGCCATAAAGGAGTCTACTTCTTAATTTTTCATTCTAGTCCATCTTTTCTGCATGTCAGCACTACATTATCTGAATGACTATTACTTTACAGTGTCTTTGAAATGCAATGTACAATGCTTCCAACATCATTCTTCATTTTTTAAAAAATTGCCTGGGGTATTCTGGATGTTAACTAATTTTAGTAGCAGCCAAAATTTTGATAGAGATTGTATTGGATCTAAAGATCAATTTAGAGTGTATTTCTATGACCAAGAAACATCTTTCCATTCTTTTTAGCATCTTTAATTTTTAAAGATGTTTTATAATTTCCAGTGTTCAAGTATTCTAAATACGGGGTTAATTTATTGCTAAAAAATGTTTTGTTTTGTTTTGTTTTTTTCTGTTCTGAGTAAAAAGTTCTATTGTCCTTTTTAGCTCTCTTGCACCAAGTTTAAAGAGGAAATGTTCTTTATGAACTTTGTAGCCTATGTTCTATCCCTGCCAGTTTAACTATATACATAGTTGTGTATGTCCAAATGACTCTTCAACAAACATCTTAGTGAGGAGAGATAGACTACTGATCTACCCCGAAGCAATGTAACAGAGCTGAGAACAGACTGGAATCAGGTAAAAGGTTAAACTAAAAGTTGGTCAGTCACAGACTACAGAATCCTGGAAACCCTTCTCATTTAGTCTCTGCTTTGTTAACCATGAAATTATAACAACATCTATTCTTGAAGAGATTACATAGGTTAGAAACAAGACTGTAAAGCTTCTTAAGAGCCAGGGCTTTCTCACAGTCACAATTATATCCCTAATCTCTAACCTCTAGATGAACACCTTGGGACTAGCAAGTTCTCAAGCATAAATAACGTGATGCTCTGGGGAAGTAATAACAAAATTGAGGTACAGTAATACCACACTCTGAAAAAAATATGGTGTCAGTCAGATCCTCAGTGGGTAAGGACACTTACTGCCAAGGTGGATGACCTAAGTTCAGTTCCTGGAACCTGAATGGTAGAAGGACAAAACCAACAAGACAAAAAGTTGCCCTTTGACCTCCACAAGTGTGCTACTGTGCACACATAAGCATTCTGCAAGTCTGTATGTATAAGTAAATTTAGCTAGAGGCAATGCAAATCTGGGAAAAATGAGAATGTTAATAACTCCACTGTGACACCAACACTGTTGGTCATCTTTAGATTAAGTTTAGCCCTCTGGGTATTGTTGAATACAGGAAGAGCTAGAGAATATTGTGCCAGAGAAGGGAGATGCTCAAGCGATCATACAGCAACTTCAAAAAACAAATCAGAACCACAAAACCAACCAAAGAAACAAACAAAACACTGCTATGTCTACTTCACAGCAGCTATAATGGCATAATTACATTAGAAGTGCTAGGGAAGTGATAATTTTTTCCAGATTAGAATCAAATGATCCATAGCTTGTTAACTGTAGTAAATATTTTTAAGTTCACAAAAAGGAAAATAGAAAATTTTGAAGGAAAAAAATCCACAAACTGGCACACCCAGTTACTAGGATCTTATAATTCTCAAAACCTCATAGAAATGTTCACTGTTAGCAAGTAACATAACCAGCGCCTAAACCAACACTTAAGTCCAGATGGCCATCTGCAGACACATAAAATGCCTTCTCAGGACTCAACTGACCATTTTGCCAGGTCCTAACATGTTTATCTTCTGAAAAAGATTGGGGGGGAGCTACTACCAAGGAAACTCTGAAATGCCCTTCATCTGGCTCTACTAATCTTAAATGATTGCTATGAAAATCATTTTTACCATCTCTCTTTTATTCTCATAATGCAAATCTAAGGATAGACCACTCTTCAACTGTCACACATAAGCAATAAGGTCCTGACCAGCAGCTGACTGAGACATATGCAGATGCTTTCCCCCAACCATTGGACTGAAGTCTGGGTCCCCTATGGAGGAATTAGGGGAAGGATTAAAGGAGCTGAAGGGGAGGGCAGCCCCATAGGAAGGCCAGCAGTCTCAACCAACCTGGGAGCTCCCAGAGACTGAACCAGCAATCTTGCAGCATACCAAGGCTGGTCCAACCCCTCCACCCCCATGCACCACCACCCCCAGCCCACCACTCCCCAGCACATACATAGGAGAGGACTGGCTGCCTGGTTTGGCTTCAGTGGGAGAAGAGGTCCCAGGGAAGGAGGTTGGTGGGGATAGGTAGAGCATCCTCTCAGAGGCAGAGGGGAGGGGGAATGGGATGAGGAACTGAGACTGAGGGAGAGGGGACCTGGAGGGGAAAGCAATGGCTGAAATGCAAATAAATAAAATAATCAATAAAAAAATTTTTAAAAATCAGTATTTGCTAGAATTTAAACATGTTCTAAAATATACAAATATAATTTTGAACATTAAAAAATAACTGAGTAAACTTAACAAAAGGAAAAAAAAAGTAAATATAAAAATTTTCTTCTGGGTCTACAGACCTATAGTCATTCCCCAAAGAAACCACTGTTTATTTATTTATCTTTAAGATTTGTTGATTTTCTATCTATGAGTATTTTGTCTAGAAAATGGTCCACAAAATTCACTAACCCTGGCTCGTGGGTCTGACCTAGGCCCTCTGATTATGTAGCTTGGTTTTCTTGTCGGACGTCTAACATTGCAGTGGGAGGTTTTCTTGTTGGACGTCTAACGTTGCAGTGGGAGGCTGACTTGGACGCTTTCACCTGCTTTTAGGACCCTTTTCTCCTACTGAATTGCTCCATCCACCTTTAATATGAGAGGAGATGCTCAGTCTTATTCCACGTGAGATGCCATGTTTGGTTGGTTGCCCAACCTTTTCTTGCACTTTTCTGAAGGGAAACAAAGGCAGAGTAGATTGGGGGAGCAAGGGGGCTAGCAGGAGAAGAGGAAGGGGAAACTGTGGTCAGGGTATAATATATGAGAGAAAAATACTTTTAAAATATTTATTAATTTCCTGTCTATGAGTGTCTTGCCTATGTGTATGTCTGCACTATGTATGCTGTTCTTGCAAAGGCCAGAAAAGGGTGTCTGAGGGCCTGGCACTAGAGTTACCAGTTAGCCACCTATTAACCACCATGTGGGGGCTAGAAATTGAACCAAGTCCTCACTCTTCACCACTAAGCCATCTCTCCAGGCCTGAAATCACTATTTACGACTAGTAACTTTAAGTTTTCTGCACACAGGCAGGTCACATAGAAAAGATTAAATTTTATACTGACATACATAAAGCAAAATAAAAGTATGAACATCACTCATCTTATTATCTAAAGGAAGGATCAGAGAACCTGAGAGCTAGAAGCAACATTAGATTATTTACAGACTCTTGTTTCACAGTTTGGGTAACTAAGAGAATTGTACAGAGCTGGGCACTCCCAGAGATATCCTAATACCATGGAAGCCCTATTTATTAATAGAGCCCAGGAAACTTTTCTCAATAGGGGATGGGGCATTGAACTAAAGACGTGACAAACTGCTAAACTTTCTTCCATTGTTTTAAGGTATCACTGCATGTAGCACTGAGGTGGAAGAAAGCCATTTAGTTTCTTCCAAAACAAGTTATGCCTCCTGGGCAAACATAACAGATAAAAACCTTACGAATTTAGCAAATTCCTGTGCATGCACAGTAAACCCATAGATTTGATTTTCTCAGTTCAGTTCCTTAAGAATTCAGAGAGCTCACAAGCCCCAACCTGCTATCCTGCATGATTAAAGAATAGCTCATTAAGAAGAGCAAGGAGAGTTCTCAGATTCATCCAGAGTGAATGAAGTCTATGATGGATTTCTTTGTAATCAGCTTACAAGAACCCTCCCTCCGGGCCAGATTTCACACAGTCTGCATGTGAGAAGAGACCTGATGTCTGTGGTGTCTGGAAATGACCCTGCCCCCTGGTCCTGGGTTTGCTGAGGCTCCACTGTACTGACACGGGGCTTAGAGCCCATGGTAGAATGTGTGTGGTATTGGCAGTTGAATAGCAATACTTTACGGTGCAGCTGAGGATGACCTTCCAAATCCTTTCTCAGTTTACCTGCTTTCTGCATCGAGCATGGTCGAGCTCCCAAGTCTGTACAACAAACAGTTGGTTCAAAGAACTGCTATGCCTTTTGAGTTCTCTCAAGACCAACATAAATGCACCTCATAGCAGAACCTGGAGAGGTTCTATAGAAGCCCCAGTCCACATTCCCCCTATTTGTGTTATATAATCATCTGCTAAGTCTTCCAACCTTTCTAAGTCCTACAGAAATAGAAAACCACCCCTTAAGCCCGCCTGGCATGATACTCTAAACTTCTGTAGATTGTTAGCAGTAAAAATGCCAAATAAAAATCTCCCAGATATAACCTGCTCTCTGTGTATGTTATTCCCTTGGGTTTCTGGGAACTGTCTCCAAGATAAACAGTATTAATGTCACACCAAAGGAGGTTATTTCAGCCCTTCTTAAAACTGATCAGGTGAGCCCTGTTCCTTAACAGGAACGCAGAAGGAGGGATCCCAAGTCACAGTGCTAATCCTGAGAAATGTCATCTAGCACTTCTAATAAAAAAAACAAGACATACCAAACCTGTGAAACCCCTATATTTTTACAGCACTGATTAATTATATTGTTCATATATAACAATGATTCTGATACATTTTTAATTTGATGTTTAACCTTTTTTTCATCTGTGGTGTTTGTCTGTGGTCACATGTTTGTGTGTAGTTACATGTGTGTCCATGTGCATTTAGGGGCTATCATACAACATTGAGTGTCTTCTTTGATGATATGCCATCTTATTTTTTTTATTTACTTTTTAAAGGTCCATTCATTTACTCTGAGTGGGTGGAGGTGCCCTTGCTATTGTGCTCATGTGGAAGTTAGAGGACAACTTGCAGGAACAAGTTCTCTCCTGCTATGTGGGCTGCAGGGATCTCAGAGCATCAGGCAACAAAAGCCTTAACCCACTGAGCCATCTCGCCAGTCCACCACCTGATTGTTTTGAGACAGGGTCTCTTCATTGGCTTGCAACTTACCAATCAGGCTATGCTACCTAGCCTCAAGGATCCTCCTGTCTCTGCCTCCCTAGCACCTGGATCACATACCAGTATGGTACTCTGTTCATGGTGAGTTTGTTTTTTACAATTGTGGAGTGGAGGATAGGGTTGAACTCAGGACCTGATACTTAGGGAACAAGCACCCTTCTCACGGAGCCTTCTCCCTAGGCCCTTAAATGTAACTTTTACAAACTGACCAGTATCTGAAGTAGTCTGTATGAGTCAGTAAATGACATAGCCTCCTCTTCTTTGTCCCTTTCCTTTCTCTGTGCTAACATTTTTAATTAACTTGATACACTGGAATAAAGAGGGGGAGATGAGTATAGGGGTGCAGCCAGACATGAAGCACTGTTGCTGTAAGACTGGCTTAGCTGCAGCCAGCCACCCTGAAGTCAGAGGAGTAAGAGGTGAGCCACTCCTTACAGTCCCTTTGTTGACGTTTGGCCTCTTGACTTTGGGCCGCTCAGTTTTGCTTTTATATCATCCTGCTCCCCAGAGCAGGAACAAAACCCACAATAGATGAGAACTCAGTGTGGGGACTCAGTTACTAGTTTCATATAAAAGATTTAAAAGAAAAAAGTTGAAACTATTTTGATGACTCATGAGGCTATGAACTGTAAGGAAATTCATTGCATTCTTTTATTAATTTAGTCCCTAGAAGTCCATACAGCAAATTATTTTAGTTTCCTACACTGCACATAATATTGAGCTCTCAGCAGTTCAAATGACACACACTTGTATGGAAAAGACTGTGTATGAGATCAGACTGTGGGTAGAGTCCCTGCGTGCTTATTTACTAGCAGAAAGCCCATCCCCAAGCCATTAACAACTCTTCCTAGGGCTTCAGTTTACCCTTAACGAGAAGAAAATAACCAGGGCAGTAGTGGGAGAGATCTCCAAGGCTCTATAAATCTATGACAATAATGAATTATTTTTAGCCAGCTAAATACTGTTAAGCCCCTTTGGTTAACTTTATTCATTACATAAAATTATACATAAAGATTTTTTTTCAAGGCACAACATTAGGATGAGAGACCAGAATCCACACCCAGGAAGCAAAAGGATAACCTACTGAGCTCTATAGAAGGTCCAAACTAAAAGTTCAAACGCTACCTTAAAAAATTACTAACTTCCAAAATTAAACATCTATGCAATGGGCCAGAATTTTCCTATATGATATACTATGGAACCTATAAGCAAGTAAACATCAGTTAAGATTTACAAAATCAGACATTTTTGTTGTTTTTTAAGGCAAAGGCTTCCTATATATCCCTGGCAGGCCAACTTGTTTATGTAGCAATGCCCTTGAACTCTTGGCTGTACTCCTGCCTCAGCTTTCCAAGTGTTGATATTGCAGGTGTGAGCTGGTTTGTAATGCTTCATTTCATAATAAAGACCTCAATATTTGATCAAGTTTCCCTTTACAGTAAGAACACTGGACTCTGTCTTCTACCTTGTCCAGCAAACTCACACATGTTTACATGGGCAAACTATCCCAAGCATAAGTAGAATCATAAGATAAATGTCTGATCAGGAAGAAAGTAAGAGAACTTCCCTCTCTTTTGAAATTTTAACCCCTCTCCTGCCCCCCCCCCACACACTGCTCATAAAACAGTGTTTATTTATCTTTGATTCTCCTTGGGGTGCCTAGAGAAGCCTGTGGAATGAGCCGCCTCCTCCCAGATTTAATCTTTTTCCCTCTGTTGTTTGGCAGCTCTAAACTTAGAAACCAAACACTTTCTGCCCGAATGGGTGATCTCCATAGGAGAGCTGGGTAACCTCTCATGAATTTCATTTGAGCAGAACAGTGATAGTATTGGGTTCGTTCACGTCACAGTGGCTCCAGTGTCCTTTGTTGGGTTGTCACTCCACCTGTCAGCTGACACCAGAGGACATCAAATTTGCAAATCTGCACAGGTCTCTTGCTCTTTCTCTTTCTCTCCTTTTCCTTCTCTCCTTCCTCTCTACCCCCTCCTCCCTCTTCTCTTTCCCCATTCCTATAATTCTTAACCTTCAACGGCATGGGAACTTACTAAACATGAATTTTACAACTCAACTAGAAGGCTGCCCTTCTGGCAATTGAGAAATTGTCACAGAGCCTACTTAACTGCAGTAAGAAAGTGATGGAACTAAGGTCCAAACTATGACTACGTGTGTACATGTCTACTGCTGAAGAAAAGAGGCCATAGGCTGGGCTTGGAGCTGAGCAACAGCAATAAATACTATCTATTTAATTATGATGAGGGTGTTTTATGTGTATGTATAGCCTGGGTCAAACCGCAGACACTGAAGGCCTAAGACACTTTCACACATCCTTACGAATGATGAGTAAATACAGGTAGAGTGAGAGTTTGTAGCACAAACTGGCATTCTTCATGCTAGGGACATCAGATCAAACCAGTAGAAAACAATATGAGCGATAAGCAGTTGGGGAGAACAAAGGGGCTTTCCCATGTTGGGTTTTCCAACTTCAAAAACATCAAACAATTAAAGAAACAAAGGGTTTAAATCATGGTATATACTGTGGAAAAAGAACAGATGGTATAGTTAAACAATAAACAATGGTGATGTTTAACAGTCTAGTCCACTGCTGTCTCCAGAGCCCTTAGAACATAGTGTCTGCTACATAACAATTGTATAGGAATGCTTTGCTCTCTGACCAAAACCACCCCTTCCCCACCCCATACCATGAACATGGCTCCTTACTTCACTCAGGTCTCTGCTCCAGGGTGTCCTCTTTAGAGCTGCTTACACATACACACACACACACACACACACACACAGAAAAGGAGGCTTTTGTAGTAGTTCAGACAGAAACAATGAAACTAAAAACATACATTCCTGAATTTTTTCTTCATTTTCCAACCAAAAATTCTTAGTGCTTGCTTGATTAAGAAAGACTATTAAGAAAGACTTGGAAAAGGTTAGAGAAAATGGGAAAGGACCAGCTTCAAGTCTAGATGTAGGTAAAATTGAAAAACCAGGTGACCAATTAGCACAGGATGGCAGGAAGCCAAATACATGCCTTGAAAGAGCAGGCTCGAGGACTGCCAGCCCCCCAAACAGGAAAGGGTATGGAACAGGGAAAGGCTAACTTGAAGAAAAATAGGATGTGAACCCTCTGATGGCCTAAGGTACCACTGAACATTGAGTTAGACAACAGACAAGAAATTGTGCTGTGGGAACAGGCTAAAAGTTGTTTAATACAAGTTCACCCAAATCTCTATAGTTGGTATACCTTTGAAAATCCAAATTTTCCCATTTCTATGCTATTCAAAAACATACTTAATTTGGTTAAATTTCTTTTGAGAAATAAAACTTTTTGATAAAAATTCAGCATGTATCTTTAATAAGCACTATGAACTAACAAAATCATAAATTAAAAGGAGACCAGTGTTTTAGGAAAAAAATTCTCTTTAAACACAATTCTAAACTAATGTACTAGAGGAGAGAGAAATCCAAAATTAACAATGTAAAATAAGGAAGAGAAACATAAACGTATGACCTCCCTAGTAAAATGTGATTTAGTTATCAACTCAGGAAAATTTAAATGTCCTTACATATTTATATCTATCACCAGCAAAACAATTACGGTAGCTTATAAAAATTCTTTCAACACAAACAAATAATATAAACAATTATAAAACAGGAAATTAAAGAGAAATCCAGCTGGGCAGTGGTGGTGCACGCCTTTAATCCCAGCACTTAGGAGGCAGAGGCAGGCAGATTTCTGAGTTTGAGGCCAGCCTGGTCTACAAAGTGAGTTCCAGAACAGCTAGGGGTATACAGAAAAACCCTTGGGGGAGGGGGGAGGGGAGAGAGAGAGAGAGAGAGAGAGAGACCCTAGGGATGAAGTTAGCTCATATGAGGATGCAGATAACTTAACTCCTGTGCAACTGTGAGGGGAAGCTGCAAACACAGCTATCATCTTCCCAAACAGCCAAAACAAAGAAGAACACATAATCACGTGCAAGATGCACAGTAACTACATGGACTTTTACAAATGGTTCATTGTTTCCAGACCTTCAGATCTAGGAGGATCTATCTCCTAGACATTGACATTGATGACAGCATGGTATGGTGGAGTTCAATGTTCTCCATGCCTCCCTCAATAAATATAAATCACAGAGAAGAGTGAGTTTTATTCAACTACCCTATGGTATCCATGATTGAAGACCAATGGTTTATGTTCCTTACTCTCCTCGAAAGAAAGAAAGAAAGAAAGAAAGAAAGAAAGAAAGAAAGAAAGAAAGAAAGAAAGAAAGAAAGAAAGAGGGAGGAAGGGAAGACAAAGAGGGAGGGAGGGAGTGGGGGAAGAGAGAGTTAGGAGGGAAGAACCGGAGGGTGGAAGAGAGAGATGGGAGTCCAAGCTTTCTGACATTATAACCTGGCCTAAAACTAAACTGCAGATAATTTGAAGACATAGATGAAGAACAGTGCCATCTATCATGAGTTGGTTTTTCAGCAACTGAGCTGCAGAGGTTCAACATACACTTAAACAGACTGTCTTCCTTCCTTTATTCCTTCCTCCCATCTTCCTTCCTTCCCTTCCTCCCTCTTACCTTCCTTCTGTCTTTCTTCTGTTCTTTTTTTATAAACATAGTCTTATGAGGTATCCCTGGATGGTCTGAACTCACTATGTAGAGCAAGCTGGCCTTGAACTCATAGAATTCTGCCTGCCTTCTGCCTCCTGAATGCTAGGATTAAAGGCATATACCACCATACCCAGATAAATACACATTTTCTATAATGCAGCATAAGTGTGCCCACACCTGTCAGATGTCTGTCCTTTTAAAAAATGAAGGGACCTAGTTAAGGATAAAAATATCCTTAATTGTGAATTAAGTATGAATTTCAGGTGACAGCTCATGAATAACTATGGTATGAGCAAGGAGAAAAAAATGGTCATGTTTGGAGTGAGACCCGGTTCCAAGTCCTAGTTCTGCTAGTCAGCACTGTATGAATTTGTCTGGACTTTCTGGATCTGTTTATGTCATCTATAACATGCAGGCTGTAAAGAGCACCAACCAAGATGAATGTTTAAGTGAGAATAGTTCTGAGTGTGTGGACATAAGAATCAATGGAGACAGAAGCAAGGTAGGTAGTGGGAGAACTAATTCAGAAAGCATTTAAGAAATTGAAGGAAAGAAATATGGAATCCACAGCTCCAAAGACGACCCCTTAACATAACCACAGCAGGATACGGTTCTATTGGGCAGCACGCCCCTCGAGGGTTGGGAGGTTGAAAACACAACTCCCAACGTATTTTCAGGATCAAGACCTTTCACCTTCCTTCAGTTGCCGATAATTAGTCAGCATTCCATGTTGGTATAAAAGGAAGAACCTATACATCAAATGATAAATGCTAATAAAATAACTCATTCCTCTCATTTCTAAGAAACCACCCACATATTGCTTCTGTATATCATCAAATTTCAAATGGAGCCAAAAGGACATGTATGATAAATGACTTAATTATAAACCTGTACTTGCCAGGAAGAGAACTTTAATTTAACAAGCAACATAAAAAACAACTAGAGCCAGCTTTCGAAAGTAACTATTCATTTTTGTCTCATGGCAGGTGCACACATGCTTGGAGACACATCTGCTTTTCTTCTTATAGATACCTAAGCAAGAAAGGAGAAACTACCATTTCTTCCAGAAAATGCTTTAAACGTTTAAAAAAAAATTCCAGATGTAGCCATTTAGGAGCATTTTTCTTCTTTGTAGATGTTTCATTTATGAATTATAACACTTAAAATGTTTTATTTCGCCTTGTCTTCAATTAAGATTTTGGCTTATCACTGATGACATATTTTCTGTATCACCTCTCATAAATTATACTGACTTTATTCCAAATTCATGGTTGACCCTCCAGAATCTAGTACATGCCATTGCACTCTCTACAAGGCTCCTCTGTTAGGTATTTAATTCAGTTTTCTTAACATTGTCTCCATTCCTCATTTTCCCCTACTCTATATACCAAATAAGTAAATGCTTCATTTCCTGGAATCTATCTTTATTTCTCTGAAATTATAGCTTTCTCTCTCTCTCTCTCTCTCTCTCTCTCTCTCTCTCTCTCTTTCCCTCCCCCCTCCCCCCTCTCTCTCCATGTTAAACTTTATATATATGCTATGGATAATCTTTTCTATATTTTCAGACTTATACAAGTCTTTAAACTTTATCCATAATATAGTACAGTTCTCTGGTAGATACTAAATTGTTGCATCTTATTCCAAAATGTGATTCTCCTATGTCTCTAGAGCCAAAGATACCTAACAAGCAAGGTAAAGTCAAAAAATAAATGTGATTAACATTGTGGCCCTGGACACTAAAAGCATAAACTTTAAGATTAAAAGAAAGTACTCTCTGGAGCCAGGGACATGGTTCACTGGGTAGAGTGCCTACTGTGTAAGCAGGCAGACATGAGTTTGGATCCCTGGCATGCAGATAAAAGCTGGTCACAAAGGTGTATGCCTGCAACCCTGGGTGGGAAGAGAGAGACAGACAGATTCCCAAAGTCTGAGCTCAGATTCACTGAGAGACCCTGTCTCCAAATATAAGGTACACACATATAGAGAAAGACACCTGACATCAACTCTGGTCTTCACTTGGGCATACATAGGCACATACATATACATACATACATACATACATACATACACACACACACAAATACCTACATATGTGTATATGTATGTATATATGTATGTATACACACACATATATAAAACATATGCACAGTAGTTATGAATTAGATAGATAGATAGATAGATAGATAGATAGATAGACATTTAAGAATTCCAATTAATTTTTTTAAAAAGCAAGATGTTTAACTTAAAATCATGGTTTATAAATATGTCTCCAATAAGTCACAATAGTCAAAATAAAATAGCAAACTAATATACTGCGAAAAGTGTTCAACTTTATTAATGAATATAGAAATACAACCTAGAATTGAATATCATTCATACCAATTAATTTAGATAAATGAGTAAGTCTAAAAGTACAGTGTTGGCCAACAAAAATGACAGCGAAATCTTCTTATTCCATTCATGCTCTGACTCCAGGAACCAGTCTGGCGATCCTAGAGATACCCAGTGATCTTCAGAATGTATTATCAGTGACTTTACAATTCTACTCCCCAGTTCATACTCAGAAAACAGCAGGCTATCTCCACACATTGCTTTGGTGGCAGGGAAACCAGACAATTATTTTAAAGTATAAAATGAAATGATAGATAACCATGAAAAGATCTACCTCTTAATCTTTAGAAACTTCTTTTAAAGGAATCTAGAAATAGGGATGTAGTTGCTTAGCTCAAGCAAGGCCTTAAGGTTGGATCCCCAGGAAGAGTCTACTATACAACTTATGTAAAACAAACAAAACAAACAAACAAATAAACAAAAACCCAGCATCTCAGATTTGCATACATTATATTTTTACAGAATCAGAATGTTATTCTATTAAATTACTGAATAATTTATACGAGCTAAGACCTCAAATGCTCTTAAAAATGTTATTGAGGAGTTGGTAAGATAGCTCAGCAGGTAAGGGCATTTGCTCTCAAGCCTGAGAAAAGGAACAAGTTCAATCCTTGGAACTACATGGTCAAAGGAAAGAACTGACTCCTGAAAGTTCTCTTCTGACCTCCATATGAGCACCATGGCCCATGCCTGCCTGCCTGCCTACATACATACATACATAAATACATACATACATACATACATACATACATACATACATACATATATACACTACATACACACACACACAATGGTAAATAAAGTATTATTGAAATATAATAGCAATATACTTTGACACTTTGCTTAAGGAATTGAAAAGACCTTGTTAAAGCCATTCATCGAAGTCTATTACTGCAACTACCAAGGGAAAACATACAAAGGGTGGAAGCATTGAGTTTTCCAAGGTTAGGTAGCTCATTCAACCCAGAAAGGTCTCTGTGTTTCCTTTCCCATGCTACCTTAAAGCAAGCAGTTTCCAAACCCGGTAGCATACAGCTAAATGCTAAACATTTAACAAGATACAATGCTCAGGGGATTGCAAACACTTTCTAGAAGGGTCTGATGAGCAGCACTTCCATGTCAGCACCACACCGGATTATAAAATTCACACGCATGTGGCTCTGGAGTCAGGAAAGGGTCCCTAGGAACTTAAATATGAGACAATCATTGGGCCACCCTAGAGAAATCTAGAAACTTAACTTGAATTATGAATATGTAACTCACTTCACGGTTCTAGTTTTTAATACGTGTACACACGTGTCTGTGTTTGTACACAGGAGGGCGGGCACCCTTGGAGGCCAGAGAGGTATTGCATCTTCTAGAGCTGGAGGTTGTGGAGCTCTGGTCATGTGTGCAGGGACGCGCAGCAGGGTGCTCGAGAAGAGCACTGGGGATTCTTAGGCACTGACCCACCTCTCCAGCTCTTAAACTCACTTTCATGGTATCGCTGGCTTCAACTTACTTCTCTGCACTTCAGGTGTAACCCCGAGGTGACTTTCACACACACGTGAGGTGTAAAAGACTACAAATATCTGCCGCCTCTCTTTCCCAAGAAGCTATTACGCGGTGCTTGAAAGACACCAGGTCTTTTCCTAAGTCTGCATTTTTTACACACACACACACACACACACACACACACTCATTTCCCTGACATACAGGCCACCAAAAGAACCATATCCCAAGGACGGGGAAGTGGGGGGCAGGGAGAACATGTGCAAAATCGAAAAGGAGGCGCTTGGCAAGGGAGCAACTTGAGAGGCCCAGGCAGATTGGGATGTGTGGCTTTGTTCCATCAAAAGGTCGTTTGAAGCACGGTATTTTATTTTTATAGTGGGGTATTGAGTTCTGAGGTCTCTGATACACTCCAGGGAACCAGCAAAGGCTAGTCTCAGCACTGTGCCAGCCCCCTGCCGGGTCACTAATGAAGATGGAGAACTATGAGCGCACCCAAATAAAACACAGGAAAGGGCGAAAAAGGACTCCGAGTTGCATCTATTCCCTTTATTCCAGAGAAGCAACCTTTTCTGTACCAAGGGACTAATGAGTCGTGAACAGGAGTGGGAACAAGTCACACAGTGTGTTTACCAGGAGGGACATCATCGCCTGGCTTTTGTGCTCAGTCCCCAGTTCAGTTTTCAGAGCATTTCCCAGCAAGCACCAAAAGCAACTTGAACAAAGGAAACAACAGTTAGATACGTGAACTGTCTCCATTCATACGTTAGAGAATCCCGTCGGGCGCTTCCACACTGGAGTGCTGGGGAGGCCAGGCAGAGGATACAGGTAAGAGGGCCCAGGAAATCAAAGGGGGAAGGTTTGTAAAAGAGCATATGACAGCGAGACAACTTTGGAAACTTTTTCTCAGGGTTATTCTGAAAGTTCCGTCCTTTCTGAAAGACATGAACAACTGGCCTTTCAGCAAAGTTTTAAAAGAACAGAAACACAGCTGAAGTATTGCTCCTTGATTTTCCATCTTCGCCACTTAATTAGGAAGGGCATTTATGATGTTCAAGGTTTTAATTGCTTTTGCCCCTCCTCAGGCCCCTTCTTCTGTTACACCCACAGAGCAATTGAACCAGAGCCAGACATCTGAACTTCTCTCAAGAAGGAAACACACACACACACACACACACACACACACACACACACACACACAGCAGCAGCAGCACAATTACCCTAGACAGTATTCTCTGACTTCATCTCTCCCATCCCTCTCTAGCTATCTGTCCCCATCCCCTCTCAATAAGATAAATGAATGCAATAAAGAAATGTAAAACATTGTGAGAATAACATCTTTGTTAATATAAGGCAGGCTGGCTGCAGGTGAGCCGCAGGTAGGTCCTGTGACATCTGAGAAGTCTCCTGGAACTCTAGACTACAAGTGGACCCCAACCCCTAGCCTAAACCACAGTCCTAGTGCAACATCCTAGCATATGCCTGATATCCCACACAGAACCATGAAATCTGGAGACCAATGGCTTCCAGGACATCCAGGAATTATGTAGAGACTGTGGTACAAGTCCTGAGTCTTAAGAAAACCCCAGACCTAGCATTCCCTCCACAGGTCCCCAAATTAGAAGCCAATCATAGCAATAAAATGTGGACCTTCCTCATCCCCCAAAGGTTTGTAGAGCATACACCCTAAAATCCACCCTTCTCCCTGTGCTCTGGACTCATCCTGCCTCAAGCTGCCCACCCCCATTTTCTCTTCTCCTCTATGAATTTCTGTCTTCTTAACTTCATCCTGCCATCACTTGAATGTATTCAAGGCCACGAGCCCTCTCTTAACCTGTCCCTTCTCATGCTGCCCTCCATCTTTCTTCCATAGACAAACCACACAAGAACAGACAGTGCACCCACTGTGTCCACCCACCACCCTCCACTTACTCACCTTTAACTAAATTTACCAAAATCCTCACAACCACCATATTATCAAAAAGGCTCTGGAAAAGCTGCTAATGCTTTCTAAGTTGTAAAACCACCTTCTTACTTTTCATCTCACTTCACCTCTCAGAGGAGTGGGTGGGGACACCAAATATGTCTAGAGTAATTGTTCTCAGGTAGAGATGATTTTTGTCTCCCAGTGGGGTGCCGTTACTGCCATCCAGTGGGCAGAAACCAAGAAGGCTGCTAAACACCAGAATAGACCCTCTAAGAAACGATCCAGCCAAATACGCCAACAACGGCACCACTCTCTGTAGTAACAAAAGCAAGGCACTGTCATGGTAACAATATTTCGAAATGTTACTCAACCTCCTGTGTGTGGTGGCACATGCTTATTATATTCCTAGTGTTTGGGCCACTCGTGCAAAAGGATCACAAGTTTGAGACTGGAGTGAGCTACATTGTAAGACTGTCTCAAAATAAACAAAAGTGTTACAGGGCATAGTCACTGGACAGTGAACCTGTTTATTTCCTGTGTAGGAGGAGAACTTATCGCTCCTCTTCACTCTCAGAGTGAAGGCTGATGACTTTCTCCAAGGTCAGAGGACAACAAGAAAACTTAAATAATGACTTAGAGCTTACACAGTCAGAATAAAGAAGGGCGCAGCAGTGTCTGACAATAGATCCCTTGTAGCCGGCTCCTCTCTTCCTCTAACCCACTCTTCCTCACCACCAAACTAAACACAGTAACAAAGACCTCAAAAGGCACACAGACACATGCGACGTTTTCTCATTGCTCCTCACACCTTGTGATAACACAGAGACTTCCTTCTGCTTGCTTCCATCTGATTTAGTGTTTTTATTTACTAAACTACCATAGGGCTAAGGAGTATAAACATTATTATCTGTGGCACTTCTCCGGTCCNCCCCGCCCCCACCAAGATTAAAAGTAAGTATGTGGAACTTTATGCTTTCCTGGAAACAAAAACAAAACAAAAAAATCCTAAATCAAAATTCTCCTTTCATGCTGCTTTTCTCCGTGACAAAAAATAAAAAAAAAAAAAATTAAAAAAAAAAATTCTGTCTAAAACTACTGCCACCAACCTAGTATCTTGTCAAGCTGTATCCACCCTATGAAATTTTTTTCTATTAGTTTTATTTCTAAATACTACACTTTAAGAAATAAAGATCTTTGTATAAAATAAGAGTGCGGTAAGAGAGCAGGAGTTCAAGTACAGTCAGGGCAAACTTGGTGGCCCAGCATCACGACCTCTCCTGCTGATTGTGACTGTATGCCTTTGGCGCTACCTGCACAGGACACGGTCCACAACTGGAGCTCTCTGCTACAGGCCAGCAGCTCTGTTCCATGTCTGTGTGGTCCGACTAGTAGGTCCAATCACTGCCTTAAGAATGCTGGTTATGAAATAAGCCAGCTGTGTCCTGTGCAGGGCTGTTACATAAGTGGAATAATCTCGGGGTTGAAGTCAGAGCTCTGCTGTTTTGACAGTCTGTAGTCAGCTTACCCTGTAACTGAGGAGGCTCATGAGATTTGTCACTGATCAGCTCTACCTAATCAATGATAGTTTCCATCTCATCACTTGCATCTCGCCCAGTGAGGGTTGTTTCCTCCGACTGACATAAAGCCCGTGTAAGGAATCCAAATCACAAGGTGAGAGGTGGAAACTTCTGTTTTGCCAGTCGGTGCTGAAATCCATAATTCCAGCAATAAGCAACACTTCAGATGAGTTCCCTGAGGAAAGGGACAAGAATTGGTCCGGTCACCAGTGTCCCCTATTGCCAAATGTCTACACACAAAATACTTCATAGGTGTTAGGACAGAATAGAGAGCCATTTTTAAAGTGATTTTATGTGTGAGCTCCATGGCCCCCAGCCACAGTGGACTGCATGCCCTAAACAGTGAAACAAAATAAACCTCTTTCCATGAGTTGCTTCTGCCCAGTATGTGGTCGCAGCAAAGAGGAAAGTGTGTGACACGATTAAAGACTGCTAATGAAGTCATTTTCCCTACTTGGGAAAGAGTTAAAAATTTTTGGGATGCTTTATCCTAGACTTACCTGTCCATTATTAACTTCTGAGACTCCCCAGAAGACCTGTGATTTCCACAGGTGTCACTCAGATGTCACCACAAACCTCAGGGCCTGTGCAACCCATAGACTTTGGAAATAACACTTTTGCTTTACAATTCAATGTCTATCACGGTAAGAAATACATACCTTTTGAACAAGCATGGATACAGTTAACTTCTATAAAATAAGCCTCTACCATAGCTCTTCTTTTAAATGATGTCTTTATTATTTAAGGACAGAATACTGCGATCTAGTCACATTTTCCATAGCCATAGGAAAGAGAAGCTGAGGATACCTTTCTGGACTGGGGTTATAGCCCTGCTGGAACATTCTAAGAAGCACCTTAGGAAGCATTTGACTTTCTGTCCACCTTCCAGCAGGGAAACACACACACACACACACACACACACACACACACACACACACACACACCCCTACCTCATCAGTCATCTAACCCAATTTTACCATCCATAGAAAACACATTTTAGCGCTAGAATGAACAGTACTAAACAACTGTGTCCTTTGGGTATCTTAATCTAGGATAAAACTTTCCAAATTCTATGAGCCATATCAAAATTTTTATCATCCACTTATAATGATAATTATTTAACTCCTGTTTTCAGAACCAGCAAGATGGAAATTGCTACAAAATTCTGGGTCTTCAGCCAAGTCCCAGTTGGGTCATACTAAGTCAGATCAGGCCCAAGGGTTGTGGGCAGCCTTAAATATGCTTATTTATTACTTTGGCTCTGATTTTCGGGGATTCTATCGATTAATACTATGCGTCTCAGTCCCAGTCTCCTCCTTTCTTATGTTGACGTTTATCTGAAATTGATGCGATTCCAGACACTACTAAGCTAGTCTCTCCCCTTCAGGCAATATCACGCAGACAAGGCAACTACATGTTGAGGATCATGGTGAAACATCTGTTTTTCAGATGCAAAACAAAGTGGACTTTCAATTGATGCTCTCAGAGAGAACCATACTGATCCACCCAACCATCAACCGGGCAGTATTTCAGAGGTGAGGTTAAAGGCCGGCATCTGAGCAGACAGCAAAGGCACTTTCAGAAAGGGCAGCATTTTCTAAAAGTAAACCTTTGCAAAGCACTCACTTAAAACTGGTCTCCCTCTCAGACTGGGAACAGCCCTCTTGCTGTGTTCTTTGATAGTCTGGGCCTGGGAGTACAGATACTCCAAAGCAAATGCAGCTATTCAAACATTTGCCCATATCTGAAGATTACCTTGGGTATGCAAGTGCATTATGAAATGTGATTAGCATACTTTGAGTTTGAAAAAAAAAATCCAGGGAAGGAAAAGAATGTAAATAAAGGAATGAAAATATATATACACATTGGACATTATGGAATCAGACGTACAGACAGAAAATAAACAAGATTACGTTAGCACAAGTGGGATGGAAACACTAGCCCATTTGTCCTTAAGGTCCCATCAAGTATTTGAAAAAGCAATCCTCCATATTCATTTGTAAATGAGAAAGTCAGATCTAAGTGGACAAAAGGGCTTCGTGGTGGGGCTGGGTTCCTGGTTTTCCAGGGAAGGACTGAGAACCATAAGGACACATCACTTGCTGCTATTCTACTGTCCCCGCCTGCTCCCCAGACGCATCCCATGATCTGTTACTACCTGTTGTTCCGAAAATGGGTGGCCTTCCTAGTGACCACCCAGTTATGAATAATTATGACTTTTATTCATACAAAACAGAATTTTGGCCAAGGATAAAAGATATAAGCAAAAAAGGAAAAAGCATAAACTTTGACTTCCAGGAGGTTTGTATTAGGAGAAAGTGCACATAAGTGAATGCAAACAATATGTGTAATCTTAAATCTCTATGGAAATAGAGGGGAAGGAATAAAATCACTATCAAAGTAGATGACATGACTATCGAGATGCCTCAGCAGTTAAGAGTACTAACTGCTTTTCCAGAGGTCCTAAGTTCAATTCCCAGCAACCACACGGTGGCTCACAACCATCTGTAATGGGATCCGATGCCTTCTTCTGGTGTGTCTGGAGAGAGCTACAGTGTACACGTATAAATAATATAAATAAATCTCATATATATATATATGATATATATATATATATATCTCATATATTATATACATAAAGATTATATATTACATATATTATATATAAAGATTATATATATATTACATATATTATATATATAAAGACTATATATATATATATATATATATATATATATATATATATATATAAAGATTTATTAGGCTAGGGAGATGGCTAAGCGGTTAAGAGCATTGGCTGCTGTTACAGAGGACCCAGGTTCAGTTCCTGGCACCCACAAGGTGGTTCACAACCATCTGTAACTTGAATCCCAGGGGATCTGACAACTTCTGATAGCACTGTGCACATATAGTGACATGCCTCTGATGGCATACATGTAGGCAAAACATTAATACAATAAAATACAAATTTTTAAAACATTATGGATTTTTAAAATTTTTTATGTACATGTATATCTATGCACTATATGAGTGCCTGGTTCGTGGAGGCTATAATGTTGGATCTCCTGGAACTGGAGCTCAGACAGTTGGGAGTCACCATGTAGGTGCTAGGAAAAGAACCTGAGTCCTCCCCAAGAACAAGTACTTTAAACAACTGAGCCATCTCTCTAGCTTAAAAAAAAAAAAAAAAAAAAAAAAAAAAAAAACTTTTGCTTTTATGCTCTCATTGTGCTTTGAATAAATAATGCTGGACATGGTGATAATAAAAAAACAAAATATTAATATTTCATTCAAAATATAGATTAGGCACTCCTAAATTTTTACTTATACATCTAACAATATTACATCTTTCAACCAATAATGGAGGTAAAACCACTGCCGTGTGGCTGTTTTCTCAAGCGTACCAGAGTATGACTGAGACACCACCTACTGTGCTGAAGTGGCACTGAACCCCATCACTGTGGGAAGGAAACAGAAAATGTTAACTGTCCTCATGAAGAACTCAAAAGCTCAGTAGGACTGGTAGACATTTGTTTAAATGATGAAGCATTATGCAAACCAAACCAAGCATTCATTTCTAAGCAAAGTTTTAATACAATTTTATAATGACTTGCCAAGATTACATGGGATTAAAAAAAAAAAAAAGTACCTGGACTATAATTTACCTTGAGCTGTTTCAATTAAACATGCCTGAATTGACCTTTCCTAAAATTCTATCAGCATAGTGGAAAGTTAGTACTATATAAACAGTAGGAAACTATGTAGCTAAACATTAGACTCTAAAAAAATAAAATGATTGTTTTCAAAGAACAGGCTGAGAGAACTCTCACTACCAAAACTGATTTATTTTCTAAGACCAGAGAAATTGCCAAACCAAAAACAAGATTACATAACTCCTTAGTGATATTAAAGATTAATAACAATTTCAAACAAATAGAGGATTTTAAACACACCAAGCTATAGTTAAATGCCTACCTTTAATAGAGCCAATGACCTGTTCAAATCAAGATCAAGTATATCCTGCATTGCAGCTAAAGCCAGTCTCTTGGGAACCATCTCAGCAATTCCCTAAGTCAACTGCTAATTATCTCTAAAGGGTTCTAACATGGCTTTGTAACGAGACCACTTTCTTTACCACTATCTGAGAAGGAAAAAGAAAGTTGAAAGAGCTAAAGTCTAAGATACATGCTATACTATTTTTACTTGGTCACCTTCTGTTGATAAATGATTCATTGACACAAAGCATTAAAACTGAAAGTGAGCTTCAGAAATGATAGTTTTCAAACCAGAATATATCTTGAATGCAGAAATAAGAAATTTTCACTTATTCAATTAGAATAAATACATCCTAAAATAAATTAGGTTATATAATTACAACACTACACATTTTATCTTCACATCATTTATGACATGCTTTGGCTATGGGTAGTTCATGGACACTTACAATGTTTATTAACTTTTATATTATTCATGAATAAGAGCCAGCACATGTTTTCATGGGATATATTTCAAGCAACACAAGATATATGTCTTAAATCTGAAATGTCTCCTATAGGTTCATGTTTGTTTGAGTGGGGGAGGGGGGTGCATCAGATTTTCTAGAGCAGCAGTTACAGGTGGCTCTGAGTTGCCGAACACAGTTGCTGGAACCCTAACTCTAGGTCTTCTGCAAGAGCAGTACATGTTCTTAACCACCAACCATCTCTCCAGGTCCTGAATTCATATTTTGAATGTTTAGTCCTCATCTGGTGGTGGTATTTTGGAAGGATGTGGAGCCTTTCACTGATGGGAACTGGCTAAGAGAAGTATGTGGGAGGAACAAGCTTTTGAAGTTTATGGCCTGGCCCTTGGTTCCAACCTTTCTCTGCTTCCTAGTGCACAGCCATGTGAACAGCTTCTGTCACACATTCTACCTGATGGATCTGCATAGCCACACCTCCCCTGCCATGGTGGTCTTAAACCTTCTGAAACCATAAACGAAAAACCTTTCTTCCCGTAAGTTGTTTCCTACAGGTATTCTGTATCAGCAATACAAAAGTTATTAAGAAAGCATATAATTCAAACTTCTCTTTGTTTCAAAAGAGAAAGTTGGAGCTGGTTGCAGTGGCGTGCATCGATGCATGCAGCATGCGGGAGGCTGAGACATGAGCACTGCCATGAGTTCATGGCCAGCCTAACCTACAAAGCAAGATTGAGGTTCAAAGAGTTGGTCTCAAAAAATAAAAAAGTAAATAAAAAATAAAAAAAGGTGAGTATTGGAATTTTTGTTTAATCTTAAGCTTATGATTATCTTTTCAATCTATACAAATCTTACATGTATTTTTAATGGAAAATGACAGTTTTTAAAAGGCACAATGTGCTTAGTACTGGATTTGGAACTTTTCCAAAAGTTTAATGGACCCTTATACTAAATCAGTAGGCTGGCCTTCCTGTATATGAGCCTAACCCGGATGAGACTAGAAAATAAACATTCTTCTCACCGAAGGGACTGTAGGGAAATGCAGAGCAGGAAGCATGTGGCATCCTCTGCTTTCTGCCCCTCATCCAGAATGGCACCTTGTACACTACGGTCACAGGAAGACACACTGGTGATCTAAAACAGAGACAGACAAGGCAGTGCTGGCCCTACCCCACCACTGGGATTTGGGAAACGTAATAACTATCTTTTGAGGTCTAGCGCATAACTTATTCCGTTTCTCCTCTTAGAAATGCTAACCAACACTCAGACAAAAGCCAATCCCTACCCTCATTTGCACCCTATTGCTATGACATAGCCCTACACTTTGACCATAACTAACTGAAACACAGACTCATGGCTCAAACTCAGAAAACCAGAGCATCGTACTTGAGAGTTTCAATTCCAAGACACTTAGGTGGGTGTAAGCTGAATTCTCACTGGCAGACACTAAAGCAAAATGTTTTGCAGTTTCTCAGGGTGTTTTAGCTAGTGGTTCTCAACCTGTGGGTTATGACACCTTTAGGAATTGTCAAACAATTCTTTCACAGGGGTCACATATCAGATACTCTCCATATCAGGTATTTACATTACAATTCATAACAATAGCAAAATTACAGTTATGAAGCAGCAATGAAAGACTTTTATGGTTGAGATCTCCATAACATGAGGAAGGTTGAGAACCACTGTTTTAGTCCCTGGGGGCAGAAAGGAGACCTTTCTTTTAACTATTCTTTGATTTCTGAGAAGCCCTAAGCAAATTTTATTTTGAGGTAGAAAATGATAGGCATGAAAGGAAATGCCAGGCATTGTGGTACAGCCCTATAATGCCAGGCATGGTGGTACAGCCCTATAATGCCAGGCATGGTGGTACAGCCCTATAATGCCAGGCATGGTGGTATAGCCCTATAATGCCAGGTATGATGGTAATAGCCCTATAATGCCAGGCATGGTGGTACAGCCCTATAATGCCAGGCATGGTGGTAATAGCCCTATAATGCCAGGCATGGTGGTACAGCCCTATAATGCCAGGCATGGTGGTATACCCTTGTAATCCCAGCACTTGAGAGGCTGAGGCCAGAGGATCACTCGAAGTTTGAGGTAAGCCTGGTCTATAGAGCTTCAAGTTCCAGATCAGCTGGCTATACAGCTGAGACCCTAACTCAAAAGCAATAACAACAATAATAAAAACAATAGCACTTACTTATAAAATAAATTAAAAAGCAGGTTGTTCTGTTCTGAGACATTTCAATACGTACAGAATATAATACTGGACATATGAACAGTCCTGGAGTTTCTCAGTTCAGCTCCTTCCCCCTCAGGGATCCCTTTGGCAACCTCCTTACAAAGTGGCTCAGGATCACTACCTTTTGAATTAAAAAAGTCAGTTCTAATTGCTTGTTTGGCAGGGCGGTGGTGGCGCACGCCTTTAATCCCAGCACTTGGGAGGCAGAGGCAGGAGAATTTCTGAGTTCGAGGCCAGCCTGGTCTACAAAGTGAGGTCCAGGACAGCCAGGGCTACCCAGAGAAATCCTGTCTTGAAAAAACAAAAACAAAACAAAACAAACAATCAAAAACAAACAAACAAAAAAACCCTAATTGCTTGCTTGTTTGTTTATTTGTTTTTATAAAGATCTAAGTATGGGATAACTATTCTGCAACAAAATATATTTGCATATAAATATACACATGTCATCTCTAAGATATATTTTCTGATAGTAGAATTAAGAAGTCAAACAAGCCCACTGTCTACTCTAAGCTTCTGGTGTTATAACACTGAGTTACACTTAACCCGGCCCTGCCACTTCCTGTTTTCCCCCAGACACACAGTATCAGGCATTGTCGTTAAACAAAACAAAGTTTAAAAAGTAAATTTTAAATGTGCCTTTTAAATCTGAAAACGATGACTTTGGATGTAAATGTATTACAGATTAGCATATTTCTATTAAATTTCACTGTGTCTTTACCATTGCTCTTTGACCTGGGAAATTCTCTATTACCAACTGTATCTTACTGACTGGAGTATTTTCTAGTTTTTTTCCTACTGATATAGGTGTTATAAACAGAATTTTCAACAGAAATTCAATACTCATTTTTTAAAAACCATATGAACCCAACAGGGCCCAGAGAGAGGTTTAGTGACTAAGAACACTCTTCCAGAGGCCGCAGGCTTGATACCTGGTCCTACATGGTGACTCACAATCAACTGTAAGTTCAGCCCCAGAGGACCTAACACTTTCTTTTGACCTCCAGGGGCACTGCTCACACATGGTGCGCCAACATGCATACAAGCAAAAATCCACAGACATAAAAATAAAGGAAAAAACTTTAAAATAAAGCACATGCTCTCAAAGCTGACAAGTATCAAGAGGGTCAAGGCTGACATAAGTTTGAGGGAATATCAAAGGCTTCTCCATCAAACCAAAAGAGAGGCAAATGCCACACCATGTGGAATAACAACGTAAACAAAGGAGAGTGCTCCTGGAAGAGTAAAAGGTAAACTAGAAGAGAAAAAACAGAAAAAAATGAACAGAAAAAAAGAGAGGAGCTCTCTTTAATAATATTAACATTTCAAGATAATTAAAAAGACTTAATTCCAATAAAGTCAGACAAAGAGCATTAATAGGAACTATTTTCTGACTATATAATCTACTTATCCCCCAACATACACACACACACACACACACACACACACACACACACTTTCAGTTTACTGTTACTCTTGATAAAAAATGAATTTCAAGACGTTAAGGCCCCATAACCATATGCACTAATAAGTCAGACTTCATCAAATTTGAAGCCTGGTACTCTTCAACAAATGCCATGAAGAAATTGAAGGTACGCTGGATGATAGAAGGCATCATGAGGATATCTAGGGATGATTTCAAATAGGATAACCCATGCGCAGCCAAAGCTTTGGAACTTCACACCAAAAAGCCTAAAAGGTCAACATATACAGAAAAAGGTGGCTTCAATGTTATCAGTCAATAGGAAAATGCATGTTAAAACTCAATGAGATGCTGCTTTGCACACACTAGAATTAAAAGATAAATAAATAAAAGAAAGGTGACAGGACACACAGCCTTAGTCAACAACAGAGTCACCACTGCCAACAGCTCGTCACTTGCTGGTAAAGCTGACTGTAACTCACCATAGACCCAGAAACTTACTCCCAAGTATTTACTGAAGCAATTAAAGCATGCATTTATAAAAGACACTTACAAATTAAGAACCCTTTATCTGTACTTCCAAAATAAAGATGAGCAAAATGCCTGTTAGTACATAAGGCAATAAATGACAGCCTGTTTGTACAGAGTGTACTATGCAGGGATCATTTTAAAAAGTAGAACAAACGACTCAGACATGCCACAAATTATCCTGAACAGAGCAGAAGCCAGACACAAAAGGATATATACTATTGATTCCATTCGCTTGGGATTCTAAAACTTACAAAACTATCCTGCTGTGATCAAGAAGGATCCTATTGTTGTCTGGGGACAGGGTGGGGACTGCATCACAGAGGCACAAGGACATTCTCTGACAAGATGGAGATGTTTTATAATTGACCACGGGGATGGTTATGAGACACACATTCTTCAGAGGTCAGTGGACTGCAGCCTGAGGCCTGAATTGTAATGTTCCATCCCAGCACTACAAATTTAAAACAAAACAAAACAAAATCATGAAACCTTGATGAGTTCTCTTGGGAGGCTGTTATAAAGCAGCATTCTTGGCCCTTCCATGCTTTCCAGATTCCTGTCCGTCACACGAGCTCTTTTACACAATTCCCACCATTAAGGCAACTAGTCACACCTGACACAGCCAGAGACATGCTTACTGGAGTCAAAACAGCAGGCCATCTGATCTCAGCTGTCAATCTCAAAACTGTCAGCTAAGTAAACCTCTTTTTAAAGTTTTTTTTTAAAAACTTAGTATCAAGCCTCTGGTATTATGTTATTATAAAAAAATAGATCAATACAACAAGTCATGCACTTTTTATCACACATAAGTTTAAAAAAAAATCCTGACCTGCTCCAATTATCTCAGTGAGAGGCAAACACCCTCCCTCCAGCATACTGTAAGTAAAACTGAAGGCCACATAACAACATAGGCATAAAGTTTTTGCTTAAAGCCAAACATAATAGTCCATGCCTCTAAATCTCAGTATTCAGGAGGCCAAGGCAGGAGGATTACAAGTTTAAGATCAGTGTGGGCTACACAGCAATGACTTAAAAGACATGTACGCCTCTTGTCTAGTTCCACTGTTTTTCACACATGCTTTCCCCTATGAGAGCCAGGGACGGTGAGCAGAATCCCAGCCCCTGAGGTGTAGGTTAGGAGGGTTACAAGTCTGAGGTCTGCTGAGCTACACGAGATACAAGACTCTGTCTGGGGGGGTGGGGGGGAGGGAGAAAAAAAGAAAACTGAAAGTGATTTGGTTGACAAAAATCTAAAAGGAAATACTATTTTTAAGTTGAAAAGATAGTGGGTTTTCTTTGCATCGTTTACTGTTTTTAGAATGATGCAGCCATCAGTGACTCTACTCAATGAGAAAAGAACGCAGAGCGCATCCGAGAGACTCTGAAAGGACCTCGAGATTACACGGACAGTATATTCAGACTTCCTTCTCAAGTGGTTTTAAACGTGTTTGACATGTTTTATGTGTTGGATGAAAAATTTAAGGCTGCCCAACTTTTATAGCATGATTTTGATTTCAAATCCCATCTCCTATATCCAAACTAATTTGTAAAACTTTTCAGGAAATTATACACAACTTTAAACTGCATTAAAGCTGCAAGCGTATGTTTAAAAGTCAGCAAATGGCATTGAAAGCATGTTTACTGAAGTTTCCATAAACACACTCTAGAACTCAGAAAGGCAGGTCTGCTGATTATGGTGGAAGAGTCAAAGGTCACCAGTGATGGCTTACATCTTCTCTTGAAAGCCCTCCTCTTCCTTCTTCTGCTGTCTTTTAAAGAGCCATCTTATCTCTTCTGCTGTAAAATAAGTTTAAACAGTTCCCACCCAGGTCTAGGGCCATTCAGTGTTCGTGGTTTTGAGCCTGTTCCACTCAAATTAATCAATATTTCCTCAGCAAACACTGGGATTTAGTACTGAGCTGAAAGGAAAATAAGAAAAGGCTTTGTTAGTTGAAAGAAACGACAACCCTGGAGGCCACTTTGGTAATATTTTAAAGACACTTTTGTAAGTCATTGAAGGTGGTCCCCATCTCGTATGCAGTCCTCTTCCACAGGAGTCAAAGCTGATCTGCAGGATCACCAGGGTCTGACCAGAGCCATGGTGTGCAGCTTCCAGGATCTCTTGGCATCTCGAGACTCCGAGCCAGGGCCAGCCTTGAGCAACAACATGACGCCATGACCCTCCATCTGCAGAGTTTTTAAGTTGTGGATGACCACAACACTTCACCTCACAACTCAACAAGGACACAACCGCAGAAACATCTGTCCAGGAATGTTAGGGCTCCTGAGTACCGACATCCTGTTTACTTAACATGTGAGATCATTTCTTGCAAGCAGTAGATCCCTCAAACAAGGGCCAAAAATCAAATCCTTACATTTTTAAAGATTCCTATATCCTGAAGTAGCTTACTGATTTTGGCTGTATTACATGGCTTCTCTTGATTAAATGATTCTGGGGATGAGAGATTATTTACTTGTTTATTTACAAAAGAATGAGTATTGGAGAAACCTGATAATTCTTGCTGGTCTGCAGATAAATAGCATTAGTTTAAATTGTTTACTATATACATTTTGGGGAAAATTCTTTATCATTAAAGGCAAAATTGTCCCTAAAAGAGGATAAAATATTTATGTATTCATATTTACTGTACTGGATATATGACAAGAGTTTGATTTTGTTTTGCTTTGTTTTGTTTTTAACAGGGATTGAACCTAGGGCTCTACCACCAAGCTACATCTCAGCTGCAACACCCAATCCTCCTTTCCCCAACTTATTTTTATGTTGAGACAAGGTTGTACTAAGGAGTCTTGAGTTCAGAGTAGCCCAGGAAAGCCCTGAACCAGTGGTGCTCCTATCTCCGCCTCTCCAAAAGCTGGGGTTTCAGGTCTGAATCACCAATTGGGTTTTTAACATTAAGTATGAAAAAGATATTACAGATCGCTTAAGCCAGGGCCTCCATATACAGAACAGCTTTTTTCACTTGACAGGAAGATCTGCTCTTTCCAAACTTGCTGAGTTTGGAGGAATTATAATAATTTACTGTTCTCACTGAGACCCAACTAATTCTCCTAATTTCTTGTAATTTATTTAGGGGTGGAGATAAGCTCAAGACTGGTGCTTGGTGTGGGAGATGTCACCTTCCCATGGTGTCCTGCACAGTGGAGCACTATTATTTGATAAAGAAGAATTGGAAAAAGAAACCTCCATGGATTTATAGGAAATAATTTGAAGATACATTATTAAGTAATCACAGACTATCACTCTGTGTAAAGACGAAAAAAAAAATCAAGGATATGCTCACATAAATATAGACACCACGAGGAGAAACAAGCATAGGAAGGGCAGAAGCGAAACTGAAGTTACAGGGACAGGATGAAATGGCAGGGAAGGGGGCTGGTCCTTCTCTGGGTACATTTCTTTGTACAGACACACTGATGTTTTACACACATGCGCCCCCACATACAATTATCAGAGGATGAAAGTAAAGTGTAAAATGAAATCTAAATGGAAACGAATGAGCCAAGTTTTCACTTCGAATAATGAAACCGTGCTGGGAACAGCAGAAGGCAAGCAGAGACTAAGCACTAACCCAAGTCTAACTTTATAAAAATACATGCATTATCACTGTGTGGCCATGACGCAAATGTATACATGTGCGTGCCATAGCATGTGTGAAGGCAGAGGGTCTGGAATCCTCAGCTGGACCAGTGAAACCTCTATCCACCCTGATGTCTCTCGCACTCCCGTAAGACCAGCCCAGGGTCTAACAGCTAACAAGTGTCCAGGTGACTGAATCCGACCGACTTCTGTCTTATAAGTTCTAGGCAGGCCAAACTCAGGCCTCTATTAAATACCTAAAGAATGCTGTGATTAGTGTTGCTATCTAAATATTATAACACTCACTTCCTCCCTTGTATGCTTATATCTAGACATTGGAGGGCCGAACACTAGACAAATATTTCCCTATCACTTTCAAAGCAGCCTTTACACTGATTTAAAAAAAGAATGTGCTGACATACTAAACACATCTTTTACATAATGGTTTTAGATAATCGTTCAGTTGAAAATATTCCATTCTCCAGGAGGATTGTTCTTTTTTTCCCCTTTAATATTAAACCTCAAAAACTTGTAAAAATGTCTAGCTTTCTCTCTGGCACTTAAGACTCACTTACGGTGTCCCCGGAAACACAGGCTCAGGACTTTGCAATGCCCATCTCACCCTGAGAGGAGATGATATTTGTAAGATACTTAATGGAACACTCCAATTACTCAAACTGAGACTCCAAAATGCTAGAAAAACTTAGCAGGACAAGAAAGTTTATTTAGTATTACTTAACTGGGTTATATATATATACATAGATAAATATTAGAAAGAGGGCCTTAAGATAGTTCAAGGGGGGAAGGCACTTGTGGCCAGATGACCTCAATTTGATGACCTGAACCCATATAGCAGAATAAAGAACCAACTCTGCAAAGTAGTCCTTTAACCTACATACACAAGCTATGCACACACACACACACACACACACACACACACACACACAGAGAGAGAGAGAGAGAGAGAGAATGAGCAAATGAAACAAAATTTCATTTTAAAAATTAGAAATAAATACATCAAGAGAAGAATGGCTCTTCCAGGTCCCTGCCTGAGAGAGTCGCCAAGGATGCAGAGAGGCCATCTGGGTACCTTGGTGAAATCCCATCAGTGAAACAGCCAGCCCGGCACAGACCCTGGTTCCTTACTGTAAGCAAACACACTCAGGTAGAGGTTTTACCAGTGGAGCCAGAGGTGGTATCAGTATACTTCAAGACCTATATGGATCAGGCCAATGAAAGTTGAGTATGTGTCCTATGTCACCGTGGATGAGCAGTAGCATCTGTGCCATCTGCACATGAGCATGGCCATCTTAATGCCATATCAGGGTTTGAGTGAGGTATTTGTTTGAAATGTTGGCTTCCGGTGGGCTCCAAATCAACCCGAATCAAGTCAGACCACAGTCCTAGAGCAGTGCTAGGGTAGATAACAGCTAATGTCTAACCAGAGCTGCATCCTGACCGCCTCACAACACAACAACAGCTAATGTCTAACCAGAGCTGCATCCTGACAGCCTCACAGCGCGGTGTAGAGGACAAAAAAGCCACCACTTTGGGTTCCAGGATGTGGGCAACACAGACTCACCTCTGTCCATGCCACCGTCCCGCACTGTGCTGTACTGAGCCTAAACTTCTTCATGCTTTCCTAGGTCCCAGGAGCCCCTTTCCTGAGTATGTGATTATCATAATGGCCTTTTAAAAGTAGTAAAATTTCCTATTTTTCTACATATGCAACATAGCCCCTAAGTCTGAAAATTTGACCAATAACACAAATTAGAAGGAAAAGAGCACTAAATAGACTCTGTAAATTGTAGTTACACATTTATATGTATACATACATGTAGCAATAATAAAGAAAGAACAGAAGGGAATGAAGTGCACTGGGAGTTAGCGCTCACCTTGGGGAAGAGGTAGTTGCTCTCTGTTTTTCCTTATTTTTTTCAAGTTTCCCACAATGCAAATTACTTTCTTTAATAATCACTATTTGCATAACTGATCTTTTTCAAGACTTTACACATAAGAGGAGCCAGTGGGGGCAAGTATAGACTGACAGAACTTTCTCTCTTTGAAGCCTTGGCTCCCTTAAGGACGAGGCTATAGCTCTTCTGGGAAATCTTATGGTCCTTCTCAACTACTTGGTCCTTCTACTTCTCCAAAGGTTGCCCAATTGCTATTCTTTAGGGTCTTAGAGAATGATCATTTATACTGCACACACAGACACAAATAGACTTTAGGCTTACTTTTAAGTACAGCCTTCATTTATGAAGCTAGATGTTATAATAAAATCTCCCGTGCTGAGTATAAGATGTGAAATGTCTTTTAATACTGTGGGTAAGTAGGAAAATTTATTCACACACACACATACAGAGAGAGAGAGAGAGAGAGAGAGACAGACAGACAGAGAAAGAAAGAGAGAGACAGAGACAAAGAGACAAACAAATGGACAGAAAGAGACACAGAGAAACAGAGACAGAAAAAGAAATAGGAAAAAGAAAAAGAAAGAGATGAGAGAGGATAACACTATCATCCTTGAATCCTTTTCCTCACAAAGCTGCAGTGCACTTAGTGTAACTGCTGTGCTTAAGCAGAGCCCTGGCGTCATGTCACCCTGCTCACTGGGAAGTTGCAATACTGAGGCTCATTTTAAAACTAAAAACCACAGAATGTGTCCAGGTCTGATTCACTGACAAGTATCAATAGTACCATTTTTATACTGAAAACCACAGAAAGTGTACAGATGGTTTTAAACGTTTTTTTGGATCAATGCTCTAAAAAGCAACATGATAAACCAGCATTTCCCCAGAATCTTTCCTCATGCTGGGATGTGTGAGCTGAAGTTTCCACAAGGCACCTTTAGGGCCAGTGAGGTTCCCCCCCCCCCCCCCCGCGGTGTCACCAAGGAAAGAAAACAGGAAAGTCCGCTTCCGGACTTCAAGAAAGAAATAACCCATTTATATGTTTCTGAAACTCATCATTTTTCTAAGTGTAATGAAGAAACTATATTGTCACCCTGACAGTTTGTCTGTCTTGCTCTTGTTTCTCCAAGTCCATGTAACACAAGGCCTGTCCCCATGTCATTAGTATATACTGTAGAAGAGCAATAAATACAGTACTGATGTATTTTCAAATATTTATTCATGAGAAGGCTCTACTTCTTGACTGTAATTTAAAAGGCAGATGAGCAGACCACTTCAAAATACACAAGTCAATATGAAAAACTACATGTAATGTTCCTGACTTACCCAGTCTTCTCTTGTTTTAGCTTCCTACAAAGGTAATGGACTTGGGTATAAAGTAGTATTCAATACTGGATTGTATATTAAAGATACAGAACACTGGAGAATTAACTGAAGTAAGAGCAGAAATGAATTAATCAAGCCCGCCTATGGAAAAGGCACTGTGGCAGAGGTGAAGCTCAGGACAAAAGCTTAAAAATGTCCCAGAGCTTTTCAACTTCGTGCGGGAGCCCAGGCCTTAGGGCTGCTTCACAGCCTAACAACCCATTCAGCATTTTAAAATTTGACTCACTTATCTACCCTTGCCGTTCAACTTCACCAAGCCACACCCGCTGCAATAGATTACACCTGAACACATAAATTGCAACAGTGTCCCCACTAGTGATCCATAGGCCCTAACTAAGTTATAACTGATAAGAGAGAGAGAGAGAGAGAGAGAGAGAGAGAGAAAGAAAGAGAGAGAGAGAGAGAGAGAGAGGTTAGGAAAAGAAAGAGGAGGGATGGGTTATCATTATTTACTGACTTGTCTATTTTAATATAACAAGGACAAAAGTTTAAAAAGAAAACCATGGATATTTTTTCGTATGCCAAAATCAAATACATGTGAATGTAAAACCCAGCATGATTCTGTATATCACCTCTTGTTCTGACCAGCTAAATCAGAGATAAGATCAAGGACTTAAAACAGGCTCTGTCTTTGGGGCATTTTAAGCAGTTTGAAGAACACATTGACTGACATAAAGAAGAAAATCCTCAAGACGGCCCAGATAGGCTGAAAACTTTCAGCTCACGGAGTGATGTGAATAGACTGTACCACCTTCTCTGGAACTGAACAATTCAGGGCTACGATTGCCCAATACTTCTGGCTGATTAGTTTCAAAATAATACCATTGGGCTGGTGAGATGGCTAAGCGGTTAAGAGCACTGACTGCTCTTCCAAAGGTCCTGAGTTCAAATCCCAGCAACCACATGGTGGCTCACAGCCATCCATAACGAAATCTGATGCCCTCTTCTGGAGTGTCTGAAGACAGATACAGTGTACTTACATTAAATAAATATTTTTTTTAAAATCCTATCAATTTGCTCAAAATACTTCCCTCTGCTGGAGGCCCAATCTGAACTGGTCACCTGGGCTGCTGGTATTGCTTTTTCTGGGATTACAAATGAAGAAAGCTGCAGGTGCTGAAGAAACCAGCCCTTCCCATGCTCCCTTGCAACCTGAGAGGCAGTAACAAGTTGGGCGCCATATTTCACCATGTTTTTTTTTTTCCTCCTGTCCTTTAAAAGCTTATGGTTTAATCCTCATTCATAAAGTTGCACATGCTTCTCCCTTTCCTACCAACTGTAATGGGAGTCATCTGCGGCACTTACGTTAACTCCAGTGTTGTCGGGGCTCCGTCATCCCCAAGCGTCTCATGTCACAAATCCTTATGTTTACTCTCTTTGTATTTTTTTCTCTCTCTCTCTTTTAATTCTTATTTATTTCTCTAGAAGAAGCTTGTTCTAGATTTAGCTGTTGAAAACCCATTTGAACATGAACTTTAAAACTATTTTATCCAGGGTGCAGCTTTTCTAAAGGTTCAGAGACCATGCCAAAGGGCTAAGGTAGGGTCTGCCTTTGTGCAGCTCCCATGATGGGTTTGGGGACCACTCCATAACTAAATAACTTCCAAATCTTACAGAAAGTATGTGAGGCCTGAATCTCTCCATATGAGGATGAGGGGGCATCAAAAACTATATGGAAGGGCCTTTCAGGCCTGCTGATTATGAAAAACATGCAATTCTGAGAGGAGCAGAGAAAGCAAAAGGCAGGAGGATGCATGGCAAAATGAAAGCAGACGCTGGGTGTCAGAGAACCGGAGGGAAACACAGCAAGGGCAGCTCAGGATGGTGTGTGGTATAATCACCTTTGGAAGGCAGCCTTCTGGTATCATGCAAATGAATCACCAACTTAATTCCAGCCAATATATTCCTGAGCTAAAATTCAAAGGAAAGTGTTTGTAAATGCAAGCGAGGGTCTGTCGAACCCCAGACATCTGAAAACAAATGTGAACGTTGGCATGTTTTGCTAAGTCTGAAAAAGCAATGGCTACCTGCTGGGGAACAGCTATGTCTCTTGGTTCCTTTTCACTCATGTGTCTATCAAAGATAAAGAACCACCAGCCAGAGAATTGATAAAGCAGAAGCTCTGGGGCAGTGACTTCCATCTGCTGGGCTCCCTCAGAAGAGCCACCCAGTTGGAAGAGTCAGTGACACTGTTGGAAGAGTCACACTGTTGGAAGATTTTTCCCCCCATTCAAAGAGCATTTTCGCCTCAGGATTACCTCTCCTCCTGCAGGGCTCACCCACATTCTCATTCTTGTGGTTATTGGAGCTAATCACTGGTGCAGAGAAGGTGGCTTCCTCCATCTTAACAAAACCATTCAAGCCCTACAGTCAGTTAATCCCTGGAAGGCCTTACGATTCCATTCCCTGACATGTTTGATAAATATGGAAATTGTAAAAATGTTCTGACTTGTTAAAAATGTTTTCAGCCTTCTTAAAGAACGCTTTGGCCCCAACATGCACAAAACGCTGGCTTGGCATGCCTGGAAGCCTCCAATCACCTTCTCTATTGTGTATACATTGACAAGCCCTGAAGCATAAATAAGTCACACTTCACAAAGAAATGTTTATTCTACACTCTCAAGGGGGCTCTCCTTTCTCAAGGAAACAAAAGTATAGTAGAGAGGAGGGAAGAGGGTGTGTACTAAAAAATGTGGTGGAAAGAGAAAAAACTCACTTCTAAACGATTGCGAAATTGAAGACCATTAAAAAGAAGTCTGGGCTTAGGAGAGGGGTGTGTCGGAGTTGGCTAATAAACAAACCTCTCGAAAATGACTGTGGTAGAAACAACTAGACTTCTTTGTTTCTTGCTTTACAAAATGTAATGAATAATAGAGGGGGTTTTTACTCCACTGTTCTGACGATGAATACAGCTTTCTTCCAGTGCTTTCTTCAATTCAAAAGAGTTATCTCCTCTTTAATTCCACTCAAACTTTAAAACATGAAATACAACATATATGACTACTATCTACTATAAATACTACATATCTGGCCACCAATGTCCAAGAAACCAAGCCCCGGTCTCAGGAATAGGCCTGATTTCTATTCTAAAGTACCTAATCATTTCTGAGCTAGAACAAACAACTAAATACATAGTAAAAAGAGAGACTCTGATGGTACAAACCTAGTACAGTGTCTATAAACCCTATGTATACAGGATTCAAAGAAAAACAATGAGGAGACCACAAAGACAATACACTGATAGAATCCTGATGAAGCACCAGAATCCTCTAGAAACAGTAACCATCAGCATCCATCACAGACACTCAGCCTTCTAATGCCCAACACAATGACTGCTTCCAGAAGATCCCCATTAGTGGTTCTAACCATCGAATTCCTCAACCTCTGACCACTTCCAGAAGACAGCATTTACAGGGCCTTCCAAGCCTGCTGATTATGAAAAACATGCAATTCTGAGAGGAGCAGAGAAAGCAAAAGGCAGAAGGATGCATGGCAAAATGAAAGCAGACGCTGGGTGTCAGAGAACCCGAGGGAAACACAGCAAGGGCAGCTGGTATTCCAAGAGGGCTGGGGTTTGCTCAGAGGTAGAATACCACCTGCCTTCTGCACAAGGCCTTCTATTCAATCCTCAGCATACAAAATAATAATGGTAATAATCTAAGCTGCCCGA
This sequence comes from Mus minutoides, assembly GCA_902729485.2. Classification (NCBI taxonomy): domain Eukaryota; kingdom Metazoa; phylum Chordata; class Mammalia; order Rodentia; family Muridae; genus Mus; species Mus minutoides. The sequence goes on along the minus strand of LR749875.1, from coordinate 921,202 downwards.
AACACACCCTTAATGTATCTCTTTTATGTGTGGCTGAAGACTTGTTCTTGCTGATGACTTAAAAGAAAATGAGAACAAATGTGTGCCAAAACTCCATTCATTCCACTGCTTTTAGGATGGCTCATGTTGTTCATGGCTAGAAAGTAGCTTTTAATCATTCAGAAACTAAACTCTCATTTTTGTGATACCCATAAGATAATTAGAATATAAACATGACATTCATTTGTTTAATATACATTATTAACATTTCCACCATTACTCTGAAGACTAAAGAACAAAATAATAGATCCTGATTTCAGCTTGCTGATTTCCACAATGTAATTACTTCTACCAAGGTTAATTAAAATGCAAACATGTCCATGAACATGAAGCTGTGTAGAAAAGCAGAGTCATAAATACCATTATATAGTATTTCCAATAATCTATACCCACAATAGACAAAAATGACTTCAAATGAACAAGTCTAAATAAGATGTAGGAAGATAATTACAAAATATTGATTATAGAGCACTATTTAGAATATCATATAGATATTTAGAATAATGTATTTAGTGGTAGGGTTTTTTTATATTTTAATATAAAAGTAGCTCACACAAATTCTAAAAGTTTAACCATCAGCTTTCAGAGACCAGAACAGCCTGGCTTGGATACACATTGGCCATGAACCACATCCCCCATACCAGATTTAGATGCTAATTTTGACTTCTTAAAATCAAAAAGTCTCTTGAATAAATCTGGTAAATTCTGTGTGCTAAGGAGATGATGATAATAACAAAGATGAATCTATAGGTATTATAATTAATGTCTTATGTACCTGAATGTATAATTATCTAGAAAACTTACAAAACATGTCTACCTTCAGGCTTTCAGGAAATCTAATAATAAAAGCGCCCTTACCCACATCTGGGAGAAGAGTAATGTGGATCAAAACATACTGGTCAGGGAGTGAGGACATCAAGCTAAGGATAAACATATTTACATTGATTTTAGCAAATAAAATGTATCAGGAAGTTTTGATTTGCTAAGAGGACAAAAATTAAAGAAATAGTTACTTAAAACACATCATAAAGAGGTTTTCTCCAAGACAATTTCCAAAATGTGCTTTTGATGTCATCATTATATACCAATACCAACTTTTTAATTTGTAAAAGATAAAAGAGGAAATTACAAGCAAACCCAAAGCTATTTCACTAATCCTTTCAGCCAAAGTAAATCACTCAGTGAATTAAAGAATTTATATTGCATAAAATAGTCATTTATGATGTTAACTAGTACTTTTAAAGACTTCCAAACATGAGTCTGCACTACTCTGGCAAACCTTTGAAAAACAAAAACCTATTAAGGCACTCCTCGTCCCCTGGAAAAGTTCAATTACCTAGTTTATATTACAGGGGCGGAAAGTCAACCACCTTCATTTCATGGAGGGCATGCTTATGTGACGACTTTCCAAAACCTCCTATAAAGTCTGTTGGGGTTGTTTATTTCAGAAGTAAGTCTTCAAAGCTGAGGAAAAAGTTTATCTCTACAAGATGGAACATATGGAAAGGTTTACAGCTGTCAAGTCTATTACACTGCAAAACAAACATGTGGAGAAACATAAGAGAGAGAAACACAGTGAGAGGCAGTCACAAACTCAAGGTGCCGGAGCAGCGTGGAAGAGTTTGCAGAAACTCTTACAATGTTCAGTTATAATACTCAAGGCACCCATAGGACATGGAGCCTCCCTGGGCTGCAGGGAAAGGAGGCAGCCATAGGTTCCACTGTTCCTTTTCCATTATAGCACAAGTTTAGCACAGGGTTAATTTGAGAAAAAGTCTTTTAAAAACAAAAGCAGTACCAAGTAAGTATTATGAACACTAAAACCATTATTTAAAAAAAAAGTTAAAAAAAAACCCTAAAATTTTAAAATAGACTACTTTGAAAACTATTTTATAACAAAATATGCTATAAGGGAAACTGGCTAGCATTTTTATAAAGTTTAATCTATAGCAATGTAGGTTAATGAATTAACTTAAAATTGAATCTATTTTTGCAATAAAATTCCTATTTTAAGAATGTGCTGCCAGAGCCGGGCGTGGTAGCCCACACTTTAATCCCAGCACTCAGGAGGCAGAGGCAGGCGGATTTCTGAGTTCGAGGCTAGCCTGGTCTACAGAGTAAGTTTCAGGACAGCCAGGGCTACGCAGAGAAACCCTGTCTCGAAAAACCAAAAAAAAAAAAAAAAAAAAGAATGTGCTGCCAGATAGGAAGCTGGATGTAAATTCTCTTTAAAATGTAGAATTCTAGAGTGAGGGATGGGGAAGAAGGAGTCATGTAGATATAATGTTAATGTAAGTAATTCTAAAAAGTAATTTTTTTCAATGCAGTCTTAAAATTCTCATTTCATTGTGGCCTAGTTTTAGAATATATATATTATTTCAAAAGTTTGGCTTCCAAACATGAAATCTGAATGGAAAAAAAAAAAAAATCAAACTTCCCCAAACTGAGGAGAACATTCCAAACCAAGCATAAAGTCAGAGATTAACTCCCAAGAAGAGCCCCTCCAACGCCCTCACCCCAGAAGCTCAGCTGAGTGCAGCTGGAGTGTTGCTGTCTCCCTCAGTCCTCTACAGCAACAGGCAAAGAATAGTAAGCAGCAGCTAGGCAAAGGCACAGGCTCCTCCCACACACCCCAGGAGCCAAGGGCCTGTTTACAGGAAGGCCAGTCTGCAGCTCCCGAAGCCTAAGGCCCAGGATGAGTCTCTCTACACAGTCTATTTCTGCCCCTTGTTGCCACATTGTATGCTCCAAGTGAGAAGATTTACCTGTCTACGCTTGGCTTTAAAACTAGAGCCACACGGAGCCAGAACAATGCGAGGCTACAAAAGTAAAAGACAGGAAAGCTTTGATCTCTTGGTGGGGCATTCTGTCACAAAGCAGGCGGGCTTTGAGAGATTGTGGGGACACCAATGGTGGCCAAAGTGAAATGCCAGGAACAGATACTGCTCATGGAAAATGCCTGCTGACCCTACTTGCTTATTTTCTAGATAAATATGGTCTTTGAAACTAAACCCACAAACAGCCATCTAGATCTTATCTCATTTCCACTTTCTATAACATCCACTTAAGCCCTCGCTACAAATTACAACTTCTGAACAAGTAAGAGACAAGCAAAGAAACTAGACTCGTGATTAGAAAAACCAGAGGAAAATCAGGGTGTGTGATTCCCAGACCTAACTCCTTACTTTAGAAGAGTTACAAAGTTACTCTGAAGGATCCATCATGGCTTTCTGCAACCCCCTCTTGCCTCTTTACTGAGAAGTCATCACTACTTCTGCCAAGAATTCTTGGTGGGAACAAGACTTTGTACGATGGAACAATTACATTTAATTGAAACTTAGTTTCTGGACAGATGCCAGTATTTGCATTTAAGTTATTAGGGGCTGGTGCATAGTGTTTTCCGTTGGATCGTCTCTCTAAAGACTCTCAGGTCTGTAATACCTATAATTTCCATTTTTAACTATGAAGGTATAATGATGGCAACAGCTTAGCTCTTGTGTTCCCTTAAGTTTAAGTTACAATACTCCCCATGTCTTAAATGCCAGACACTTACTTAATAAGCTACTTCATGACAAAGGAGGTGCACTGACAGGAAATGGGGAGATGGGGAAACTGTGTTGATTGCTCCCTGCTCCCTGGGGAGCTGTGGATATATTTTTCTCACAGAAACAGGATTAAAAATGGCAGCTAGGATCCTCCCCTGGAATATTAACATGGTAAAGTAATTATAAGGAAGTCCTCTTCTTGCATATTAGTACTCAGGTAGTTTTTCATTTTCTTATCTCATTCAAGAGTGGAATTTTGGAACCCTGTCTCGAAAAACCAAACCAAGCCAAAACAAAACAAAAAACAAAAAACAGTGAAATTTTGTTAGGTTCCTTGTGAGAGAAAAAAAAAACTATTAATAACATTTTGTGAGTATTTGAATATGTAACAGAAGCACTTCATTTGATTGCCATTATAAAACTGGCATCCAGCTACTCCTAGGCATGGGGGGAGGGTGCCCTGGAGTACAGTCGATATACCCAGTGATGCGCCATTGGAGAAAACTGATTTTCCCTTCCCAGAAGGTATCAACTGCTGTTAGCGTCTCAGCTAGGGCTGGGATGTCCTGTCCACTTGCCCTCTTGTTGCTGGAACCTGTCTGGCTTGAACTATACAGGTCTTGTGTAGCTGGCCAAAAATGTAGAGGTGTTTTTGTGGGCTTTGTTTCACTTTGCTTTGCTCTTTTTTTTTTTTTTTTTTTTAATGTCTTCTTGGTCTTTAAGATTCCCGTGCTCTTGCGGTGTGAGGCGTCCAGATTCTCAGAGTACAGACCTTTACCAGAGAAGACTATGAGGAAGTGGAATGGTGTGTCCCTTCCCCCTGGGTGACTGTGATTAAGGAGCTTCTTCTAGGGACTTTAAGGTGGAAGCTAAAAATTGTGCCTTTATCCTAAAACTACACATGACTCACATTCACTATCTCCATTACTTATCTCTTTTTCATGTTGATCTTGATAGGGTTATATAATCTCTTTTCTTAGCATTTTTGTAGCTAAGCAATGCTTATTGAGGTAACTAACAATCAGGCATAGATACAACACAGGCCTGTAATGTTGCGGGACTCAAGAGATCAAGGCGAGAGAGTCACGGATCCCAAGTGAAGCCACACTCGATGACCCTCTCTCTCATGAAAAATAAATAAATACATAAAAAGTAGCTGAAAAAAATTTAAAAAGCAAAATTGTTTAATCTTTGGTTCAGAGTGTTGACAAGCCCTACCCTCCAATGCTTTTGAGACCACAGCCATTTCTAATGGGTTAAATTCAAAGTACAGCAAGAATTGTACATAATCTCCCCTAAAGTAAAGTACCAACTCCTTAAAAGCTAAGATAGAAAAACTCCTTTGTACCTTACACTGAAAAATAAATTTTTTTTAAAGAATCAACAGAATCAAGCACAAACGAAAATGATGTTCCATCATCTATCTTTCAAAAATAAAGAAAATACTTCATTTTATCTGTTATGTGTTGGTGGTGGTAGTGGTTGTTGTTGTTGTTGAGACAAGGGCTTGCTGTGTAACTCTGGCTAGCCTGAAACTCACCAAGTAGATCAGGCTGGCCTTGAACTCACAAAGATCGTCGATGTGCTACCCTAGCAGGCCTAAGAAAGTACTTCTCAGTTGAATCACATTAACCCCCATCCCTACGCATGGAGGATGCGTTCTGAGATTCCACTTAAGGACAGCAACAAACTTCACACTTACTGTGTTCCTACACACCCTCCTCCTCATAATCTTTAAATTATAGACTAGGCACAGCGAGAGATTAACAACAGGTAAACGGAACAATGGCAGCAATACTATAAAGTGTTATTAAAAACGTATTACAGGGGCTAAAGAGACCGCCCAGCAGTTAAAGTGGCTTGCTGATTTCCCAGAGGACCTGAGTTTGGTTCTCAGCACTTCCATTGGGTGGCTCTCAACTGTTCTAGCTCCGGGGAACCAGCATCACCTCCTGGCACCTGCATACCTGTGGCTTATACTCCCACAGTCATATATACACATAAATTTAAATTTTTGATAGTTTTTTTTAAAATCTATTAATTATTTATTTCTGGAACTTCCCATTGATATTTTAATACTGCAATTGATCCTGAGAAATAAACAGCACAGAAAACACCACCACAGACAATGAATACATAGTAAGATAAGGTCGTATGAGTTGGCTACGGGATAACAGACTCTTCATGAATACTTCCCCAGGTCATCCCAGAGCTGGCTAATCCATCCCTCTGAACAGTCCCCATGAAGAGACAGCCCCATAGGAGAGGCAGAGACGTGGCTGAGTCAGAGCAAGCTGCAGCCATGTAGCCTCCCAGTGCTTTCTACTCAGCTTCTTGGAGAACCTGACAGTTAGTGGGTTTCATTCTCATTGAGGATTGAACTAAAGACTGTATAATACAAATGTAATGTCTTAACTGAAAAAAATCTCACAAATTACCCCTGTGTGAATGCCATCTAACTATAGTAGGGGAACCGATGGCTGACAGAAACATTAATGTTAAAACGAATTTTACTCTCAAAAGCATCCAAATAGGGGGGAAGAAAAGACTTCAGTATCTGCAATTCAGAATGGAAACAAACATAAAAGATTTTAGAGCAAAAGAATGTGTGAAAATAAGGGTTAATACTGAAAAGAAGCCTCATTATTTTTCCCACACTTGCATTCAAAGAAATATCCAAAGCTAAATGCAAGAATACTATTTGTGGCTCTGAATATTAACATATGCAATTATTTACAAGATGGGTTTCTCCTGACTGAAGCATTCAACATTTAACAACTGGTCTTACTATAAGCCAGCCACCAGGCTGGAGAATGGGTGATACACTGACAACCAAAAAGATGTGGCTCCTGCTCTCCAGGATCTTGGGAGGAGACAAGAAACAATGTATAGCAAACAAAGGCTGTGATGAGAAGGTACTGCCGGCTAGCTATGGGATAGCAGACCACACACAGTCAGCTTATAGGCAGCTGACATTAAATGAAGTGAAAGGAACTAAAGGTGACTAGGGCCTAGTCAAGATGCTCTGCTTAGAAGAGAAAGAAGCTCCTTGGTTATTTCTGAAGGGAATCCACATTATCAGCTTTGCGCTTTTGAGAATACTATATGATACATCAGGACAGTCTAGCAAAGGGGTGGATGGTAGACGCTACTGCTACAATGTTGGGGCGGTAACAGGCTCTTGGACTGGAACAGAAGTATCTAAAAAAGAGACTGAGAAAAGGTTAGGAACTATTTAAAGTTCACATTATCAGAAGGTTGCTTGGTAATGGCATGTGAGGGGCTAAAAGAAAAAGAACACAGGGTACCTGCTGGGCTTCTGACTTGGACCCACAGAGAAATAAGGTCACAGAAAGCAGAATAGGCTAAGAAGGGGAGGGGCCAAGAAGCAATGGGATTAAGGAGAGGTTTTAGGACACCTCCAAAGCCAGACAGAAGTGGACTCCAAAATGAATAGGATGTAAAGTGCTCAGAGAAGCTGGGACAGATCCTCTGAGAGAGAGGTGGGTCCTCAGATGAAACAGGACAAACTTTCTTTCTATGAAAGAATAAGGCAGGGCATAAGAGAAAGAACGTGATCATAGCAAAAGGCCCTTCAACAAACCAGCCACAGAGTTTAGTGTTTCAAGTGTCTTCTCACTTTTTAAATAAAAAAAAAATCATTTTGTTTTGCCTGAATGCAAGTATCTATATACCATTTCCATGTCTGTTGTCACATTTCCTGTTACGACAGTTACAGATGACTTTGGACTACCATGTGGGTGCTGGGAACCAAATCTGAGTCCTCTGAAAGAACAGCCAGTGCTCTTAATCACTGAGACATCTCTCAGAATCTATTTTATTGCCTTTAACATTTACAACAACTCCAAGACACAAGGTTTATTATCTTCATCTAACACACAAGGAAACTGAGGCTGAGAAATCTCATATACCTTGCCCAATGTGGTAGTTTGAATATGCTTGGCCCATAGTGGCACTATTAACAGGTGTGGGCTTGTTGAAGTAGGTGTGACCTTTTGGAAGAAGTGTGTCACTGTGGGGGTGGGCTTTGAGGTCCTATGCTTACATCCTCCTGGCTACCTGCTGAAGTCAGTCCCTTCCTGGATGCCTTCAGATCAAGATATAGAACTCTTAGCTCCTTCTCTCGCACCAAATCTGCCTGGATGATGCCATGATTCCTGCCATGATAATGAACTGAACCTCTGAAACTGTAAGCCAGTACTATAAATCTCACTCTACAGTTTTCTTCAAAGAACTGAGCAGCTCAGAAGCAGCTGCAGAATATCCATGTCATCCACTGTTGGGAACTCAGTAGGCTCAGGTGCCTGCTAGTAGGGTAAAAGTTACAGTTGACAAGAGAGAAGTTAGAGGTGCGGCCTGTGGGGTATAAAGTAGGGCAAAGGGAACAGCAGCAAACTTCTTCCTTAGAATCCCAAGGTTCCTTCAGGTTGAGTAGTTAGTATATATATTAGAAAAACAAACGTTATGGCCAGAAAGGGGAAAGTGCCCACACATTCATAGACAAATCATGCAGGACAAAGAGGGGATTGAGGTGTGACAGATGGAGGAAAGTGTCAGAGAAGAAAAAGGTCTCAAAGATGAGTTTTTGAAAAGAAGATTAAAGAGGGTATTACAAGAGTCATAGGGGAGTCTGAAGGTACAGGGAGGAAGAGGGGAGAGAGGAGCTGCAGAGTTGAGGTCAGCTGGTCAAGATGGCCAGGAGAGAGAAAGAAGTACATGCTAGTTTACCCAAACAGAGCGTTTCCAGCACAGGAAAAACATGCTCATCTAAGAGGCAGGGAGGACTTAGGAAGACATGGCGCCCACAGCAGGAAGTAAGATGACAGAAAAAACAGCAAGCATCCTCTCAGAGTGGCTGGAGGGACACTCTCAGGGGACAGCCAGACCTCACATCAGGGAGAATGGTTCTGAAAGCGGCTTGCCCAAGGCCAAGCCAGGAACCATGCCTGCTTCAACTATCATGATGCTTGTGCCGAGGAACTCTCAAACTGCGGCACACCATATATGTTCTCTTTCACCCTGGCTCTTCTAACACCACAGTAACATAGTTGGGGAGAAATCCAAGAAAAGTATGAATTTGAGAAAGAGATAAAAAGAAATCCTTTTATACAAAAATAAAAACAAACAAACAAACAAACTGGGGATGGAAACTGCCACATTGACCCCAGCTGAGCAAAGTAGTTTATTTAGAACCATTTGAACAAGCAGACACCATTTATGGAGCTAAGCGAGTTTCTGTTGCCACATCTGGCTGCGTGCTCAGCCTTCTCCACGTGTCACGAAGCTCTCTGTAAACCCATGTTAAAAGGACTAGAACAACACTCCTCGTTTGTTCAAAATCCTCTGAAGAAAGGCAGCCCAGCCAAAGGTTAAAGTAAATACTTGGTCACCAAATCATGCTTCAAAATTGTATTTATTTACATGCAAAGGTGATCTCTTTTCATTTTGAACACAAAGGCACAGTACAAGGTGATATGCTGAATACGATATCATTTTTGTAAACAATCCATGGTCTGGTTTGGTTTTGTCTTCTATAGCGCTGGTGACTGGACTGATGATGGCTGTGCATATGCTAGGCAAGCACTCTATCACTGAGCTGTATGCCCATTCTTGTTTCTTACTATAGCTCAATCTATACAAGATAGATTATTTTAAATACTCTCAAGTGTACAGATGAGTGACAGGGGATACAGTCACATGATGGTACAATCATTGCAACTCTCCATCTCCAGTAACAACGGCATACTATAGGTATTAAATGTTAACAGATGCGTGACAAGAAATGGTAACAATGGGCAGTTAAATTTAGTTTCATTTCCCTACTTTTTTAGTCCTCTGTATTTCTTGATTAGTTTTTCGTAAAAATGTATTCCTGGAGCAAATTTCTAGTTCCAGATGATTTTTAGACACTGATAGTTTGGAAACTGAGAAAGAGAAGAAGGATGAGGAGGCTTACTAGTCATCTTGCTTAGAGAGTTTACATGTGATCTCAAGCAAGTCAACGTTTGTATTTGTTTTTGGAATAGAAACAAACAAACAAACAAACAAACAAGCAAGCAAAAAACCCAAAACCCTATTAGACCAAAAGAGAGATTCTAGCTACATACATTATCATTGCTAAATGTCTAGTTTTCCCTTTCTTCCGAGTTATAAGAATCCTCTAAAGACAGTATTTCCTAATCATCATTAGTAGCTATGGACAGAGACCCTGCTAGGCAGACATGTTTTGTCCAAATGTGTGAACCTGTCAGGCTCTGTTTTTGTTCTAACAGGCTAACCCTGAGTTGGGGGAAGAAGACACCTTCAAATACCCTTAAAACCCATCCCTGGGGGGGCGGGGAGGGGGGAGGCTTTCCCGAGTCCCCTTCTGCCTTGAGAAGGTCTTCCTCTGTGCCATCCCTCGGGGAGAGGCTTTCCCGAGTCCCCTTCTGCCTTGAGAAGGTCCTCCTCTGTGCCATCCCTCAGGGAGAGGCTTTCCCGAGTCCCCTTCTGCCTTGAGAAGGTCTTCCTCTGTGCCATTCCTCGGGGAGAGGCTTTTCCGAGTCCCCTTCTGCCTTGAGAAGGTCCTCCTCTGTGCCTTACTGTGTGTTTTTTCACCTCTAATAAATGCTGTTCTTGACAAGCTGATTCTGTCTGTCTTCTGCTGTCTACTGTGTCTAAGATTTCTCCCATTGCTACCTGTTACAGTGGGAAAATGTCCACCTTTTAATTCTTTAACTAGCAGAGAAAAATTAACCAATCCAGACCCCTAAATGGCAACAGATTGTTGTGTGACCATGTGACAGATTTTAGCAAAACAAAACAAAACAAAACAAAACAAAACAAAACAAAAAATGTGCTGTGTACAATTTCAAAGAAAATTCTGAAAGGCAGGAGGCACACTCTTATCCCTCTCTTCCTACCAGGGGTAAGTAATACTGATACAACAAATGGAGTTCTAGCAGTCATCTTGAAGTACAATGCAGCACTCTAAGGCTAAGGAAGCAATACAATAATACTGTTGTCTTGTCTTTGTTATATATAATCTCCTAATCTTAACTGATGCTATTGCATGATAAATCATTTTCTTTCCAAGTATGTGTTACATTCCTCTACTTTATCAACAAGACTATAAATACTGAAACTAGAGAGTCAAATGAGTCGCACGTGCTTGCCACACAAGCACCTGGGTTCAGATCCCCAGCACACTGTAAACACTGTAAAAGATGGGCACAGTGGTACACATCTGTAATCCCAGCACTGGGAGGCAGGGATAGGAGGATCCCAGGGGCTTCCTCGTTAGCAGGTCTAGGCCTTTCCAAATCTCCAGGCTCTGATTTGCTGAGAGACACTGTCTCAAAACATAATGTCGACAGTGATGGGAAATGACACCTGATATCAACTTCTGGCCCCCATAGACAAGTGCACCCAGAGACATGCACACACACACACACACACACACACACACACACACACACACACATACACACACACACAAACACACACACACACACGCCAGTGATCATAGAAATCAGTAAAATTGCCAAATTCAAAGGTGACCAGTTTTCAACCATTTTCCAATTTGACTTAACCATAGGATTCTCTGTACCGACCATTACAATATTCCAAAGTTCATGTGTCATTCTACTCTCAAGTTCTGCCTCATTTCTCCTACTCCTTTTCAGTTTCCTTACAAGGTTCCTTTACAATCTGGCAACCAACTCTCTAACCTACACTCATCAAAACCGTGTGTGAGTGTGTGTGTGAGAGAGAGAGACAGAGACAGAGAGACAGAGACAGAGAGAGACAGAGAGACAAAGACAGAGAGACAGAGACTGAGAAACAGAGACAGAGAGACAGAGAATATGTATGAGAGAGAGAGAGAGAGAGAGAGAGAGTGTGTGTGTGTGTGTGTGTGTGTGTGTGTGTGTAAGAAAGAGTGTGCTTGAGAGAGAAAGAGAGGATGTGTGTGAAATAGAGTGTGTGTGAGTGGGGGAAGCATAATTTAAAGGTGATTCAGGAATAAAACCTTTCCCCACAAGCAATTATTCACTCAACTAAAACCAAAAGGCTGATAATCAGGTAGAAGCCCTTCTCTAGACACCGACTCTATGTCAGGACTAGTATGTGCTTTATCTCTAGGCTTCTCAGTAATCCAGCGAGCTAGGGGAAATTATCTTAATTTTGGAGATATGTCGAAAGCCCAAATAATTATCCAGGATCTCACAACTGGTAACTGAATAAGCCAAACTTTGGAACCTTGCACATTAGTAAATAAAGTTCAAAGTCTTTTCTTCACTGCCCCCACTGACACACATTTCTCAAAAAGATGGCAGTGTTTCAGGGAGAGATCATCAAGACAAACAAAAATTGAATATAAAAGTTAATAACAGTATATGATCTAAAACAAAAAACAAACCAACAGGTAGCAGGAGTTCCCAAGAGAGAAGGAACTCAGAACTCAGGAGATCATGGAACACTCCTGTTTCTTCTCTATAAAAACACCAAGAATTACTTTTAAAACCAAATCCCTGTTGAAACCTGTCTACAGCAAGTCAATAAAGTGGAAGAGATATTACAACTTTGGGATGAAGAAAAGCTGACAGGGGCTTGCTCTGATGTTTAAATTAGTGGCTTTAAGAAGTCATCGAGATGGCATTTCCTCTTGCACGGTGCGCTGCTGCAGGAATTTGTTTCATCACATCTTAATCTGGAAGGGAAAACTGCACAGGGCTTAGCCTGTCTTCCAAAATTAACCCGCTCGTTACTGGCTAAAAAGGACAGAGAACATAGTTTAAACTGTTTTCTAAAAGTGTGTGAAATTAGATTATCTGTATTTGAAGATAATTTGAAAAGATCTGAGAAATTCCTTCAGGAAGTAAGACAGATAGAAATTCAACCACACATAGATCAGACAAGAATGTAGGATCCACAGGACCCAAGCTGTTTTAGAACCGCACACCTTCAATTTTCTTGAGTGACAGCTAACCACTTAGTACAATTCAGTTTTATGAATTTTATAATAAGCTTATGAATTTTTTAAAAGTATCATTTCTATAAAAATTTCAAATCCTATATGGAAATCCACAATGGCTTATATATAAAATCTGGGGACAAAATAAATTGGATATTAATCTATTAGAAAGTCAATTCAGTTTGTATATGTATTCTCTTTAGTGTTAAATTAAAATATTTAATTTGCAAAATAAGAGATATACTTTGATACTATCCTTAAATGCAGCAGAAATATAGGGATGTTACAATTTTGTTACAAGCAAAAGGTAACACTATATTTCTCATTTGCATACGAGAAACACTGATTATTGGAAAATTTGAGAAGAATGAAGAGGACAGTGCCATGCTCTTACAATCTTCAAACACTAGCATTATCTTCTGCTATTAGCAGATCTACGAATTTTAAGTGTTGCCATTCTATACGAAGCAGATATTTGACATTACTTTTTTAATTTTTTTAAATTTTCATTTAAACACGTGGAATTTTCCTGTTGTTACAAAGTCATCAAAGAAATCACCTTTACTTATAGGAAACATTCCAATGAATTGAATGAATTTTAACCACGATTCATTTTAAATAATTGGGTTGTTTCCAATTTCTTGGATGTTGTTAATAACACCATCTGGAATATCTTTTGTGCTTTACACAATATGTAGGTAATTTCCTTAGTAAAATTGCTAGTACTAAAATTGCTAGCCAGAGTCACACAAAGATGAAGGCAGTGAGTTGTACGGGGTTCATGATCACTAATTGTTATGCTTTCAACCCTTTTCTAAGTTAACTGTTAAGTACAGACACCAGTAAAAATGAAATACTATGAATGCACAGTTTTATAAATACTATTAAAATCAAAGATAATAAGCTCATTACTTGTTTCTTGTGCTACTACACTTTGCTCTTAGGTCTGCGGGTGGGCATTTGTGCCAGTTGCGTCTATTTGATGGGAACACTACATGACAGTGTTCTTCTGCACACCTCTTCCCGACTGCTTGCTCAGGGATAGCATACCAATGGCCTGAGGTGTCCCTGTGGAACAGTCACACTCTGGAAAGTGGAAAATACTGCTTAGGGGAGTTTCTTATCACCATATAACCCCAGGAAGTCGCCCTGACTACTCACAAAGTGAGTTTATTTCACCTTACACTACTATTTTTCTACCAGTGTACACCTTTACAAACCTTTTCAGAGTAGGATGGTGAGATAGCTCAGTGGGAAAGGGCTCGCCACCAAATCTGACAAGCTGTGTTCAATCAATGGAGCCCACGTGGTACAAAGATTTACCATGTGGTAAGTATTAATTAAAATATTAATGGATTATTAATGATTAATTATTTAATAATTATGAATTGATTAATAGTTAAGATAATGTATAATAAAAATGAATAAAATAAACTTTAAAAAGCAAGGAGTAGATGTCTAAGTGTTTTCATCAGTCTGGCACAAAGCATTCTGGAGCTACCCCTGAGTAGCTGTTAGAAGGGAGGCAGAGACAGGCGATTTCTGAGTTCGAGGCCAGCCTGGTCTACAAAGTGAGTTCCAGGACAGCCAAGGCTATACAGAGAAACCCTGTCTCGAAAAAAAAAAAAAAAAAGAAGAAGAAGAAGAAGAAGAAGAAGAAGAAGAAGAAGAAGAAGAAGAAGAAGAAGAAGAAGAAGAAATGCCAAAGACAGAAAAAAAAAAGTGATGACTTAATTTAGAAAATAAGAATTGCCGGACCATAAAATAATGCAGAGATGCAAAGAACAGAGGGTGAAGAATTTAAAAGGTCTGCAAAAAATAAATAATTTTTAAAATTATAAATGGTATCACACACAAGTGAAATTGCTTGAGGCTGGGATGTATCTCAGTAGTAGGGAGCATGTGTAGGCTCTGGGTTCCACTGCCAACACCTGAGGGGGAGGGGGACAGTTCTCCATCCTCTGCATACACTGTCACATGTCATAGTGCATCACCTCCACCAGGACTGTAGTGACTAGAAGAGACCTCTTCCTTCTCCCATTACTTCCTGCATCTTCTGAATACTCATTATTGTGCTACAGGGACACTCAGTCAATGTGTGTCTTTAATGAGTGACTGGAAAGCAGGTTGATCTGGGGCTGACAATGTGGGGTTTTTTTCTCCATATAATGAACCATTTTTAACAATAATGCCATGAGGTGAGTGCCACTTTTATCAAGAAGGAAACTCAATCAGAGAGTGAAGAAGCAAGGAATCTAAGATTAAGGAGACAGCAAGACAGCTAGACTGTGGCTTTGCCAGGCTTTGCCACACCATTTGTCCTAGTGTGGTTTCTAGTGGTTTCTAGTGCTGTGATAAAAGACTGACCTAAAGCTCTTGGGGGGAAGGTGTGTATCTGATCTTACTATTACCATGCCACAATCCATCAGTGAGGGAAACTGAGGCAGGAACCCAATGCGGAAAAAATAGAGGCAGGAATGGAGCAGAGACCTTGGAGAAATGCTGCTTACTGGCTTGTACAGCTTGGTTTCTTACATAACCCAGGACCACCTGCCCAAGGGTGGCATCACCCACAGTTGCCTACCCTGCTCCCCACATCAACCAACAATCAAGAAAATGCCACACGGGCATGCCCACATGCCAGTCTGTTGAAAGCATTTCCTTAAGGTCCCTTCCTTGATTGTATCAAACGGACAAAAACGAACCCTCACACCATCTCTTAAGGAAATGCAGTGTCCATGGAGGACTAGTGATTAAAATTTTTGATTCTTGCAAATAAAGAAATGAGCAGTGACAGTTCAGTAGCAAATTGCAGAAAACGCTTTTACAAATATTCATTCTTTGTTTTAATTTTTTAAGTCGGTGTTTCTTATCCATTCTTACAAGTGAAGTATAACACAAGCACTAAGTGTATAACTTGGAGGATATTACACCCCTACATTAAGCTCAACAACATCCAGTTGTCTCAGGAGTGTGTTCATGCTCCACACACTTGTCCTTCTCACCAAGTGCCTGTCCCTCCAGCTTCTGGCATTCACAGAACTTAATGCTTGTTCTCAAGAAATTCATTTCCGCATGAATTGAATGCTGCTGAATTATGTAATCTAGTCACTATGAGGAGCTCGTTTTCCTTTACTTTTATTTATTTTGCTGTTTCAGTTTTGAGATAGGGCCTCACTACAGAGCCCCAGCAGGCCTTGAACTCCTGTCTCTGACTCCTGTTGTTTCAGTTTTGAGATGGGGCCTCACTACAGAGCCCCAGCAGGCCTTGAACTCCTGTTTCTGCCTCCGGAGTGCTGGGATTGCATGCCTGTGCCTCATTCCTGCCTGGCTCATCCTATCTTAGAAACCCAAAATAAAGCAAATTAAGTAACTAGCAAGCTTTAGTTCCATGAATTTGTTTCCATTTAACCCTAACAAAAACAGCTTTTATAGAATAGCTTTAATTTTTAAGTAGAAAAAAAAATACCCCTAAATATTTCGAAAATTCACTTGAGTTTATTTAGCATAACATGAACACGGTTTTCTTGGTTGTGTATACTGTACTACACCATGTGCAAAGACAAGAAGATACAAGTTAAATGTGTCCCAAATGTAAAAAAGGATGAAAGTCACTTCAGCCCATGCTTAAAACAGGACAGAGTTAGGAGAAGAGTGACAAGATTCTAAACAACTGGCTCAGACATGAATAAATCTCCAAACTAGACCCAACAAATGTACAAAAAAAAAATAAAAATAAAAATAGATATGCCTTTAACTATTCCCAGAATCATTCAAACAAATTACATTTCTCCATCAACCAATACTGATGTGTGGGAAAAAGCAACCTTTGTTCCTGACAAAATAATGTTTTTTAATTTATATTTTTTAATTAATTTATTTTTTACACTCCATTTTCCATTCCCCACCCCTCCCCATCCACCCTCTGACTTCACATCCCACACCTCCTCCCCACCCCACCCCATCTCCACATGGATATCTCCACCCCCCCCCACCCCACCTGACCTCTAAATTCCCTGGGACTTCCAGTCTCTTGAGTGTTAGGTGCATCATCTCTGAATGAACACAGACCCAGAAGTCCTCTACTATATCTGTGTTGGGGGTCTTAAATCAGCTGGTGCATGCTGTCTGTTTGGTTGTCCAGTGTTTGAGAGATCTCGGGGTTCCAGATTAACTGAGACTGCTGGTCCTCCTATAAGGTCTCCCTTCTCCATCTCAGCTTCTTTCAGCCTTCCCTAATTCAAGAACAGGGGGGTCAGCTGCTTCTGTCAATTGGTTGGGTACAAATATCTGCATCTTACTCTTCCAGCTACTTGTTGGGTCTTTCAGAGGGCAGCCATGATAGGCCCCTTTTTGTGAGCACTCCATAGCCTCAATAATAGTGTTAGACCTTGGGACCTCCCCTTGAGCTGAATCCCACTTTGGGCCTGTCACTGGACCTTCTTTTCCTCAGGCTCGTCTCCATTTCCATCCCTGTAATTCTTTCAGACAGGAAAAATTATGGGTCAGAGATGTGACTGTGGGATGGCAACTCCATCCCTCACTTGATTTCCTGTCTTCCTGCTGGAGGTGGACTCTATAAGTTCCCTCTCCCTACTGTCAGGCATGTCATGTAAGATCCCTCCCTTTGATTCCTGAGAGTCTCTCACCTCCCAGGTCTCTGGTGCATTCTGGAGGGTTCTCCCAACCTCCTATTTCCTGGGGTTGCCTGTTTCCATTCTTTCTGCTGGCACTTATTAGGGCTTCAGTCCTTTTCCCTCACCCAATACCAGATCAGGTTCCCCTCTCCCCCCACCTCCATCCAGTTTCCCTCCCAGGTCTCTCCCTCCCTTTGATCAACATGTCTCCCTCCCTCCCCACTTGTGATTGCTTTCTTCTCTCTCCCAAGTGGGATTGAGGCGTCCTCACTTAGGCACTTCAGCTTGTTGACCTTTTTGACTTCTGTGGACTGTATCTTGGGTATTCTGTAATTTTCCTTTGGGGGGGGCTAATATCCACTTATAGTGAATACATAGCATGAAATTCCTTTTGGGTCTGAGTTACCTCAATCAGGATGATATTTTCTAGTTCCATCCATTTGCCTGCAAAATTCAGGATGTCCTCATTCTTAATAGCTGAGTAGTAGTCCATTGTGTAAATGAACCACATTATCTGTATCCATTCTTCTGTCGTAGGACATCTAGGTTGTTTCCAGCTTCTGGCTATCACAAATAAGGCTGCTATGAACATAGTAGAAGATGTGCCCCTGTGGCAAGGTAGGGCATCTTTTGGGTATATTCCCAAGAGTGGTATAGCTGGGTCTTCAGGTAGATCTATTTCCAATTTTCTGAGGAACCTCCAGATTGATTTCCAGAGTAGTTGTACCAGTTTGCAATCCCACCAGCAATGGAGGAGTATTCCGCTTTCTCAACATCCTCTCCAACATGTGTTGTCACCTGAGGTTTTGATCTTAGCCATTCTGATTGGTGTAAGGTGGAATCTCAGGGTTGTTTTGATTTGCATTTCTCTGATCACTAAGGACTTTAAACATTTCTTTAGGTACTTCTCAGCCATTCGAGATTCCTCATTTGTGAATTCTTGGTTTAGTTCTATACCCCATTTTTTGATTGGGTTATTTGGGTTTTTTGGTGATTAACTTCTTGAGTTCTTTATATATTTTAGATAATAGCCCTCTATCAGATGTGGGGCTAGTGAAGATTTTTTTCCCAATCTGTAGGTTGCCAATTTGTCTTATTGACTATGCCTTACAGAGCTTTCCAGTTTATGAGGACCCATTTATCAATTCTTGATCTTAGAGCATGAACCATTGGAGTTCTGTTTAGGAAATTTCCCCATGTCAATGAGTTCAAGGCTCTTTTGCACTTTCTCTTCTATTAGATTCAATGTATATCATTTTATGTTGAGGTACTTGGTCCACTTGGACTTGAGCTTTGTACAAGACAACAAATATGGTTCTATTTTCATTCTTCTACATACAGACAGCCAGTTAGACCAGCACCATTTATTTAAGATACTTTATTTTTCCCATTGTATATTTTTCACATCTTTGTCAAAGATCAAGTGATCATAAGTGTTTGGTTTTATGTCTGAGTCTTCAATTCTATTCCATTGATCAACGTGTCTGTCTCTGTACCAATGCCATGCAGTTTTTATCAGTATTGCTCTGTAGTAAAGCTTGAGGTCAGGGATGGTGATTCCCCCAGCTGTTCTTTTATTGTTAAGAATTGTTTTTGCTATTCTGGGTTTTTTGCCTTTCCAGATAAATTCGAGAATTGTTCTTCCCATGTCTTTGAAAAATTGTGTTGGAATTTTGATGGGGATTGCATTAAATCTATAGATTGCGGTAGGATGACCATTTTTACTATGTTAATTCTGCCAATCCATGAGCATGAGAGATCTCTCCATTTTCTGGGATGTTCTTAGATTTCTTTCTTGAGAGACTTGAAATTATTGTCATACAGGTCTTTCACTTGTTTGGTTAAGAGTTACCCCAAGATATTTTAAATTATTTGTGGCTATTGTGAAGAGAGTTGTTTCCCCCAAAGACTGGGTTTCCCTGTTAGCCCTGGTTTCCCTGGAACTATCTCTTTAGACCAGGCTGTTCTCAACCTCAGGGACCCCTCTGCCTCTGCATTTGCCTCTCTTTCTCTCTGTCTCTGCTCTGCCTCTTTGCCTCTCTGCTTCTGAAGTGCTGAGACTAAAAGTGTGTGCCACAATGCCCAGCCCATGCTCTATGGAGTCTTTTTGGCTTATTCTTCCTGGGTTTTGTTTATTTCTTCCTATCATTTTTAACTACTACTTTTACCTCACAGATGCCACAAAAACATGTTGCCCCACCCCTCCACCCCCAGTTCATAACATATCTCACAACCAGGACAGGGTGATACTGAAGTTTGTACGTTTAAACTAGTAGACTCATTTTTAGTATAATTCATAGAGAAGAATCTATATACCAAATTAATCCCTCTCCCTATCTTTCTCTCTCTGCTCCTTTCTGTTTAGCCTATTATTATACACTAAAAGTCAACACTTCCCTGAATTTTGTTGATAAATAAAAATGTAGGCCAAGTCATTCATCATTCGATTCCAATACACATCTCCGTGGAAGTGACACCCACGAGAATATTGTCTGAAGAAAATTCTCTCTGTTGGCTCCAACTGCTTCTCCAAGCATGCACACAGACATCTGTTTGTTTACTGAGCTTCATGACAGCCCACTGTTATTGATAAAACATTGACTATTTCTAACTTTTAGTATCCATGCTCTGCAAGAAAATGTTTATTATTCTTGGCAAGAAATTATGGAAAATGGGAAGAAAGAGCCATATTACCTTCACGTGTAAGGGAGCTGGAAGTTTTAGAGAACCCTTTCCCACTAGAAATGTGTCTACATACAACTTAATCAACTAAATTTACAGCATTTACAGCTGTTACCAGTTTGTGCCTCTGTCTCTTAGACATAAATAAACTCCTTAATCACATCAAACCCGGGATCGGAGAGCAGTTATTCAAACTGGAATGGGTGCAGCCAGAACACAACTCCAGTCAAGGAAATGCCAAGGAGACTCGGCCCTAGCAGTAAAGTTGTTTTCTGGTTCCTCAGTGTGGCAAGGAGGCTGCTCCTCTGGTCACTGAAAGCCTGAGCCCATGACCTCACTCAGAGATGCCCAGTCTGATGCCAAACCAAACACGACTGTTTTTATATTAAAGTTCCAAATTAGGAAGAAACTAATTACTTAAATTTAAATTGGAAGGGAAAAGATTTTTGAAAGCCTATAAATCAGAGGCCCTTAGAAGCTGGAACAGGGATAGGAGTGAGGAAGTGAGCTCATGTGTATAAAGAAATTTTATTCAGTTTGCTCAAGAATGTAAAATTAAAGTTTAAGTAAAAACTCCTAAGCTGAGGTGTAAGCACAGCCCTCGTTACAGACTATGAGCAGATAGGAACTGGGGATTGGTAAGTAAGGCTGACACGGCATGGTTATAAAAACAAGCTGCCTGGAGAGCAGGCAGATGGTTAGCTAAACTAATCAACAGAGTATAAACAATCCATTAATTAAAATTCACAACTGTCCAACATACTTCTTCCATTTTTAGAAAGATGTAGAAAATTAAAAGTATTATTACCTCAGGGCTTCTGGGATTTTTTTTTTTTTTTTACCATTTTGTACATCTGTACTTTGATGTACCAGGAAGTCATCCAAAATGAGAAATATAGGCAATATTAGAGCAACTAACATACAGAGAAATCTCACCACTCTCACAATGAACTCTTTTGGAACATTTGTTACTACTTGGCTGAGAGACTATGCACATAAGTTGTGCTTGCTGGGCCATCCCTTGTATGAAACCTAAATTTCACCATAAACACTTAAATGCTAACAATATGCCAAACTTTACTTCTCCAATTAATCCAATCTGATTTTAGGTTAAGTGCTCATAGCAGAAGCTATCCAGAAGTGAACACTCTACGGGACAGACTTTCACAGTCCTGGGAAAGACCCTAAACATACTTAATCGAGAATATATAAGCATCCAAAGTCTCCCAGCATAAGAAATACTCCCACACTGACAAAGCCCAGCCCATAAATCTAAACTTAAAAAAATGGCAGACACCTGAGCTAGTGGGAAAGAAAAGCAGAAGTGGCCCAGAAACAATGGAAGAGTCAGAGAGCACCTGCAAGCAGTCAACAGCCAAAGAACGATCATTTGTGTGGGCAGCAATCCTGAAGGATGCTGACTTTAACCTCAGGCCTACACACACACACAAGCACACATGTGCATACACATCTACACACATGATCACACATGTACACTCGTGTACTACATACATAAAAACACCAAAAGTATTGATAAATTACTAAATACCAGCATAAGAAAGAATGACTTTAGATATCTTGGTGCAACAAAGACTTAAGAATTAATTTGTGCAAAGCACTAAAAAAAAATATTAAAATCCGTTTTCAAAGTACTTATAATTTAATACCTTGGGCAGATAAAGCCCACAAAAATAATGAATTCACACCGAGAATTATAATATAGGTGTAACATTGATTGTTACAGGCCCAGAGGATAATACAGTCAATCCTGATTAGAAGTCAGAACATTTAAGAAGAGTAATGATTACAGCAGTGGAACTTGTGGCAAATCACGAGGGCTAGTTAGCAAAATCCAAGCATAGGTATTTTCTCCTGTGATACTATGTGGCCTACATGATACTATGTGACCCACATGATACTATATGATCCAAGAAAATCAAAAAGTCTGTTTCAAAGTCTTCTCAGATACCTTTCATTGTCCCACCCAATGAGCCAGAGGATGCTAGAAACTTCCAATGACTTTGAGAACTGGTCATTTGCTCCCCAATCACTTCCCTAAGGCCTTTGCTACCTTTCACCTGGAAGGTATGCTATGCTCTTATTGATGTAATATGAGGAAATGAAGCCAGTCTCCGGGGGGGGGGGGGGGGGGGGGGGGGGGGATGAAGATTTACATGAAGTTTTAATAGTCAGAGCTCCTCTAAACTTAATCATAAGAATTTCAAACTACTTCTACCCAAAAGAGATTCAGCCTTATTGTCAAGATCATGTAAGTAATATTTGGTTTGCAGCCCCAGAAATTCCAAGACTTCATACTGGCTCAATCACTTCACTATTAAACAACATCAGACTAGTCCATCTATCTATGCTCTTATTGATGTAATATGAGGAAATGAAGCCAGTCTTCATTTCAGTCAGATGGGGGGGGGGGTAATGTGAAGATTTGTATGAAGTTTTAATAGTCAGAAGGACAAGCATATAAATGTCTTTATGACTATAGATCCATACTAGGTAATACTGCCTTATTACATAATTGCTGATCAACATAAATGTTCAGAGCCTAGATAGGGGAAGGGAGAAAGGACAGTAGATAATTATTTAACCTATAATCACAGACTCCCTAAGCCACTGAGACTTCTGATTTTGTGTCCCAATTACAACTCAAGTCCACTGGAGCTTACATTTGTAAGCAAAAGCCTAGTAAACCTTTTAAGTAGAATCAGCTTTGAATGGCCAATCCCATTTTTACAATGTCTATAATTTGGGAAAATTTAAAGTCCATTTTTCACTATAAATAATTTCATATATTGATTTGCTAGAGTGTTCCTAGCGTGTCTGTGTTTACTGTCTACAGCAATGCTCTCCAATCAACACTTCTACACTGATGATATACTCCATATGCATACTTTCCAAATGGTAGCCACTAGCCCTGAAACTACTACACATGTGTGACACAGCTAATGTACTACAACATGAAATTTTTACTTTAATCTAAACTTAAATTCAAACAGTCACAGTTATTTTAGACTATGGCTCCATTTTAGACAACTCAGGTATACAGTACGTCACAGACAAAATTCCTTCCCACAGGGGCACACACACAACCCTGATTCATCTTGAGACTCTCTTAAGCATTAAGCATTCCCTTTGATTAAAATTTCTGTCCCCAACCTCAGTGTAAAACTTCTCCCCATCTTTCCAAGTCAGTTCGCTTGTTACCTTTCCATGAACCTTTGGTTCCTTTTGTTTCTTTGAGAGAAACAGAATTAAAAAAAAAAAAAAAAAAAAAAAAAACAGTTTAGGAACACTGCAAATTAAAACTTGAAACCCCAAAATGCTCTCTATATCAAAACTAACTAAATCTTAAGCAAATCAATTTGCTCACCTATAGGAATACAAATTCAAATCTCATAAATTTGTTACAAAAATTGGAAATTCTGACAAGTTGGAGAGATGGCTCAGTGGTTAAGAACACTGGCTGCTCTTTAAAAAGACCTGAGTTCAATTCTCAGCACTCACATGGTGAGTCATAACTATCTGTAACTCCAGTTCCAGGGGATCTGAGGTCTTCTCAGGCCTTCTCCATTAGTACCATGCATGCTTGTAGTACACAGACATACATATAGGCAAACACACCTACACATAAATCAATTTTAAAAAAGAAATTCTGAGTAATATTATGTGTGGCCAGCATTTCTTGTCTACTTCAGTCACTATGGAAGGTTCTGATAGCTAATCTCCATTGTTAACTTGACTATACTTAGAATCTCCTAGATAGAAGGAGGAAGATCAGGAATTCAAGCCCATCCTGGGTGTCTTAAATTCCAAAAAGAAAAGGAAATGAATTGAAGAAAAGAGAAGAATACAAAGAAATAGTAAAGAGCTGTTGCTTCTCCTGTACAGACACAGACATGAAGATATTAAATGGCAAACTACTAAATTGTAAAAGATGTATTTGGACCCATAAGGTGGCACCTAATCTCACAATTTTGTTAATATGCCATTCTCTCCTCCTTTACTAAAAGGTTTCCACAGAGACCAATAGAGGGCAAGGACTGTGGCAATTCTCTGAAGTGCTCTGAAAAGCAGTGTGGCTGCAGAGAGCAGAGAGAAAGACTATGGAAAGTGAAATATCCTTTCTGGACCAAATACAAAAATTCCATTATAATTAAAGAGGCCAAGATTAAATGGCAAGTAGATATTTGGGGAAATTCCAGTTTAAAAACAATAAATGAAATGCACAAGTTACTGGAAAAGTGATGTTCTTAAGTGGGACAGAATGAAAGAGAACTGTTTAAACAATCCAACACTCACCCCATCAATAGAGAACTATCCAGACAGGGTTGAAAAGGTAGGCAAGATGGGGTAATGGGCAAAGAAGACAAGCAAAGCTACCATTACAGATGTTAACTGGAATATTGACCAGTTAATAAAACACAGAGACTTACTGGCACTCTCTGCTTCAATATGGTCTTTGTTGTAATTCTTAGGACTTAAAATAGTTCATTCTAAAGCTTATTTCTATCACTTAGCAATCTAGTCCATAACTGCCAACACATTAGAAAATAAAGAAAATGCCAGAACCATATGGGGAAATTTACGCTAAAATATATTATTTATACATGTTATACTACTTTCCTAATTACCAAGCAATATACATTCATTCTTGATTATCTAAGAAAGAAAGAAAGAAAGGAAGAAAGAAAGAAAGAAAGAAAGAAAGAAAGAAAGAAAGAAAGAAAAGAAAAACTCAGAAATATATAAAGAAGACTATATCAACCTTATTGCGTCTTCAAAGGCCAGGTCTGTCAATATGAGGGGCGTTTGTCTCCCTTCATTTTTGCATATATGTTTGATGGACCTTGCATGTTCTTAGAAATTTTTAGCAAACTTACTTTTCTCTAGGCTGGCTTTGAAATCATCATCCTCCTGCCTCAGCCTCTGGGGTTCTGGGAGCACATCACTCCAGCTCACTTCTTACCATACTTTTAGAGGTCATGTATCTCGCTAACCATGGGTTTACTACATAACCCATACTCTGTATTCCAGCTGTAGACTCAATAGAACTAAAAACATGTGTATATGTACGAAAGTCTCACATATGGCAGGTGAGGTGCCTCATGATGACCTAAGGGCTCATGCTGCCACGCCTGACAGCATGAGGAGAGAACCATCTCTCACATCCAAGTGCCCACACACAGACAAAAGAATAAGCAAACAAGCAAATGCAACTTTAAAACCAAACAAATATGCATATACATACAAATGTGTAATAACCAAAACATTGAAAGAAACCAAATCTCCAAGCTAAAGTATGGTATACCATACTACTCAGTGGAATATTATTTGACCATAACATAGACAAACCTTGAAATATTTCACCAAGTAAAATATGCCAGACACAGCCGGGCGTGGTGGTGCACGCCTGTAATCCCAGCACTTGGGAGGCAGAGGCAGGCGGATTTCTAAGTTCGAGGCCAGCCTGGTCTACAGAGTGAGTTCCGGGACAGCCCGGACTACTCAGAGAAACCCTGTCTCGAAAAATTAAAAAAAAAAAAAAAAAGCCAGACACAAATGTCTACATTGCTTTATAATTCCACTTATATAAGAGGCCAAAACATAATGCAGGCAGTAGATCAGGTGTTGTCAGTGCCTCGGGGAGGAAGAAGTGTAGAGTGATGACTCATGTATACAAAGTTTCTTTTTGAAATGATGAAGATATTCTGAGATAGGATAGTGGCAACGGTTGTACAACTGTGAACAAAATAAAAATCAACCACATACACAAACCACTCACACACAGATTCATACACACATACAAATGTATGTACTTGATTGAGACTTTAAGCTCGTACTATGTAGCCAAGGGTGACCTTGAACTTCTGATTTTCCTGTCTCTACCTCCAAAGTATTGAGATTACACCTGTCTTTATTATACTCATGGTTTTGCACATGCAGGGCAAGCACTTTATCCACTGAACTACAAAAAGAAAAAGAAAAGTGCACAAACATTTTATCAAAGAAATTATAAATGAGCAGTAAGTAGTTAAGTGCATGGAAAGGTGTTTTATGTACTTAATCACCAAAGAAATGCAATCCCCAGCACACTGTGATAGTGAGGCGGCTAGAATGAGCATGTCCTCCATGGGCTCATCTGTTTGCATGCTTCGTCCTCAGGTGATTGTTTGCCAGTCCTGCGCTCGCTCTCTCTCTCTCTCTCTCTCTCTCTCTCTCTCTCCCTCTCCCTCTCCCTCCCTCCCTCCCTCCCTCCCTCCTTATTGCCTGAAGACTGAAGATCAGGATGTAAAGCTCTCAGCTACTTCTCCAACACTATGTATGCCTCCCTGCCTCCCTCCAAGCTTTCCACCAAGATAATAATGAAGTAACCTCTGAAACTATACGCAAGCCCTCAGTGTTTTCTTTTATGAGTGTTGCTCTGGACATGGTGTCATCTCCACAGCAATAGAACAGTAACGAAGACGGACACCCAACAAACCCTTTCAAGTGGCTCAAATAGTTACCAGTCCTAACAAGAATGTAGAAGGATCGGTATACAAATGCTGTTGGTCGGGGCATATAAAATGTTTCAAAACTGACCTGGCAATTTCACCAAAGCTGGACATACACACACTTAACAGTCCACAAATTCAGTTCCTAGGTTGAACAGAGTACACATATGTTTGCAAAAAGGCCTTTAACAGCCCTGTTTTTATTAGACAAACCCAGCATCATTAAGCCCTCACTGAGACTCAACTCCCAGGTGACTCCAGATCCTACCAAGCTGAGAACTGACATCACACATCACAGCTACCAACTTATCCTATGATCTCTAAAGGTTCACTGCTGAAGAGAAAATCTACAGGTCATTCATTCCTAAAGACTAATGACAAAGGAATCCACTGATGGACCATTTTATCTGAGAATAGGAGTGGTTCAGTGCTAGAAAAATCTACTAATAAATTTGATACATTAATAGAATAAGAGCAAAAGTCCATGTGGTTTATCATTTTGACTAGAAAGACATTTATACAACCCCACATTGACTTATTACTTAAGGAAATAACTCTTACCAGCAACAGAACTTTCTAACCTAAAGAGCTCTATGTCAGGAGTGTTTTTCACACCAGGACAAAACAAGACCCCATAATCAATGTGCATAGTTACAATGATAAAGTGTGAGGTCTGGACCTAAGAATTTCCACTGCATAAGTGATTCTCCCCATGGAAAACACAAGGAAGTTTACAAACCACTTTAACAAGTTAGGAAAGCTAGGGTTTCTGATCCCAAATCTACCTATAAAAAAACAAACTTTCTAACAAATCAGTTTGATTGTGTAATTAAAAAAAAAAACCCTGCTAAAAAATGATTATGGAAAGGCCATGAATAAATAATGTGCCAGGCCTTTGGTTACAGAACTTGGCATTAAAAACTCCTAAATAAGAAAGTAAACCATTCTCTTGACTGAATATCATGATATCTTTAGCTTATAAACTCAAAGTAATTCCAATACATCCTCAGGAGGACTTCAAGTGTCAGCATTTAACAGAGAGACAGATTCCCAAATGATCAGTACTAGTCACAGACAAGGACTTCTTTTTAAAACACCAAATCCCCTATTTCGAAGGTGGCATTTGACTTTTTAAATTAATCCCATTTCTGATCTTATCTGTGTCAGAGAAACACTCCCCTGTTATGCCTTCTAAATTACTAGAGTTTCAAAACACAAAACAAATAATATTAAGCCAAAGGTCAGATGAATTACTCACTGGACAAATGGACCAAACAGGCCAAGAAGTCATTGACTCTTCATAGTACAAAAAATATTAACTTAAAAAGGGGGGGATCTGTCTTTTTCTTCTTTCTTCAGTGCTGGAAACTCACATGCTCCACCAATGAGCTCCAGCCTCAAAAGGCCAAACAAACAAACAAACAAAACCTCAAGGCAAATCTTAATCTCAGTGAACTCAAATGTTGCATTTCAGGTTCCATATGCTAAGGAGCATAGAAAAAGCATTAGGTACAATTTTACAAAGCTATGCCAGCACTCATAACCAAGAGAGCAAGCCCGAGTTTGGGAAGGGCTCTGGAAGTTTCCCATCCCCCTTCAGAAAGCCTGGAAAACCAACCTAACAGGCAGAGGGCAGACAGGAAGCAGACAGGAAAGCACTCAGCAACATGGCCCTGTGATGAGGGAGGGCGCTCTGCAGCTGTAAGTCAATGAACTGATCAGCTCAGCTCACCAGTTCAAAGCAGCCTGGAACGGTGGCTTATGAAACATCAGCTCACACATCTCCCACAAGCCTCCCCAATGTATTAGTTACTGCAGTAAACAGGAATGGCCTAGGTTGATACTGTCTTTCATTTTTATTTACGCACCACTTTGATTTTGTTTTCTTTTTCTTACTTCTTCATTCATTTGTTTGCCGTTAAGAAATAGTCTCACTTTGTAGCCCCAAATACTTTGGAACTCCTGACAGTGTTCTTGCCTCAGTCTCGCCAGCACTGGGAATAGAGGCATAAACCACCATACTCAACTAAATTGCTTTTCTTAAGTTCTAGAAGATAACTCCATAAGCACATATGCAGGCTTCCCACTTGTCACATGTTCTAACATTTGTTCACTGAAGTTCATGGAAGTTCACTGAAGTAGAGTGAATGTGGTTGGAGAGATGGCTCAGCAGAGAACCTGAGTTCAGTTCCCAGCACCCATGTGGAGGGGCTCACAATTTTATATCAATCAACATCCAAGGCACAATTTAAATGTCAATTCTATCCTGGAAATTGTTGCAGTCATAAAATTAACTGATTCTATATCTTGAATGTACTGTAAAGATAAAGAAACCAGTAGTTAGTAAATCTCTACTACATGCCAAGGTTTACAAAAACAATCATCTTAATCTTGTTGATTTAAGGTCCATAAATTATTATTATTTGGATACATGATGGGAACTAAAAGAGGTTACAGAACTCCAGTGACACCGATTTGAATGAAGCTTATCTCATTTCAAAGTCCATGATCTTCATACAATATCTCTGTGGCCCTATTTGGAGTCGTTATATTATAAACTGAATCAGAATGAGTTTATACACCACTGTAATCTTGTAGGTTATGAGATGTTTAGAGGCAAAACCCTTTCTCCAGATCTGAATACTGTCAGAACATATGCACTGTGCATCATGTATGCCACAGAAGCAACCTGGAGAAATTAGTATAATGTTAATCCCCTCATGTGATTAGCTTTTTTATAACTTATGATCATAAAGCTAGTAAGTATGCAGGGGGCTAGGAAGATGGCACACTTGGAATTCTGGCTACATAAGCATAAGGACCTGAGTTCAAATCTCCAGCACTCACATAAAAAATGCCTGTCATAGCACTGTACACCTTCAACCACAGCACTTGGTAAGTGGACACAGGAGATCCCTAGAGTTAATAAGAGACCATTTCCCAAATATTAAAATGGAGAAATGACTGGGGAAGACACCCGCCATTGACCTCAGGCCTCTACAAGCATGAACACATGTACACTCATGTGTATATCCACCCTCTTCACACACACATATAAAGCACTTGTGATTTGCAGCATTAATAGTCTAACTGAAACCATATTTGTAATCTTACTGCAAATAATATAATTAATAAAAATTATTGAAAAGGATTATTGTCACACATTGGACAAAAGTCATATAGAACTGTGATCTATAAAAGAATGAAAATTAAGCCCAAATCAACCTAAAGCATACCAGAGAATGGAAACGCAACCAGACTGCAGAGTCAAGTTATGCTAGGATGGCGAACTTCCTAGGGTAGGAAGAGATGGAACAGTGCAGAGAAGGGAGCTGTACAATGATGGCTCACATGACTGCACAAAGGAGATTGGAGGTGAAAAATAAAACTGTATGTTCACAGGGCAAGCAAGACAGAGCCAAGCAAAATACCACGAATAGCACCTTTTTATTAGAGTAAAATATTTTTCAGAACTCATACAAGAGTGTGGGATATTAATCTTCCAGTCTGCGCCACTTTACCTTGGGTGTGAACTCTGCAGCCAGTCCCACTGCACCCAGAGGAGGATCCACTCCCAGGCGCTCTAGCACACCCAGGATCATAGGATCAGGGGTAAGTAGGACACAACACATGTTCCAACACCACCAGGAGTAACTGGTGGATACAGGGACTCAGGAACCCCGCCCCACCAGTGACTCAAGTTCCTTCCAGTCTGTGCAGGTTTACCTTGGGCACTAACTCCACAGCTAGTCTCAAATCCCAGGTGCTCTAACATACCCAGGATCCCAGGACCCCAGGAGCTTGGTCACACCAGGTTCTCAGGGTCCCAGAGGTAGCTTGACTCCCAGGAACTCTAACACACTCAGAATCTCAGGATCACAGGATCCTGGAATCCCAAGATCATAGAGACAGCTGGACTCCATAGAATTCTGACACAACCAAGATTACAGGAAGGACAAGCTCCACTCAGATATAGCGAGAGCAGGTAGTACTAGAGATAAACAGATGGCGGGAGGCAAGCATAAGAACGTAAGCAACAGAAACCAAGGTTACTTACCATCATCAGAACCCAATTCTCCCACTGTAGCAAGTAGTGGATTTAAAATCACTTCTCATGACAATGAGAGAGGACTTCAAGAAGGACATAAATAACTCCCTTAAAGAACTATAGGAGAACACAGGTAAACAAGTAGAAGCTCTTAAAGAGAAAACAGAAAAATCCTTTTAAGAATTATAGGAAAACACAATCAAACAGGCTAAGGAAATGAACAAAACCATTTAAGATCTAAAAATGGAAATAGAAACAATAAAGAAATCACAAAGGGACCTCATAAAATTGCAAAGCTTCTGTAAGGCAAAGGACACTGTCAATAGGACAAAAAGGCAACCAACAGATTGGGGAAAGATCTTTACCAATCCTACACCCTATAGAGGGCTAATATCCAATATATACAAAGAACTCAAGAAGTTAGACTCCAGAGAATCAAATAACCCTATTTTAAAATGGGGTACAGAGCTATACAAAGAATTTTCAACTGAGGAATATAGAATGGCTAAGAAGCACCTGAAGAAAGGTTCAACATCCTTAGTCATGAGGGAAATGCAAATCAAAACAACCCTGAGATGCCACCAGTGTAGGGGGACTGGGGGCAGGGAGGTAGGAGTGGATGGGTGGGTGGAGGAGCACCCTCATAGAAGCAGGGGGAGGGAGGATGAGATAGGGAGTTTCCGGGAGG